>CM028378.1:11470537-11504936 GCA_013146195.2 Codonopsis lanceolata | reverse complement strand
GGAAAATAGACAAGAGTACAAAATTTGATCACATCAAATTTTGTGGTGACTGTCTTTAGACCACGTAGCAATGATCTTGGTAATTTGGAAGATAAACGTGGATGAATTAACTTGTCATGCGATGAGCAGCGCCATTAAAGTCCGGGGTGGCTCGACTGAAACCCTCGGCGTAAGGATGATGAATTACAAGTGATATGAATTGCGATAAATGGTGGCTCTTTCTTCGACTTTTTTCTGGAAATGAATGTTGTATGCTATTTGCGGATATACGTGTTGGCTTAGCAATAAGCGTGCAAAAATGTCTCATATTTATACCTAAATTATGCGTGAGGTGGTGCTTTCCCATTCGTGGACATGTGCGGTGATCATAAATGTCATCGTGTATCGGATGGGAGAAGCCGACGGCGGAAGCTATATCGAGTGATTGGTTGTGTGTGTCGGCATTTTCGAGGCTGCATCGGGCTGTCGCACCTATGCCTCGTCTTCTTTGTGGCCAAATGCATCGCTTAGGAGCCATTGTTTGATGATGAGGTTCTTCAGGGTTTGGGGGTTTTGGGAGGCTTTCTCGGCTACTAAGTAGCCAAGATGATTGGACCTCATGAAACCTTGTTTTGGCTCGAAATGTTCGGAGTGTGAGGGAAAGGATAAAGCTTGGGCGCTTTGTGCGAGGTTGATGTTTTTTATTAACTTCTTTCTTTGGTGCAACCTTTGCTTCCTTGTTTCGATGCTCTTTATTGAGGGCATAACTCGAGATGCGACCATTGCCGGAAAAGCTAAGAGAGAAGAAGGCGAGTTAAAGCGATGACAGCGGCCATTTCGTGGTGAAGTGGTTACGCGTGGTGGCGTCTTCGAGGACCCCTTGAAATTGTCCCGATGCCTCCCTCGGCACGAGGCCAAAGCTAAACTTCCTCTTGTCGGTGCCTCGAAAGTCAAAGAGGCAGGTGAGCTCCTCTCGGGCGGATCTACTCAATCGACTCTAGAATTCGCTGAGGCCATTTGATCTTCGGCCGAGGAGAATGCCCTGTCTGCCAAGGAGATCGAGGATAATAATTATATCCTTGGGCAACTCTACAGTCGACTAACTCATTTCCTCCTCGCTTTGGAAATACGATCGTGAACTCATGAGCAATGTTCCGGGAGTCGGAGTGGAGGCTGTGACTCTTTGCGGCGATTCAGTTCGGGGACCTTAGCGCTCTTGTCATAAGTGAGGTAGAATCTTTGATGGGTCGATTTTTGTCTTTGTCTTGATGCTTATCTTTTATTGGATCGATTTTGTCTTTGTTCTCTGCTTGAGGATGTCTTCGCTTATGATGCGAGTTGGGCCGTGGCAGAGTGCGACATCCGTTTTTGGGCGGAGTGCGGAAGTGCGAGGATTGAGCTATCGGCTCGGCGAGAAAGTTCGTTCCTTGAGGGTGGTGTCAACGCCTGAAAGAGAAGAACTTTACAGATCTCAGTCGTGAAAACGACTGGTTAGAAAAGAAAATGTTGCATGGGAAGGCTAAGGAGAGTGATCGTATCAAAAAGGTCGCCAACGATTTAGAGGCCAAGCTAGAAGGCCTATCTCAGGAAAACAATAGCCTTAGGGGTGAGGTCGCCTCGAAGCCTGATGAGGAGCAAATCATTAACGATTTTCTGTTGTCACTGGAAAATGAGGACGCGGCTCTTGATTTTATGGAAAAGAGCCGAGTCCAAACTTTCAAGGCTACTACTGTTGTGGGTGTCCATTTTCCCCAAATTATAGATATGGCAAGCCTTGTCACTTATGGTCCAGAATGCCGAGGCGTTTCCTCTTTGGTACCCTTCGATCAAGGAGAATTGGCAGATATTTGAACTGAGGATGGCAAAGCCAAGGCTTCGATATGGGTACCTCCTCCTGTTGATTCCGAAAAGTTATTTGTTCATTTGGCGAAAAATGTGATATGGTTGAAAGAAAGCTTCCTTCCCTTTGCTACACCTGGTACTGCCTCCTCGTCTTCTCGTGCCGAGTTTGTTGGGGACCAGCTAATTAAGGAGATGGACGGAGAGATGACCAATAGGGACGAGTTCGTTAAGAGGCACTGGGAGGCTGTGTTGGTCCACAATAATGCTCAAATATGCTAGAGGGGGGGTGAATAGCATATGATGCCAATTTAAAAACTTTTCTTTTGGATATAAATAAAGCATAGTTTAGGTGGCAATTGTAATTTATCAAGTTGAGCAAGTCTGCCGGTAGAGGCTATCGGTAGACTTGTTCTAAGCAGAAGTGTCAACTCTGCAGGTAAACTGCTAGTCAAATCAAAAGCCTGATAAGAAGGTTTGTATAGCGGAAGGTAAAGAGGCTATGATTTGGAGAAGCCATAAGTGGCTGTACACGAATATATGTTCAGAACAACAACACACTTAAAACTTCTATCAAAAGCAGGTTTTAGGAAATCAATTAGATAATGGCTTTTCTAAAGATAAATCATTTATAAAAAGCTCATAGATATTTAAGGACTGAGAGATAAAGTATTTGTAAGAACATATGAATTTATTCAAAGATAAATTACATATTACATCAGTCGAAATAATCTATGTGCAGTTTCTGATTTTGTCTTTCCAAGTCTCAATCCTTACTTAATTACCCATTCAAGGATCTTTAAGTAGCAAAGGACAATAGGGAGACGAAACCGAGAAACTGTTATGAGAAGGAAGGGATTTTCAAGGTCGTTCAGATATAAAAATATATCTGAACGAGTGAGTGCAAAGCACTCGACCTTCCATGATGATTGATTATTGCACAATCAATAGCATTTGTATTGTAATACAAATTTGAAGATATGAATGCAATATCTACAGACAGCTCTTCATTTTCGTCAGACATTATCTAACATCAATCTTCAAATCTTGATCTCTGTCTATTGAAGTTTCTGATCAGTCTCTTCTCTTTTCCAAGTTTTTCTTCCTAGCAATCCACTGAAGGTGTTTTGCTAAGATCTGGATGAGTTAACTGCAATCTGTGTAGAAATCAGAGATACGTTGCTGAAGACGATCTCTTTGAAGATTTCTTTTCTTTGAAGTTCTTGAGTAGATTGAGATACTCGTTGCTCAATGTGTGTCGTTTGATAATCTTAGATGTTTGTTCACACAATATCTATTATTGGGCAAGAGAGAGGATTTATATAGGTGAGACTCAATATGATCGTTGAGAGATGAAGACTTGAAGTTTTCTATCTGTTAGAGATGTAGTGGTTGAAGATTATCAGATAGAGTTCTTTGTCCATAAGATCTTTGACTGTTTTGGAGCAGAGATTTAGTCCGTAGATCTTGGAACTTGTTGTCTATCAGACCGTGTTGATAAGTCTCTGAAGAGTAGGTCTGGTGTTTGTTTGCACTATCAGGTGGTCTGTTCAATAAAGTAATTGCATTTTTGACTTTATCAGACTACTTGAGTGAGAGAAAGTCTTGTAGCTTTAAGTATGTCAGGATTTTTGAGGCATGAACATATTTGTCTTGATTTGAGCAGCTTCTTGACTTTTCTCTGTAGCACGTGCAGATTTTAAAGTCTACCGGTGGAATGCTTCGAGCCAGTGGAAACAAGTCTTCCGATTTCAGGAGAACTAATGTCTGCTGGTGCAAGCAGTTTGACTTGTAGCATGTCTGCCGGTGGTGAGTCTTAAGGATGTTCTGATCTTTATCACTAAAGGCTTTTGACATAGCTGCAGGTCTTCCGGTGCTAAGTGCATCTGAAGTGTTGGTCTGTTTTAATCATCATGTAGGAAGGTAGGACTTGATCAGGTCGCACCTAATCTAAGACCTATGTGATATCATATGAGTTGCCACGCTACTTGAATGCCACGCAGCACCTTTTAGCCACTCGTGATGACTCACTTGTAATGGGGGCAAGCAAATCAACATATATAGAATATGCAAGGTGATAACTAAATTATCAAGAAGCACCAACAGGCTGAAAGGATGGCGGCTCATGACGGAGCTGAAAAGTAGATAAATGTAGGGTTTTTTGTAGGCCATGAATTTTTCAAACTCATATTTCTGTGTATATTTTTTTTTTGAAATAATTCGGCCTCGATTTAAGGGTTATTTTCTGTGCTCTTGCAAATGATGAATATATTTTTAATAGATTTGGCCATTTTGGTGATTTTGCTAGTGATGACATAGTTTTTTAGAGGCACTAGGCCTTGTTCTTCCTCGACGTACGAGGGCATTGAATGAGCTTTTATACTTTGTTCTTCCTCGGCTTGCGAGGGAATTGAATGGTATGCCTTGTTCTTCCTCATTTTGTGAGGGCATTGAATGGGCACTTATGCCTTTTTCTTCCTCGGCTTGCGAGGGAATCGAATGGACGCTTATGCCTTGTTCTTCCTCGGCTTGTTAGGGCAATGAATGGGCACTTATGCCTTGTTCTTCCTCAGCTTGCAAGGGAATTGAATGGTTGCTTATGTCTGATTTTGAGTTGTTTTTGCATCGCTTTTCCATAAACATCTGAGACATGATTTCATTGATTTTGTCGTTGTTTACAAAAGCTTTATCGGTAATACATTTTGAGGTAGTCTGAGTGCCACATATTTTTTTAGTGGAGTTCCGTTTGGTCTGGATAGCTTGTAAGTTCCCGCTAGTACTAGGTCTGTGACTTGGAATGGCCTTTCCCAATTTGGCGAGAGTTTGTTTTTGCCTATTCTATTTCCAGTGGCCTCGATCTTTCGTAGCACCAGATCTCCCGGATCGGGGATTCATTAGTTTGTCATGATGTGCCTCGGCAAGATTTTTGTAATTAATGGCCTTCAGTCTTTTCTCCAGTCTTTTTTCTTGCAGATGGTCCAATTCAAGCCCCTGGTTTCTAGGTTTCTTTCTTGCTCATAGTAGATCACCCTTGCCGTGGGTAAGGCCATTTCGACTAGAGCCATAGCCTCAATGCCATAGGTCAGAGAGAATGGAGTTTCGCTGGTAGAGCCTCGCACCGAGGTCCTTATTGCCCATATAACAATTGGAAACTCCTCAAGTCATGCCCCTTTCTTTTCATCTAATCTTATTTTCAAGGCGTGAAGAATCTGCTTGTTTCCTGTCTCGGCCTGGCCGTTTCCTTGTGAGTGCGCCACTGATGACTTCCAATGTCTAGCCCCTCTTTCTTCACACTTCGCCGTGAATTTTTTCGAGAACTGAGTTCCATGGTCCGAGATGATTGTCCTTGGTAACCCAAATCTACACCATATATTGTTTCAGATGAAGTTAAAGGCCTTTTGTTTAGTGATACTTGCGAGAGGCTGGCCTCGACCCACTTGGTGAAATAATCTACTGCCACTATAAAAAATTTCTTTTTTCCCTTCGTCAAAGGGAAAGGGCCGATTAGGTCGATTCCCCACATGTCAAATCGCTAAGCCGCCACAACTAGAGTTTGTGGTGCCGATGGCAGTCTCGGGATATCTGTAAACCTCTGGCAACGGTCACACCTTCGCGCATACGCCTCAGCGTCCTTTCTCATAATCGGCTAATAGTATCCGTGAAAAATAACTCTGTCCACCAAAGTCCGTCCTCCTGGGTGACTTCGACATACCCCTCTGTGTACCTCGGCAAGAAGGCCTTCCACTATTTAAGGGTAAACACATCGTAGAAGTGGTCTCAAAAAGGATTTTATGCACAACATTCCTCTGATTACCGTGTATCTAGCTGACCTTCCAGCCATCGCCCATGCTTTTTCTTTGTCATCTGGTAGAACCCCTTACTCAATATATCCTTTTATGTTGTCGATCCAATATTCTGTAACCGACTTGGACGTCATTATTGTTACTTTATCAATGGCTAGGGCATCAATGATTTTGATCCATGCTTCTCGAGGGAGTTCACCGATCTTGGCAATGGCTAACTTTGAGAGGTAATCTACCCATTCATTGTTGGTTCTGCCGATCTGCTATAGTTCCCAGCATTCAAATTGGTTGAGAATACCCAGAGCAAGCTTTTTGTATTTGGTCCATATGGGGTTATTGACCCCATACTCCCCCAAAATTTGCTTCACGATGAGCTGTAAGTCGCTAAAGATTAGGATTTCTCTTACTCCCATCTTGTAAGCTTGCTCGCCACCCGTTATCAGGGCTTCGTACTCTGTCATGTTATTTGCTGTCGAGAAATTGAGTTTAAGTGCCTTACTAATTTCTTCATTGTCTGAGGCTGTCAACAGAATGTCTGCTCCATTTCCATTGCTGCTTGAAGAACCATCAACGAACAATGTCCAAGGCTGAGCGGGTCAAGATTTTCGACTTGAGGAACCGCATCCCTCTTGCTTGGACACTTGTTCGTTTAAGGCATCACGGCTTGAGGAACCGCATCCCTCTTCCTTCGAGCTAAATGATGTCTCGGCAATGAAATCCACAATCACTTGTGCTTTAATGGCCTTCCTTGGGATGTAGGTGATTGCGTACTCAGTTAGCTCGACAGCCCATCTTAACATTCTCCCAGCCATGTCGGATTTATGAATGATTCTCCGCAGGGGCAAATCCGTATACACTCTAATTTCATGTGCTTTGAAATAAGGCTTTAGTTTCATGGCTGTTAGAACTAATGCCAGTATGACATGTTTCACGCCCAGGCAGCGTGTCTCGATGTTGGTGAGCACATGATAGATATAATAGACAGGGCCTCTGTTGAGTGCCCTCTTCTCGTAGCAATACTGAGGCTATAGTCGTGTTTGATGCTAAGAGATAGAGATACAATATTTCACCTGGGATAGGACTGCTCAGCAGTGGTGGGCTACCGAAGTATTGTTTTAGCTCGGCAAAGGCGAGGTCACATTCTTCGCTCCAGGCAAATTTCTTGGCTCTTTTTAAAATTTTGAAGAAAGGCAAGCTTTTCTCTACCGACTTGGAGATAAATCTTCCTAAAGCAACGATCCTTCAATTCAACTTTTTGACCTGCTTGATGAAATTCAGTGTTTCCATCTCGGCAAGAGCATTGATCTTCTTAGGGTTAGCCTCAATTCCTCTTTCATTCACCATGTACCCTAGAAATTCCCTAGCGGTGACACCAAAAGCACATTTGGCTGGGTTCAGCTTCATTTTGTTTTTTCTGAAGTTGTCGAAAGTTTATGCTAAATCTTTGACGTGATCGGATTCCCTGGTCTTGATTACCATATCATCGATGTACGTCTCGATATTTCTTCCGAGTTGGCTTCCAAACACCTTGTTTACCATTCGTTGGTATGTGGCACCAGCATTCTTCAGGCCGAATGGCATCATGTTGTAACAGTAGAGTGCCCTTGCGGCTCTGAAGGCAGTGTTTCCATAGTCGTCTTTCCACATCCTGATCTGGTGGTATCCGGAAGAGGCATCGACAAAACTTAGGATTTTGTACCCTTCGATAGAATCTACAAGTTGATCTATCCTCGGTAGAGGGTACTAGTCCTTCTGGCATGCTTGGTTCAGATCGGTGAGGTTAACGCACATTCTCCACTTTCCGTTTGACTTTTTGACCATGACCACGTTTGCAATCCAAGTGAGATAGTGAATCTCCTTAATGATTTTGGACCACAACAGTTTTGACACCTCCTCTTTAATGGCCTCTTGTTTTTGTGGTGAAAAATATCTTGGTCTTTGTTGTATGGGTGTATGATTGGGGTCGGCGCTCAGTGTGGGCAATGCTACTTCCTCGCTGATCCCTTCCATGTCCCCGGCTCTCCATACGAATACGTCAGTATTGTCCCTTAGGATTTGCACGATGGCCGCTCGTTCTTTCTTCAGGATTTCTATCCTGACTTTGATCTTTTGCTGAGGGTAGTCGTAGTTGATGACTACATCTTCCATATCTTCCAAGGGCTGTAAGATCGGGTGGTCTCTAGTATCAAGGTTGTCCACCTCCACTTGCTCCTGCTTCAAACTGTCGAGCTCCACAGCCTTGACAACGTCTGTTGACTACTATTGGGAAAAGGTCCCTTTGCCGAGCCCCCTTGCTCGCTTTGGGTTCTCCTTTTCCTCCGACATTTCCTCCACGACCTCGGGCTCTCTGTGCCTTTTCTTGCCTTCCTTCTTCTCACTAATGATGTACTCCAGAGTTGTTCTTGCATCATTCTTCAAGATCCCTACCCCATTTGGGGTAGTATACTTAACACTCTGATGCGCTACTGAAGCAACCATTTGGAATTTTCCTTAGGCAGGCGTACCGAGAATGACATTGAATGGGGATGGGAGGTCGAGAACCACAAAGGTGATATTCTCGCTTTTGGCGCTGGCCCCTTCACCAAAGTCAACTCTCAACGTAATGATTCCTTTGGTGGTTGCTTTGTGTCCCGTGAATCCTTCCACCGTGTCTAACAGAGAATCGACTGAATAGGTCAGGATGTTGATGGTATTTTTCAGTTGCCAGATGCTAGGGGCCTCCTACCGAATTGTGTTGATTATAGGCCTGCCGTTTTGGCGGTTGTCGCCTCCAGGAGCCCTAGATCCTGGAGCACGATTGTATGGCTCCCTTCTTTCAAACCTCCAGTCCCCCTTCGTTGATAGTTCGTTATATGGCTCACTTTAACCGGATGCATTCCTCTGTTACGTGGCCTACATCATTATGGAAGGCACATCGCTTCCTTTGGTCTCTATTCTCGATAGGTGACCTCAGTGGCCAAGGTGGAGTGATTTTATCTTCTGAGAGGAACACATTCATGATGTGCTCCCTCAAAGCATTCAGAGGGGTGAACTCTTTTAATTCATTGTCCCGTCTAGGGCCCCTGCTCACCCCGATGAACCTACTTCCTTGTACTGCTCTTCACTTCTCCTCCTGACTTGATCTCGTTGGATGAGCTATTTCTCTATCCTATCCTCGACAGCCCTTGTTCTTTGCCGAAGGTTGCTCGCCCGTGTTGGTTAACCCTAAGGCTTTAGTAGAGCATTGCGTCGTGGCTGTCTTGAGCTCCTCGCCATCTAACAAGGCCATTCTTTGGGTATCGAGAAACATTTCACCGATCGTCTTTTGTGGTCTCATCAACAGTTCATACCTACAGTTGCCCCTTTGGAGGCATGCCCCGAAGCACATTCTGACTGACGCGTCGGGAATATCTGGGGTCTGAGCCAGGATCTCCTTGAACATTGCCATGTAGGATAATACTAACTCTGCCGATACCTGCTTCACACTGCACATGTCAGTTTCACTTTTGGGCAGGGTGCTAGCCAATACGAATTTTAGCAAGAAGGCTGCTCTGAAGTCCTCCCAGCAGGTAACAGAATCATGAGGGAGTCCATTGTACCATTGATGGGCTTGTTTTTTCAGTGTTCCAGCGAAGATGAGGCACCATATGTCTAGTTTCGTCGCGATCATCATTTTCAGCTCGAAACCTGACATATGGTCTATAGTCGTTGTAGATCCGTCATAATCATCAAAGCTAGGGATTTTTACTTTGGAAAGCACGACCATTTCCCTGATTCACTTTGTGAAAGGTCCCCTGATCTTTGTCGTGCTCGTAACCATTCCACTGCTCTGTCTTGCGTCTATCTTATACATCCATGCCCTTATCTCGACATGGTCTGTCGTTTGGTACCGAGCCTATGACCAGGGGCGGCATAGCAATTATTTGAGCAGAGGCGAGGGCTTCCTCGCGACCAAGAAGTTTGGTCACTGGAGTGTGGCTCTTGTTGGTGGATGCCTGAGGGAGTGATTCATCTTGCTTGCAGGTCCTCCATTTTAGGGTGGAAATTGCAGTCGCGCATGCACATTTAACTTTGTGTCATGGGCCACCACCCTCCTGCCAAGTGTAGACACCACAATTTCGTACCCCTGATATGTGACTCTGGCATGAAATATCAAGACCTGTGAAAACTTAACAAATGTCAAGTTACAGGAGTTGAAAATGCGAAAGGCAAAGCAGGATGCGCAAAACAGTAAAATGCGAGGGATAAAAGTGCAAAATTTGAAAGAGGAATAGTACCCTGGCACGGCCTAAAGGCCCCATTGGCGCGGCGCCCAGCTAGCTACAGTACACCCCGGACTTAACGCATTGTGCAATTTTTACAGCGCGGTGTACAAGGAATTTGAGCAAACAAAGAGAAAAAAGAATTCACGATGAGTCCTCTCCTTCAGCTATAAATAGAGGGCTTGGGGTTCACTTTCAGGGACTCCAAAAAAACAGAGAGAAACCGATCACAGATTTCTCCGCGTCGTCCTTACGCTGAGAAAATTGAGAGTGAAGTGAGATAGGGAGTGATCCCTCTATAAAGCCTCGAAACCCTGCCAAAACTCCGCCAAACTTAAAACCAACCGGTCAAAGTGATCCATTGGCCTTAAGTTAGGTATCCACCCTATTTCCCCGGTCCAAAAATCACAAAGTAAGCCGTTACTCTGCCCGAGTAAATAGGCCAAAACCACCAAACATAAGCCGTTACTCTGCCCAAATAAATAGGCCAAAACCACCAAAAATAAGTCATTACTCTGCCCAAACCACCGCAGCAGCAGCATAAAAAGTCTCCCTCTCTCGAGAAGGACAGAGCGAGCACTCCCCGCTCTAAAAGGTAATAGCCTTTAAGGGCGTTTATTTTAAAAAAGTTCTTTTCAAATCCGGCCCGATGTAGAAAATATAAGTCGTTGTGCTGCCCGGATTTAATTAGGAAATATTATGTAAAAGAGCCGTTATAATGTCCAAATATTTTAAAATATATTTGTAATTATTGTAAGGAGATGGCTGCAAGTCCGTAAATAATGTAGCAGCGGATGTATTTGCTTTTATTTCCTGTCTTTTAATGCTTTGTTTATTTGCTAAATAAATATAACAAAAAACATACTTTAGCCAAAAACCACTTTTGAGACCGAAAGGGCGAGTTGGGTGCCTAGCACCTTCCCAACTCGTAACTTAGCCTCCGAACCCATTTTTATAATCTCTGGTTTTTTTTTTTGTTTTGGGTTTTCTTTATTTCTTCCTTAAAATAAAGATGGCGACTCTATAAAACATTTTGGATCCAGTGGGGCGTCGCAACACTACTTTCTTGCACTTTTCCGTTTTCCCCTAAAAAAGGGAGAATGAGAATGAAAGGGTGATGTATTCCTATATCCTGGTATCCCCTAAACAAGGGATAACTTGATGCAGAAAACCCAAAGCACTCATAGTGATCCAAAATAGGCCGTATGACAATTTTTCATAAAATCCATAGTGGGGCCTCGCAACATCTTTTCTTGCACTTTTCCGTTTTCTCCTAAAAAAGGAAGAATGAGAATGAAAGGGTGATGTATTCCTATATCCTGGTATCCCCTAAAAAAGGGATAACTTGACATAGAAAACTCAAAGCTTCCATATTGGACCAAAAATTCACTAAAGTCAACCGAGACGTATTCAAACGCGCTATTTAGACAGCACTCCTCTCGCATTTTTAATTTCGTTTTCCCCTAAACAAGGGAGGATGGAATGAGAGCAGTGGTATCCCGCATCCGCACGTACGCGCACCCCTATCTAAGGGCACGTGGGGCGCGGGCGCATCCCGGGGGACCCACAGTGGTGACTCTGCTGGGGAGATCATTTTTATTTTAATTAAAAATGAAGGGCTAGACTCATAAAAAAAACTTTTTTTTGTTTTTCTTTGATTCTGGCTAAAGTATGCTTGTTATATTAATTTATGTATTTGAATATTGCGTTCCTATACATCCGTATCTATATTTGTGGATATGATCCTCCATCTTGCAGCAGTGTCGTTCCGATAACTGTTACAGGTATATTTAAAAATATTCTTTTTTAAAAAAGAATTTCAAAAATAAAATAAAATAAATATACATCATATATATATATATATATATATATATATATATATATATATATATATATATGCAATAAATTTCCGGGCAGCACAATAAAAGGGCCGAGGCTTTATTTTTAATATTGCTTCATTCTCGGCTCTGTATTGTTATTTTGTTATGTTTATTATTTTTATTATTCCGCAAAATATGTGTATATTTGCTTTCATTATGTCATTTTATTTTGGGGATATAGGTCCGATTTGTAATTAATATGGATAGATAGATTCCCCACTTTTCTTTCTATTTCTTAATGTGATTGGTTTGCTTGCTTGCGCTCAAACTAAAAAAAGGCGAGAAAATCCACGCATAACAGCAAGACAGACCATATATGTTTTATTTTATGTTTTATATCTGAAAAAAAAGGTTTTATTGCTTTTTAGATACCGCACACACACGCACGCATGTAAATATATTCCGAACTGCTACCCTACACCATGACCAACCTACCCCCTGCAGAAGCCATCATTAGAATGCATATAGATTTTCAGCACACTTCAAAGACCGACCGGTTTTTGCATCTTTGAATCGTGGGTCAGCCCCTGCAAAAAAAAAATTGAATAAGATAAAAAAAAAGAGAGAGAAATAAAAAAAAATGCACAAGTCAAGTCAGAATAAAAAAAAGAAAAAAATGATAATAAGAAATGCGCATGAAAAAAAATGAATAAATACACAGGGGCTGATTTATTATTCTCTGATACTCGACTTAGACCATATTGAATGGTGGATCCTGGAAAGAGTATAGGCCCTTCGCCTAAGATCAGTCCGATCTTGGGGAGTCGAAAGGCAGGTGGAATACGTTGGTCCTATACTCTGGAGAAAGAATCCACTGTTCCAGGAAAAGTCCTTAGACCGTTAAAATAAAGCAGGTGCTTATCCGGTCAATTGTTGGGAAAATAATAATAATAATAAATGAATAATACTAATAAAGGCACACTATACTCCAAGCTCAGAAAGCCTTCAGCCAGCCTTCTGATACCTCCAAACCCATTTTCCTCATAAACCTCGCCCGAATTTGGAAAGGCAGAGATAGTGTTGGCCGGTTGATACGGGAAATAAGTGCGTAAATCGATCGAGGGTATCGTATCGGATCGATAAGAGGCGTAGTCGGCCTCGGAGGGTGCATCCGAGTAGTATGGCAGAAAAGTGAAGCAATCCGCTATGGGTACAAACACGGGGGCTCTACGCTCCGACTCAAAGAATGCAAAGCAGTTAGACAAAAATTTGGGTGCAATCTACCGATCGTATAATGAGCCAAATAGCAAGTCTTATGCAAGGTCCAAAATCCAGTGGTGAGGTAATCTCTTTCCCTGCAGTCCCTCAAAAAGCATTAACATCACATGCTCCTCCAAACCCAAACTCCCAGCCAAACACTAACCCACCAAATACTGCCACTACCCTAAATCCAAATCCTCAACCAAGTCCCTACTACCCAAATATCAACCTTTACCCGTCCTATCCTCCATATCCTCTCCCAAGCACCAATATTCCCAAAGTCCAAATGACCTCCCTTTTCCCATAACCAACCCGCACTAGAATAGCCCGCATATGAACCCACAAAGCTATAACCCACCAGGCCAAGTTACCACCTACTTACCATTCAATGATCCTGGCCGCCTAACCGAAACTATGAATACTCCACCAGCTCAAATTCCACCAAAGACAAAATCTACCAAATTTCAAAATCCTTATGCACTCTAATCCACCAAATTTCCAAAATCCATGTCCAAATTTCAAAGTCCTTACCCTGCCCAATATCCATATCCTGCCCAAAATCCATATCCTGCTCAATATCCATATCCAGCCCAAAATCCATATCTTGCCCAAAATCCTTACCAGATACCGCAGCCAAAACTTAACCCAGCCTTCCCTAATCCTGCCAACATATACCAAAAGCCAACCCCCTAGCCACCAAAATGGAGGCTGCCATGGAAAATATGAAGACCATGATGCTCAAACTTCTCAATAAAGGGGAATTTTCTACGCGGGCACTAGCATTGCAACCTTCAGCAATATTACCTTCAAAATTCAAAATGCCCAACATAGAAAAGTTTGATGGGAATGGATGCCCTATATCCCATTTAAAATCTTATTCCACTGGCATGCAGTCAAGGGGAGCTAGCTTTGAGGCTATGGCTTCCAATTTTCACCTCACCCTAATAGGGGCTGCCAAGCAATGGCTAATGTTGTCTAATAGTAGCACCATGAATACTTGAGACCAGATAGCTGAAGGGTTCCTTGAAAGATACAAGAACAACACCAGCCCTGAAAATAAAAGAGACCTCGAGTCGTGCACCCAAAGAGAAAAAGAAACCTGTGCTGAATTTGCAGTCAGGTGGAAAAGAAAGTTGGCCTGCAGCCGCGCACTTGATCCTACCGAGTCCTCCGTATGTTCATTAAAAATCTCCAACCCATATACCTGGAACATATGCGGTATCTCCCCTGTTGGTCCACAATAATGCTCAAATAGGATAGGGGGGGGGGTGAATAGCCTATAATGCCAATTTAAAAACTTTTCTTTTGGATAAACATAAAGCATAGTTTAGTCTGCAATTGTAATTTATCAAGTTGAGCATGTCTGCTGGTAGAGGCTATCGGTAGACTTGCTCTAAGCAGAAGTAACAACTCTGCCGATAAACTGCTTAGTCAAATCAAAAGCCTGGTAAAAGGTTTGTATAGCAGAAGATAAAGAGGCTATGATTTGGAGAAGTCATAAGTGGATGTACACGAATATATGTTCAGAACAACATCACACTTAAAACTTCTATCAAATGCAGGTTTTAGGAAATCAATTAGAGAATAGCTTTTCTAAGGATAAATCATTTATAAAAAGCTCATAGATATATAGGGACTGAGAGATAAAGTATTAGTAAGAACATATGAATTTATTCAAAGATAAATTACATATTACATCAGTCGAAATAGTCTATGTACAGTTTCTGGCTTTGTCTTCCTAAGTCTCAATCCTTACTTAATTATCCATTCAAGGATCTTTAAGTTGC
This sequence comes from Codonopsis lanceolata, assembly GCA_013146195.2. NCBI lineage: Eukaryota > Viridiplantae > Streptophyta > Magnoliopsida > Asterales > Campanulaceae > Codonopsis > Codonopsis lanceolata. Next base: position 11,490,207 of record CM028378.1, on the reverse strand, counting down.
AAAGGACAATAGGAGACGAAACCGAGAAACTGTTATGAGAAGGAAGGGATTTTCAAGGTCGTTCAGATATAAAAATATATCTGAACGAGTGAGTGCAAAACACTCGACCTTCCATGATGATTGATTATTGCATAATCAACAGCATTTGTATTGGAGTACAAATATGAAGATATGAATGTAATATCTACAGATAGCTCTTCATTTTCTTCAGACATTATCTAACATCAATCTTCAGATCTTGATCTCTGTCTATTGAAGTTTCTGATCAGTCACTTCTCTTTTCCGAGCTTTTCTTCCTAGCAATCCATTGAGAGTGTTTTGCTAAGATCTGGATGAGTTCACTGCAATCTGTGTAGAAATCAGAGATACGTTTGTGAAGACGACCTCTTTGAAGATTTCTTTTCTTTGAAGTTCTTGAGTAGATTGAGTTACTCGTTGCTCACAGTGTATCATTTGAAGATCTTAGATGTCGCTTACACACTGTCATACTTATATTGAGCAAGAGAGAGGATTTATATAGCCGAGAGTCAATATGATCATTGAGAGATGAAGACTTGAAGTTTTCTATCCGTTGGAGATGTAGTGGTTGAAGACTATCGGATAGAGATCTTTGTCCATAAGATCTTTGACTGTTTGGAGTAGAGATTTAGTCCTGTAGATCTTGGAACTTGTTGTCTGTCAGACCATGTTGATAAGTCTCTGAAGAGTAGGTCTGATGTCTGTTGCACTGTCAGGTGGTCTGTTCAATAAAGTAATTGCTTTTTGACTTTAACAGACTACTTGAGTGAAAGAAAGTCTTGTAGCTTTAAGTATGTCAGGCTTTTTGAGGCATGAACGTATTTGTCTTGATTTGTGCAGCTTCTTGACTTTTTCTCTGTAGCACGTGCAGATTTTAAAGTCTGCCGACGGAATGCTTCGAGCCAGTGGAAACAAGTCTTCCGATTTAGGAGAATTGATGTCTGCTGGTGCGAGCAGTTTGACTTGTAGCATGTTTGCCGGTGGTGAGTCTTAAGGATATTCTGATCTTTATCACTGAAGGCTTTTGACACCGCAGTCTTCCTGCTAAGTGCATCCGAAGTCTCGCTTTTAATCATCATGTAGGAAGGTAGGACTTGATTAAGTCACACCTAATCTAAGGCCTATGTGATATCATACAAGTTACCACGCTAACCGGTACGCAGACCTTTTAGCCACTCGTGATGACTCACTTGTAATGGCGGTAAGCAAATCAACATATATAGAATATGCAAGGTGATAACTAAATTATTAAGAAGCATATTCCAACATCCCCTATACCAATTTTAAAGAAATAGTGGAGATAGGCACTCGTATTGATGAAGATATACGGACTGGGTAATTAAAAATCAATACGCCTCCTAGCTCTTTCCGTTATTCTAAAGGAAAGACTGCCGCACCAGCACCAGCCGTCAATATGGTAGGAAATGCCTTAGCCCCTTTTCCTACCCAAAATTATAGCACTGTTCTGTGGTCCTATGGGTTAGACAGGTCTGTCAACACAGTCGGAGGGAATAATGGCCCGAGCATAAATTTTAGAAACCAGAACAGGGGAAACCGGTATTATGATGAGCTGCAAGCTCCCCAGTCTGTGATACTGCAGGGGCTAATAGCACAGGGAGTGCTAAAGCCTATGGAAAATTATAAGCCGCCAAAACCCCTGCCCAGGACTTGGAATCATGCCCAATACTGTGAATACCATCGCTGCAGTGGTCACCTCACCGATAAATGCTATATACTAAAAGATGCCATCCAGGACCTTATAGATGATAAGGTTATTGAAAAGCCTCCTCCCAGACCAAATATAGTCAATAACCCCTACCTCAAATCAATATGATTGAGGTTGATAAAAAATTTTGTGTACCCGAGTTCGAAATAAACAAACATTCATTACCATATATCCTTGTTCCTTTTTCTCCATCTCTATCCATAAAAGAGCCTAACTGCAATATGCTCTCTTGGGACACTATCCTGGGTAGCCAAAATACTTGCAATATTGAAAAAGCCACTTGGGTCGGTGGAGATGTTAGCCACCTTGCCCGATCTGGCCGAGCCTACTAGCCAAACCTGGAAAGAGGTGACCACTCTGGCAAAGACCAAGCAACAGATACTGGGGCTAAGACGGTAGAAGATACGCTATTAGCTCAGATGAAGAAAACTCAGGCCAACATTTCCATCTGGGGCTTGCTTTGTGCTTCTAAAACCCACCGTGATACGCTGGCTAAATCTTTAAGCCAGACAGTCATCCCTATTGAAACCTCCCCAAATGAGCTTACTCAAATGATCGGGAACATTCACTTTGGGAACGTGATAATGTTTACTGATCTATATCTGCCAAAAGAAGGAACTAACCACATTGATGCTCTCCATATCACTGTGGGGGTTATGGAAAAACGGGTTCCCCAAGTTCTGATAGATAATGGGTCTTCTTTGAATGTATGTCCCGCCAGCACTTTGGCCAAGCTGGGAACAAAACTATCAGAGCTTGCTCCTTCATCGCAGACAGTAAGGGCATACGACAACACTAGTCGATGTGTCCTAGGGGTGGTCACTCTAATGCTGACTATTGGGCCATTAAACATGCCAGTTGAATTCAAAGTCTTGGATATACCAGCCACTTTTAGCCTGTTGCTAGGACGCCCTTGGATCCATGGGGTGAAGGGGGTAGCCTTTTCATTGCACCAACGTGTCAAATTCATCCACGACGATCACATAGTAATTATTTTGGCTGATAAGATCGTGGAAAATAAGGAAAGCGAGGATATCCCAATCCTCGAGATAGAGCATAAAGACACATGTATTTTTCTCAGTGGCTTTGAGGTTATCCCCCAAGTTGTAGTTAACGCCATCGAATATGGCCGAGAAACTGACATCATCGGAAAGAAAACCACCTCCCTAGAAACATGGTCCCTTTAAACATGTTTCGAAAAATGAATTATATGCATGGTCTGGGTCTCGGCAGAAATCAGCAAGGACTTGTTAATTTAGTCCAAGATGAACTTAAGGAATGTATCCCCCCTTTTGGTCTAAGATACACGCCTACTCCAGCCGAAGTAGCCGCAGTCATGAAACAAAAACGTGAGAAAAGAAAGGCAGAAAGAGAAAAGCGTCCTTATAAATATCCCCCTCTCCAACCATATAGAAAAACCTTAAATGGTTACTTTGTAAGGGAAGGGGAAACAGAAGCCTATCTCATGTTTCCTGAGCCCTGGTTAGACCAGAATGGGAAAAGATGCCCTGGTTGGGAAATCTTTGAAGATGTCAGTCTTCTCACAGATAAAATGGAACAGGTTACCCTGGAGCCCCATAGCACTACATATAAGACTGTCACGATAGAAAATACTTGGTCTATTGACCAAGATGATTATGCGCTGGCCCTATTACATGACGACGATCTAGGAGATAGCTTCTTGGGTATGATAGACGGAGGCACTAATTATGAAAGGCTCCCTGCTTAGTTTGAGCTTATTACTAATAAGCCTTTGCAGAATTGGAATACTACGACCGGCCCGCTCTTGACGCCCGCAGATCTGGTGGACCGCTTTGGATATACTATCCCTATTCCTTCGCCTAGCTTTACGGATTGGTCATCTACCGATCCGCTCCCTAAAGTTGAGGATCTCAAACCCCAGGTCCTCAATAATGTAATAAACCCTGTACAGTTTGCTTTTAATGATAATCTAAATGTCTTTGCTTATTCCTTAGTTGCACCTACATTAAAAGACGCATTAAATAATAATTATAATAATGAGTCATTTAATGAAATGGACCCAAAAGATAAAAATTATTTGCTTGAGCTTGTAAAGTCAGTTGAGCACCAGGAACAACATCATTCATCACAAAGAATCGAAGACTTGTCCATCATCAATCTGGGACTGGATAATGAAATCAAAGAAATCAAAATCGGCAGCTACCTACAAGGCTCTGAAAGGGTAGCACTTATTAATCTCCTCAAAGAGTTTGTAGATATCTTTGCATGGTCCTATGAAGATATGCCCGGGCTAGACCCAGCCATAGTCGAACACTGGATCCCCACATATCTGGATGCTCGGCCAATCAAGCAAAAGCTCCGCCGGATTAAGCCAGAATGGTCACTACAAGTCAAAGAAGAAATCATGAAGCAGCTGCGCGTCAATTTCATTCGGGTAGTTGAATACCCGATCTGGCTGTCCAATATAGTGACCGTTCCCAAGCCCAACGGGAAGGTCCGGATCTGTGTAGACTTCCGCGACCTCAACAAGGCGTCGACTTCCCTCGACAAAGATGACTTCCCTCGTACCTCAATATTCGGGGACCTATCAAATGTCATGCCATTTGGGTGAAAAAATGCCGGGCCAAAAATCAGCCACCACCCTCTTCCACGCCACCACCCTCTTCCACATGATCCATAAAGAAATGGAGGTCTATGTTGACGACATGATCGTGCACTCCAGCGACACCAACGGTGCCCATATCAAAGACCTTCGAAAATTCTTCGAAAGGTTAAGAAAGCACCAAATGAAGCTTAACCCCGCCAAATGCACATTAGGGGTTACCAAAGGCAAGGTCCTGGGATTCTTAGTGACCGAGCAGGGCATCGAGATCAAGCCAGCAAAGATTAAAGACATCCTAGAGATGCCGCGGCCAAAAACTCTAATCGAAGTCAAAGGCTTCCTAGGCCGATTGCAGTATATCAGCTGCTTCATCCGGCAGCTGACAACCACATGTGAGCCCCTCTTCAAACTCTTAAAAAAGAATACTCACCAAGTCTGGGACGAATTGTGCCAGCTAGCCTTCGAAAAAATAAAAGCCTATCTTACCAATCCCCTTGTGCTAGCTCCACCTCATACCCATAAACTGTTCCTCCTATATTTAACCGTCACAGACACGTCAGTAGGGGCTATACTCGCCCAAGAAAAAGAAGATTCCTACATTGAAAATGCTATCTACTTCATTAGTAGGAAGCTGCAAGGAAGCGAGCTAAATTACTCAGCGCTAGAGAAAAGCTGCACCGGCCTAGTCTGGGTTACGCAAAGGCTCAAGACCTACCTGCAAGGGCGGTCCATCAAGCTCATTTCCAGGATGGATCCTATAACGTACATCTTCGGCAAGCCATCACTGTCCAGCCGACTGGCTAAATGGTCCTTTCATCTCAATGAGTTTGACATAACTTATGCCACACTCAAATCTATCAAAGGCAGCGTAATTGCAGACCACTTAGCCGATCTGCCCTTAAAAACCGAAGGTGCAACTGAGTCTGACTTCCCAAACAAAGGTGTCTTGGAAATCACTGACCATGACACCAACTGGCAGATGTTCTTTGACGGAGCCGCAAATAAAAGAGGCTTTGGCATAGGAATGTTGCTAATTGATCAGGCCGATTCCCACACTTCACTGGCCATGAGGTTAGAGTTCGAATGCTCAAATAATACGGCAGAATATGAAGCCTGTATTGCTGGCCTAGAAGAAACTCTCAAAAGGGGAGCCAAAGATCTCAAGGTCTATGGAGACTTTGCCCTGATCATAAACCAAGTCGAAGGGAAACGGAGGGCCCAAGATCCCCGGCTGCAACTTTATCATGCCAAATTAACAACACTTGCTGCCCGATTTGACTCTATCTCATTCCACTATCTGCCACGAGATAGAAATCAATTCGCCGATGCCTTGGCCACTCTGGCATCGCTAGTTCAAATTCCCGCAGAAACTAATGTTCAGCCATTCGTAGTCGGGAAGAAGGTCACTCCGGCATATTGCTTCAAAATTAGCGCAGCCCCTAAAGCAGATCACGAGCCTTGGTATTCTGATATCCTAAATCTGCTTCAAAAGGGAACCTACCCTCCTGGCCTAGACAAAAGAGGGAAAGTCTCCCTGCGGAGGTGGGCATCACAATTTGTGTTAAGCGGTGGCAGCCTATATAAAAGGCACTATCAAGGCCTTAACTTATTATGCGTCGATCAGGCCAAAGCTGAGCAAATCATGGATCAGCTACATGGTGGTACCTGCGGGCCCCATATGAATGGCCATATGTTGTCCAAGAAAATTATCCGACAGGGGTACTATTGGAACACGCTTGAAACCGATTGTGTTCGGTGGGTGCGGCATTGCGACAAGTGCCAACGCTTTGCCAATCTGCAGCACGTGGCCCCACATGTCCTATATAACTCCACAGCCCCCTGGCCCTTTTCAACCTGGGGAATCGAAGTTATAGGCCAAATTCACTCGAAGGGATCCAATGGCCACGAATATGTCCTGGTAGCCGTCGATTACTTCACAAAGTGGGTGGAAGCCTCTTCCTATAAAATCCTAAATGCCCGAAAGGTGTCCGAATTCATCCGGACCAACATTATATATCGCTACGGAGTGCCTTTCGAGATAATCTCCGACAACAGCACGCATTTTGAAGGGGATGTGAATCGTCTGCTCGACGAATTCAAGATCCAAAGGCATAAGTCCTCCCCCTACCGGCCGCAAGCCAACGTGCTGAAGCCAACAAAACGCTGGAAAATATTATCAGAAAAATGGCTGACACAGGAAGAGACTGGCCAGAAAAATTGCCGTTAGCCCTCTGGGGCTATCGCACTTCGGTCCGCACACCCACTGGGGCTACCCCTTATTCCTTAGCATATGGCATGGAGGTAGTGCTGCCTATTGAAGTCGAAATACCATCATTAAGAGTAATGATGGCATAGCAGAAGTTGACTGGGTCAAAGGGCGATTTGAAGAATAAGCCCTAATCGACGAACGGTGCTTGCTAGCCCTGGAGCATACCTGGGCATATCAAAGGCGGATAGCCCGAGCCTTCAATAAAAATGTCAAAGGCCGTGACATCCAAGTCGGGGACGTCGTGCTTCTAGAAAAACCCCCTAGTTATGTTGATACTAGGGGGAAATGAAAATCTCCATGGATGGGACTGTATATTGTCAAAGAAATTCGGTCAGGAGGTGCCGTACTCCTCACGAACCAAGAAGGAGAAGATCTTGTTCAGCCCTTCAACCTCGACAAGCTCAAAAGGTATTATGCTTGAGCTAATCCCTCCGGATGTTGCTTCCCTCTCCAGCTCGCTAGGTTGAAAACCCGAAAGGGCGGCCTAAGCAAAAATTAGAGCAAATAAAAAAAAAGAGAACCAGAAAGGAGAAATAAGGACTCGCTAGATTGAAAACCCGAAAGGGCGGCCTAGACAAAAGTTAGAGAAAAAATAATAATAATAATAAAAAATCAGGAGAAAAAGGGGAGGGAAGACACTATTTGAATCCTCGACATTCTACCTCCAGTCTTCAGCATGCAAGGGGCCCGACTGACAGGAGAAAAGAAAAACCACGACAGAAGCTCATATTAAAAAACTGAAATATAAAATTACAGGTCCTAAGGTGCAACTTAGGAATAATCGTTAAGATGTTTGGACTATGCATTATTTACCCTGTACATATCTATTATTGCCTCTATCTCTTTTGTTCCCCCAACACTATCCTTCTTTTGCAGCTTAAGCCCCGAGGTGGTCCATCAGTGCCTATGGCGTTCGCCCAGCCGGGCCCATATACTCTTTCTGCGAGGCGCAGAAGAAGCTCTAGTCTCATCTGCATGGGAGCCCCCGGAAGTGTCTTCTTCGTCGTCGGCATCCCCATTCTCTTGGGCAGCTGTATTACTTGGACCGGCCCCATCATTTCTAAAAGCAGTGCCCCATCCAGTCTGAGGGGGAGGGATAACCTCCTCTGGCTCCTAAGGATTATGCTGCCTGCTTACGTTGCTCAGTCGAGGAAGCTCGTTGCCATCATTCCTGAAAGGCGTACCCTATCCAGTATGAGGGGGAGGAGCAGCCACTTCTGGTTCCCAAGGGTTGTGTTTCCTGCTTGCGTTGGTTAGCCGGGGTGGCGCATTACTAAGACCTGCTGTATTTGGTCCAGGAGCTGTCTGGGCACCAAGATTGTGCACTCGCCTGAATTCCTCTTGTAAGGCATGGGGGACAACTAGCCCCGAACTATCAATGTCCTCGCCTATTTCCATTAGGCGAGCGTCTATGCCACTAGCAATATGGCGGCTCAGTAATCGCCTTAGTCCATGCCTGATCACGTGGGACGACCCCTCAGCAGCCACCATGATCCATGACAGATACTCGTGGGAGAGGAACATATAATCAGAAAACAGATAAGGCCACCTCCAGCCTATCAAAATCTCGCTGCCACATTGCCTGGATGTCAGTGCCCAGGTCCCCGTTATTATTATCCAACTCCAGATATATAGGATGGGTTGGTTCAGAGATAAACTGCTCCCTCCCGAACTGGCGCAAGATCCTGTATGCTCTATAAAAAGAAGTCTGCTCGATGCCCAGCAAGACAACTTGATTATACTCTGCGGAATACATGATAAAGCGCCAGATCTGCCAGTGGCTGATCACCCAGACTATGTCCATGGAGCCCCTGCGAAAAAAGCTCTCAGCCCAATCATACTCCGAATAATTGGTCTGAGGGAAGTGACCGCGAGAGCCATAAAGCCCCGGATCATACATAGCTCTCGGCAGTACAGGGGCCATCACCCAAAGAAAGTGCTCCTCCAGCCACATGTGGACTAAAATGGGGCTGCCGGTAGGGAATAACTTATCACCGCCTGCAAAAGTATCCTGGCCCGCTAAAGTCTCTGCCAGAATCACCGGGATAATATTTAACCGACGATCCCGTGCCTGCAATGCAAGGTCCACTACCCGCACATCGATAAATCCGGGTTGGCCCACCATCAAATATCTCCCTACCAGGTAAAGGAAAAGTGCAGATAGCCAACGCCTCAAGTAATCTATGTCATCCTCCCTGAACTCTGTAAAGGCTCCAGGAAGGACAGTCAAATCAAAAGTTACTCCATCATAAAAATCTGGAGTAGCGAGGCGAGTGGTGAGAAACAGCTCCCTAATTGCCATATACGGACGCCTCCGATGAGAAAGCACGACGATCAGACGAGAAGGTGCCATCCCCACCATTGCACCGAACTCCTCATAGGTGGGACACATCTCGTTCATACCGAAATTAAAGAGGTAGTCTTGAGGAGACTAAAACTTGGAGGCTCCCCTCAACATGTCCCAATTAATAACAATATTCATCCAGGATAGTAGGCACCTGTATCCAAAGATATGCTCAAACCAATCACGCTCATCTGAGCGCAAGGAGAGAATCCAGAAATCTAAAGCATTCTCATAGATTTCTATCTCTAGTGCTGTATGAATTCGTGCAGCCATTTTTGAGAAAAATGCAAAGGATTATATGATAAAGGTGGCAACGGCTGAGCAGAAGCAAGGCTAAAAATTTGTGAGAAGGAAGCAAATAGATCTGTGAAGAATAAGCAATCCCTCGTCTGCCTTTTATACCGAAAAATTAAGAAACGGACGGTTTTTGAGCACAGTACGCGAATAGTGCTGAACAGGGATTGCATAGAAAAGACTCTGGGTGCCGCCATATACCCCCACTGGCGCTGCGCCAAAGGCCTTGTTTGGCCGCGCCAAGTTGCCGCCATCTTCCTTTGAAACCGGCCGGTATCTGGTTTTCGGCCCGATGATCTCTATTATTTCTGTCTGATCACGGAGAAAGAAGAAGGGGCTACAAACACTAGCTCAGCGGGAATTATATGGCCGAGAACAGGAGAAGGCGACTGCCTTTTCCTCCCTGCGTATCACCAGAAAAGCCCGCTCGAGCCCGAAGATGTATTCTTATAAAACCCATTTCTAAAATACAGCGTGCCATTACCCTTAGATATTGGTATAGCTTTATTTTATGCATGCGTTTTGAGTCTGCATTTTTAATATTTTTGCATCATATAAAATTGTATTGCATTGTATAATAAATGTTTGTATAGGTTTTAGTACGAAAAAAAAGAGAAAAAGAAAACTAATAAAATATAGGTATTCAAAAAGCTAATGTGCGCAGGACGACTGGCTCCTATCAAAACCACCTCCCATAACACAAGGGCCCTCCGTGCCACCAGCTCTGTATGCTCGACCTCTGCCCCGAGCGCGGCTCGACCCGGCATCCGCATCATCGTCATCACCATCCCGGCGCCTGGTTTGCCGCACTGCGTCATTCCCCCTATAGGAAAGCTTGTCAACAAGCTTTTGATAAAGCTTGTTGATACTGAAAAAGCCCCGCATCAGCCTCTTATAAGTAGACACATTCACCTAAAAAAAAAGTGAGACAACAAAAAGAAAATATATTAGTCTTCGAAAAAAATATAGATATGCATAAAAAGGAGAAAAATGATAAATAAAAAAAATATGTGCATGATGAAAAAAAAGAAATGCAAAGGTAAATGTGTCTACTGAACGGGCCTGCTCTGGAACCCGACGCTCCTCAGGAATCTCGACATCTGGAAGCATTTCCTCTACCATCCGACCGCCCCAATGATAGTAAAAGGTAGAGAAGACGTCATCAGGCTTAGCAAATTCCAGATTCTCGTCGAAAGATGGGACAGAAGGCCTTAGCCTGGCAGGTGCATCAGAAGCCCGTGTGGGCACAGCGGGAGCAGGATGGGGAGGATGAAGCACGGTCCGCAAGAATTCCTCATACGCCATATCTGGAAAATCAGTCGCGGGCATAAGGAATTTCGACAGGTACTGATACCTGTTCGACAAGTGATCGGGCTCTATCACCCAAAAAGGAGGCCTAGGAGGCACCACTGGAGGCACCAAAAATGAATAATGCTGGCGGTTGACCCGCTTGCCCATGTATAAAGAATCTACCATAATGGATACCATTAGTATCCGGCAGCGGTTCAGCCCTAAAGCAACAGCATAATGCCCCTCCAGGCCTTCCCGAGGAAGGAAGTGCACTGTACACGCACTCGAGCTGGCAATCCGTGTGACAGCCCGACCCGAACCCCAATGCGAGATCCCGAGTCGTGCCATCCAAATAGTCAATAACACAAGCATGTACAAGTAGGATAATAAAATTCATGTGGCGCAACATCGCATACCAATAACAACTCGGCTACACTCGGCCGGAAAATAACTTTAAAATAAACAAGTCTTCGGCGACGTTACAGCCAGAACCCAACAACTACTCCTACAATATTAACACATGCTTATAAAACCTCAACGGCCACAACATGCCGGAGAAAAACAACAACAATAATAATTAAGAGAGCTTTAGCGGAAGAAACTGTAGCGAACCATTAACATATAAACAGGCTCGACATATAAGTCGGCATACAAAAGATTACGAGTGTCAAATCATTAAGTTGCTACAACAACAAAAACCCCAAGTCAAGTCTATTTGACTTGCTTCCCAACGTCCTTGCCAAAAATAAAAGACTAACTATCAAAAGTCCCAAAGGAGCAACCTTGAGCTCACAAACGACCAAACGTGATATAGCGAGTCTATCGGGGACCGTCTCCTCGGCTCAGATCTAAGGAAAACAAAACAAACAAATAGGGTAAGTCGAAAGACTTAGTAAGTTACTAAAATGCATGATCATGTTATAACATGGAATTTATCACAATTATAGCTCACGTTCATCATATAGCACTTAGCACATTATTCACGTAAGTGCAAGAAAATAAATCATACAAGTAGGATATGATATAGGCACGACCGCTTCGTAGCTCCTGCAAAATAGTTTGTTAACCCAATATCGTGACTACGATGCTCGTGACTTCGCATCGATATACCGAACTCCACCGGCTAATAGCAGCCAGTGACGCACGTATTGTTACGGCAAAGGGGCTACTTCCCCATTGCGGCCTACAATGGAGGGGTGTGTGAGGTCCCAGGTACGGCGATCCATAGCGAGCACGAATCTCTCAATTCGTGAAGGCTATACATCGTCCTACCCTGACATAAAAATCAAACCAAATAGTGTCAGCTGGACTTGATGCAATGCACAAGTAGATGTTTACTCATTAAGACCAAATAATGATCGAATTCGACAAGAGCGAACTCGACCGACCAAGTAGGGTATAAATCTCTACAATAAATCATGTCAAGGCAATTAATTGCTCATAACCAAATAATCACAACGAGTTCAAATGCACATAATTAAACTCAACTTAAAATTGAGCAAACTTGACCAAACGGTGTCCAAACTTCGTAGGGATTGAAATTAGAGTTTAACATGTTCAAATCTTCCCTAGAGTCGACTCCGTTGAGTCTTTACCAAAAATTCCAAATTTCGGGTAGTTGAAGCTATGTGCTTCAAAACTCAACCTAGGCCATTACTAAGCTCATCTAGGTCATAAAATTCATCAAGGCATTGAAATGAGATTTATGTTCATCATAGAGTCCAATATTGAGGATAGAACACATAACAACTTCACAACATATCATGAAGGCATACATTAGGGCATTCTCATATAACAAAACTTCCATCACAAATATAATACATGTTTCTAACATGTTCAAAACCATAAATAGACAAGATGAAAGAGTATTATAAACATTCATAGGCAAGAAATCATCCTATACATGCTCCTAGCAAGTTCATATTTTCAAAACACAAGAAGAGAGCATAGGAAGCATATATGTGTCCTCATTGACCTCAATCATCATAAGCTTTGTTTCCTTAGGGTCAATGAGAACTAAAGAGAAGAAGAAGAAGAGTAACTTACTTGTTCTACACCAAAGAAAGCAAATGAGAAGATTGATCGGTTGGAAATGTTCTACTCTTCGAGCTCTACACTTTTAATGAAGGTGGCTTGAGCAAATGGAGAAGGGATGAGGGAAGACCAAGAGAATAGCTTCAAGAAGCCATGGGAGAGTTTGAGAGAAGATGAAATTCGTTTTTAGAGAGTGAAGGTGAGAAATGAGAGTCAAAATCTGAAGATATGGCTTATATTGGTCTAGAATTTGAGTGGGACAAGTGTCAAGCTAATGTGGTCTCTTTAAAAATCTGATTTGTGGTTTAAATGATCAACAAAGCTCTCTTAATCCAACCTTATAACTAGTTAGAGATGTTAGGACATAATCAAGGAGGGTTAGGGAGGTTTCAGTGAGGTTTAGAAAAGGTTTGGATAGGGGTTTGGGTATAAAAATCGTTCAACAGCAAAACAGGGGAAAAATCCCGTAGGAACTCCCAGCAGTTGAGGCGGGCGCCTCACCAAAGCCCAGGCGGGCGCCTCAACTTCTGAGGCTTGGGCTGATTTTGAATTGTTCTCAGCTTCTGAGGCGGGCTAGTGGTCAAAATTTGATGCGGCCGCCTCGTTTAACCCTTGAACTAGGTCTAAACATGTCCTAAATGGTCCCAAACTTATGGGCAACCATTCTAAGGCCTAACCCAACTCAAAACAAGTCGGAAACACACCCGAACAACATCCGGAACAAGGTAGAACAAGGCTCGAATCATGCGACGAATGGTTAACGAATCAAACACCAATCAAACACCAATCAAACTAGGATAACTTGGTCATGGAAAAGGCTTGTTTCAACATGGTTATGACCTGAATACAAAGCCAAGAACTCAACGAACACTTCGCACGACGAAATAGAAGCAAAACGAGCAACGAGGGAAAAAATCGCTAAGGTCGAAACAAAGCAATCGAACCGGCGATTCAACAAACAAGCATACATGATTCTAAACATGTTAAGAGCCTCATGAATGACTTATCAATGTTTCTAAATCATATATAGACTAAGTAAACATGCTCACAATCAACAAGAAAACATGAAGGCAAGCACACAATGCACATGCAAGAATACGGGGTGTTACAATCCGCTCCTGCACCCGCTCCTTCTTTGAGCAACCGCCGTCCTGGTCTGGCTGAACTCTGTTTTCATCCACAAACTCAAGCAGATAAGGTGGCTGGTGGACACGCTAACGTAGCCGACCCGACGTAAAATGAAAAAAATGAAAAGGCCCATACCTGCAAAAAGAAAGAAATTTTATCAGCAAAAAAAATATATGATATGAAAAAAAAAAGAATGAGAAAAGCAGCAAAAAGTAGTAAAAGGCATATACCTCCCACACTGGGGCAAATCCATTCAGAGTCGGCGAGTCATTCCGGCAAGCCCTATCCATGGAAGCATAAAGTTCGGCCCGGGCCCTTTCCGATCATAGGAGGAATACTGCTCAAAATCGCCAGGCATGCCGACGAAACTCGGGGTGGTAGAAGAATTGGCAAAAAGGGTTGTGCCAAGGAAGAAAAATAAGAACGCTCTAGCAACGCGAGCCACGATTGTGGGGTCATTTTCTGGGACCCGCCCAACGTTGCTTAGAAGCCATTTCCGCACGCTGCCAATATAAATCTCATCCGTTGATTTGATTCCGGCTCAAAACCCAGGAGATCCTCCACCTCATCATGACGCTGACGGAAAGTATAATCAGGGGCCAGGGTCTCACCAATGCTGGTAGGAAGGCCGGTGATAGCGGCAAAATCACAGGGAGTCATGGTCGCCTCCCCCCAGTTGAAATGAAAAGTGTGGGTGGTGTCCCACCAATAATCCCGGAGCACATCGAAGATGGGTAGATAGCTCGAAAATGGGCGAAAGGCGTGTAGGAAGGCGTTGAAACCGGAGCCCTCCACCAAAACTTGTGCCGCCTGGGGCAACATATGATAAATATCCGCCACGTTGGTACAAGTGGCCCGAACCCGCTGAAACGGCCTACGGAGCTGAAAAGGGAAAAAGAAGGGGAAGGAATAGGTAAGTTTACTATCTTTTATTTTCCTCGCAAAAAAAAAAGGGGAAAAGAATATGAATGAATAATAAAAAAAAAGAGGGGTAATAATGAATAATAAACATGTTGCATGCATCGTATTTTATAAAATCATAAAATTGCAGCATACTAATTTCTGTAATGCATTTTATTATAATAAAAAAAAGAGAAAGAGACATCATTTTCGCATGTAATAAAATATATAATAAGCATTTGACATCCATAAAAAATAAAAAAATAAAAAAACACGCATCTGTTAGTATTTAAAATATATTTTGGCATCACGACAATAATAATACATATGTATTGCATTCTATCATGCGGAATTTTAATTGCATTTTTGGTATCGTCATATTTAAAAAAAAAAAGCATCTTTGTGCATCTAAATATGTATTTTGGCATTTTAGGCATTATAAAAAAAATTTATATTTTGCATTTAAGAGTATATGCTGCATTTTTTTTGCATTCTCGCATGCATAATTAAAAAAAAAGTATCTTTTTGAATCTAAATGTGTATTTTTGCATTTTAGGCATCATAAAAATGTATATTTTGCATTTAAAAGGTATATACTGCATTTTTGCATTTTCGCATGCATAATAAAATAAAGAGTGCCCATGTTAGCAAGCATCCCATGATTTTTCTGCATTGCATTTGTATCAAATAAAGTGATATATGCATCCATCATTTGCATTTATTGTCCAATAAGCTGCATTATGACATTAACAAAAGAGAATAAAATGTCATCAATCATGAAAAGAAAATATTCCCATGACATTTATTATATCCCTGCAGCATAAGCATGCATGAGAAATTAATTTTATGGCATAAAATATATCTGTTTTGTACTGCATTCATTCGAAAATGCGCCCAAAAATATGTCCGAAAATAATTGCATTATATTCCGAAAAGTCTGTTTCATGAGCATATAGCATATAAAAATATGTTTTAGCCTAAAACATGCATCATATACCCCCAATTGCGTTTATAGTATAAATCATGCATAGTACGGTCAAATAGTGACCACTAGTTCAATTATGCATCGCAAAAATAAATTGCATAAATTTCATGCATCATTACTAAATTGTATCATTTTAGCATAAATATTGCATGCATAAGCATCATTAATAGGGTAAGGAATGCTCCAAAAGCGCAAAGTAGTGCTAAAATCTAACAGATCTGAAGTATATCCAATCAGATCTAGAAAGAAAGAAACTTACAGAAGTGCTTGGAAGGTTGGACACATGGGTGTCCCAATCGCGAAGGATATTGCCCTAGTCATCTTTAAAATAGCGATATTTGATTTTATTCCGAACCAAAGGAGGAAATTCCTTCCTCCTTTCGCCAGATTCTGGGTGCATGGGAGCCTTCCCCTTCCTGGATCGAGATGAAGAAGCCATCTGCTAGAGAAAACAAGAAAATTGGTAGAAGAAAAATTAGAAAAGGAGCAAAAACGGAAGAAAAAAGGAAATGGGCAACAATGGTGTCGCAGAAGCAGGAGAAAAAATGAAGAAGAGAAGGAGCAGTGGCTCCCCCTGCTTCCTTGCCCGTCACTAATAAGGGTGGAAAATGAATTTTTCCTTTTTCCCCCTCCAAAGTTTGAAGTTGCAGCACTTAAGTCTCTGGGTTCCAAAAGCTACGAAATGGTCCCTAAAGCTTAACGAAAGTTAACGAAAATAATTTTGTTAACCAAATGCGACGGCCATCCATTCAAGAGCAAGGGAAAAGTTATATCCCAATGGAATCAAACATAAAGTAGTAAGAAAAGCAGAAAAATTCGGCGACAAGGGTAAGAATTGTGAAAATAAAGCTTGAAATAAAAAAAAAAAAAAAAAAAAGAAAGAAAAAAGAAAAAAAAAACAGAAAAACAAAAAATGCAAAGAAAAAAGAAGAAGAAGAAAAAGCAAAAAGAAAAGAGAGAGAGGGAAAATGCATGTAAAAGAAAAGAAAAAGTGAATAAGTGCATGCAACAAAAGAAAATGCGGCGGCAAAGAGGAGAAATTTTAAATTTGAAGCTAGAAAATGCGAAGAAAAGCAAGAAAGAAGAAAAGGAAATTTCAGGTGGAACGAAAATGCGGCAAAGAAGAAAAGAAAATTTCTAGCCAAGGTTAGAAAAGAGTAGCAAAAGGAAAAATGCGGCGAAGATAAAGCTTTCGATAAAGTAAAGCAGAAAATATAGCGGAAAAAAGGGGAAAGGATTTCAGTAATTTGGAGCTGCGACAAAAGAAAATCCCGGCAAGTGCGTGAGCGGCATGAAATAGCAAGTGCAACAAGAGCGGCGATAAAGCGGCAAGAGCGATAAAGCATAAAGCGTGAAGCGGCCGGTAATCATGGGCAAAGCAAGGGTAAGGAAAGGAAGGTAGTTTCCTTTTCTGTGCATTTGTTTGATGTTTGGAAATCTTTCCCTAAAGGGGCCAACCGGATCGGAGAAATGTTTTGTTCTCAGACGAAGGCTACGTTCACGAGAGACATTACATTCCATGCCTTGGCAGCAGGCGAACTACTGATTGGTCTAATTCCTTGGATGAGGATACGTGGCGGTTTATTTCGGTGGCCGCGACCGCCAGCAACACGATGATAATTACCTTTGCGGCACTTTCGTTTGATAAGCTTTGCGAATGCGGCACTTGTTTGATAACATTGCGACACTTGTTCGTTTGCATCATCGCGGCACTTGCATCGCGGCACTTGCACGGCACTTGATCCCAGCGGGGGGTGAACTACGTTCGATCGATTAGTTATATATAAGGATACGTGAGCAACCTATTTCGGTGAAACACGACCGCGTCATGCATGATAGTTTAGGTTTTGGCACTGAACTACGTTTCGTCTGAGTTCCTTGATTAAGGGATCACGTGGGCGACCTACACTAGTAGGTCCGGAGCCATTAGAGCATTTTATTACATATTGCTAAAAACTACGATAACTTTGCTATAGCCAGGCTAAATAATAAGCTATGGAGTTTAGTTAGCATTATAAGCATGCATTATAAGCGTTACATCGTTGTATTTCTCTCCTATTATAATTGCGAAATTAGAGAGTCTATTGTTTATCAACGATGTTCGTCTACTCGGTAAGCCTCGGGTTGCAGTAGACTCCATCGTTGGCTCTAGACACCCCAATTTTGTACCCACGATATGTGACTACGGCATGAAATATCAAGACTGTGAAAACTTAACAAATGTCAAGTTCGAGGGAGTTGAAAAATCTGAAGGCAAAGCAAGATCTGGAAAGATAAAATCTGAGGGATAAAAGTGTAAAATTTGAAGAGGAATAGTTACAGGCAGGCTGAAGGCCCATTCTGTGGCGCCCAGGAAGGAATGTGGCAGCGCCCAGCTAGCTACATTACACCCCGGACTTAATGCATTGTGCAATTTTTACAGCGCGGTGTACAAGGAATTTGAGCACATAGAGAGAAAAAAGAATTCCCGATGAGTCCTCTCCTTGACTATAAATAGAGGCTTGGGGTTCACTTTCAGGGACTCAGAAACCCGAGGAAACGATCACAAATTTCTCGGCGTCGTCCTTGCGGCTAAGAAAATAGAGAGTGAAGTGAGATAGGGAGTGATCCTCTATAAAGCCTCCGAAACCATGCCAAAACTCAGCCAAACCTAAAACCACGGTCAAAGTGATCCTAGCCCTTAAGTTAGGTATCCACCCTATTCCCTAGTCCAAAACCACAAAGTAAGCCGTTACTCTGCCCGAGAGAAATAGGCCAAAACCACGAAAAATAAGTCGTTACTTTGCCCAAATAAATAGGCCAAAACCACCGAAATAAGGCGTTACTCTGCCCGAACCACTTAGCGGCAACATAAAAAGTCTCCCTCTCGAGAAGGACGGGCGCGCACTCCCGCTCTAAAAGGTAGTAGCCTTTAAGGCGTTTATTTTATAAAAGTTCATTTCAAATCCGGCCCGATGTAGAAAATATAAGCCGTTGTCTTTGCACGGATTTAGTTAGGAAATATTATGTAAAAATAGCCAAAAATATTTTTAAATATATTTGTAATTATTGAAGGAGATGGTACAGAGTCCATAAATAATGCGACCTTGATGTATTTGCTTTTATTTCTTGTCTTTTAATGCTTTGTTTATTTGCTAAATAAATATAACAAAAAGCATACTTTAGCCAAAAACCGCTTTTGAGACCGAAAGAGGCGAGTTGGGTGCCTAGCACCTTCGACTGTAACTTAGCCTCTGAACTCGTTTTTTATAATCTCGGGTTTTTTGTTTTTCTTTATTTCTTCCTTAAAATAAAGATGGCGACTCTATATAAAACATTTTGGATCCGATTGGGCGTCGCAACACTCCTTTCTTACACTTTTAGTTTTCCCAAAAAGGGAGAATGGGAATGAAAGAGCGATGTATTCCTATATCACAGTATCCACAAACAAAAAGGATAACTTGATGCATGAAACCAAGCACTCAATGGTAGTGATCCAGAAATAGGCCATCAAGGCAATTTTCATAAAAATCAATGAAGCAATTTCGTTTTCCACAAACAAGGGAGGATGGAATGAGGCTTGATGATTGTCCGTCCCAGCGTCTGGCATTGCCACATCGGGTTTCGCGAGGTGTGAGGGACCAGCGCCCAAGTCTCGCTCTTCGTTGGTGGGCGGTTGCGTCGGTTTAGGTTGTTTTCTTTGGCCTTATCCTACCAATTGTGTTTGAGCGAGGCGGAGCGAGCTACGCCGCATTAACATGAACATGCTCAAACTTTTAGCTACTTGTTGTAGCTTGTGTATTTCGCCTACGTTTGTTGGATCTAGGCGAGAAAGAGCACATTGATGATCGATAAAGCGTATTCTTTCTCCATTTTCTCTTATGTCATGGGGCCTTCAATTTTTGGGTGGGTTGCTCGCCCCTTCCTCGGCCTCTGATGAGTTGATGTCGATTGAAGTGACCATCATTCATAATATGTTCCACTAGGCTTTGCCCTTGCCCTTAGATAGCCTTTTTGGCTAATGCGAGTCTCTATGAGCCACCGGCGGTTCGAATGCTTGGGGTGACGAGTCTCGTCTCGGCGGGGAGGCAGGGCCTTGCGTCACCCATTCCCCGTTCG
>CM028378.1:11437988-11470437 GCA_013146195.2 Codonopsis lanceolata | reverse complement strand
TGAAATAAATAAACACCCACTTCCATATATCCGCATTCCTATTCCTCCACCCTTATCCATAAAAAGAGCCTAGCCGTAATATGCTCTGGGACACCATCTCTGTAGCCAAAATACATGATTGATCAAAGCCACTGGGTCAGGAAATGTTAGCCACTTACCCGATCCGGCCGAGCCTACCACCAAACCCCGAAAGAGGGCACCACCTGAAAAATCAAGTAAATTAGATACCTGGGGCTAAAACAAAGGAAGATTCTTTATTAGCCCGTGATGAAGAAAACTCGTGCCAACATCTCCATTCGGGGCTTATCAAGGCTTCAAGACCCACCGTGATACATCAAGCTAAGTCACTAAGCCATTGTTCTATTGAAATCTCCGACGAGCTCATTGATGATCTAAACATCCATTTCGGAACGTAATAATGTTTATCGATCTAGACCTTCCAAAGGAACTAACCACATTGATGCTCTTCACATCTTTGTAAATTCGGAAAGCGGGTTCCCAGGAGTTTTGATAGATAATGGGTCTTCCTTGAATGTATGTCTGCTAGTACACTAGCCAAGCTAGGGATAAAGATATCGAACTCGCTCCTTCCTCACGAAAGAAGTTAAGGCATACGACAACACCGGTCGATGTGTCTTGGGGGTGGTCACTTTAATGTTAAGTTGGGCCCTTAAACATGCCGGTTGAGTTCAGTCACGGATATTCCGGCCACCTTTAGCTTTGTTGTTGGGGCGCCCTTGGATTCATGGGGTAAAGGGGTAGCCTCTTCATTACAAGCGTGTCAAATTCATCCACGATGATCACATAGTAATCATTACGGCGGACAAAATCGTGGAGAATAAAGAAAGCAATGATATCCCGATCCTCGAGATAGAACATGAAGACAACTGGTATCTTTCTGGTGGCTTTGAGGTTATCCCAATTGTGGTCAACGCCATTGAATATGGCAGCCGACATCATTGGAAAGAAAGTCACTTCCACTAGGAAACATGGTCCCTTTAAACATGTTCAGAAAAATGAATTATATACTGGTCTAGGTCTCGGTAGAAATCGTGGGGGCTAGTTAATTTAGTCAAAGATACAAGGAATGTATCCTCGCTTTCTAGGATACACGCCTACTCCAACCGAAAAGTCATAGCCGATCATGAAACGAAACGAGCGTGAGAAAGCGAGAAAGGCAGAAAGAAAAAGCATCCTTATGAATATCCCTCCAACCCTCGACGTAAGAACCTTAAATGGTTATTTTGTGCGTAAGGGGGAAAGTGAAGCCTATCTCATGTTTCCTCGAACCTGGATAGACGAGAATGGGAAAAGGTGCCCGTTGGGAAGTCTTTGATGATGTCGGTATACTCTCAGATGATATGGAGCAGTTACCACGGAACCCCGTAGCACCGCTTATAAGAGCTGCTATCACCATTGAAAATGCTTGGTCTATAGACCAAGATGATTATGCTTTGGCCTGCTAGATGATGACGGTCTAGGAGGCAGTTTTATGGGTATGATAGACGGAGGCAATAATTATGAAAAGCTCCTGGCGAGTTCGAGTCTATTTCTAATAAGCCTCTGCGAGAGGTGGTACACCACCACACGGTCCGCCTCGACACCCGGAACTGGTAGAACGCTTCTGATATACTATCCCCGATCCTTTCTAGCTTTACTGCAGTTGGTCATCTACCAATCCGCTACCTATAATTGAGGATCTCAAACCCTGTGTCCTCAACAATGTAATAACCCACAGACGATGTGCTTTTAATAATAATATGGATGTCTTTGCTTATTCCTTAGTTGCACCTAATTTAAAAGACGCATTAAATAATAATAATTATGATAATGAGTCATTTAATAAAATGGACCCAAAAGATAAAAATTATCTACTTGAGCTTGCAAAGTCGGTCGAGTACCGTGAACAGAGCCATTCATCGGCAAATATCTTGAAGACCTATCCACAATCAACTTGGGCCGACAATGAAATCAAAGAAATCGAATCGGCAGATTACTCCAAGGTCGAGAAAGAAAGGCACTTATTGATCTCCTCAAAGAATTTTAGACATCATCTTTGCTCGTCCTACGAAGATATGCCCGGCCTAGATCCACTATAGTTGAGCACGGATTCACATATCAGGATGCTCGCCGATCAAACAAAAGCTCGCCGCATCAAGCCAAAATGGTCACTACAAGTCAAAGAAGAAATCATGAAAGCAATAACTTCATTCGGGTAGTTGAATACCCGACTGGCCGTCCAACATAGTGACTGCTCCAAGCCCAACGGGAAAGTCGAATCTGTGTAGACTTCGCGACCTCAACAAAGCGTCGCCCAAAGATGACTTCCCCACTTGCCCAACATTGACATTGTGGTAGATGCCGCCGCAGACTCACAAAGTCCGATCTTTCGACGGCATCTTTGGGCTACAACCAAATCAAAATGGCGGCGAAGACCGGAGAAGACTTCATTCACTCACTGGGGACTTATGTTATCTTGTCATGCCATTTGGACTAAAGAATGCCGGAGCCACTTACCAGAGGGCTGCCACCACCCTCTTCCACGACATGATCCACAAGGAGATGGAGGTCTATGTCGATGATATGATTGTACATTCCAGCGACGCCTACGGTGCTCACATTAAAGATCTTCGGAAGTTCTTCGAAAGACTCAGAAAGCACCAGATGAAGCTTAACCCCACCAAATGTACATTCGGGTTACGAGAGGCAAAGTCACGGGATTCTTAGTAGCGAGCAAGGCATCGAGATCGAGCCAAAGAAAGATCAAAGCCATCCTAGAAATGCCACAGCCGAAAACTCCCACCGAAGTCAAAGGCTTCTTAGGCCGGTTGCAGTACATCAGCCGTTTCATCAGACAACTGACTACCACTTGTGAGCCCCTCTTTAAACTCTTAAAAAAGAATACCAACCAAGTCTGGGACGCAAAGTGCCAGCTAGCCTTCGAGAAAATAAAAGCCTACCTTACCAACCCCCCTGTGCTAGCTCCACCCCACACACATAAACCTCTCCTCATATACTTAACCGTCACAGACACCTCAGTAGGGGCTATGCTCGCCCAAGAGAAAGAAAATTCCTACATTGAAAATGCCATATATTTCATAAGTAGGAAGCTACAAGGAAGCGAGCTAAACTATTCACTGAAAAAGCCGCACGGCCTAGTCTGGGCCACTCAGAGGCTCAAAACCTATCTCCAGGGAAGGTCCATCAAGCTCATATCCAGGATGGACCCTATCAAATACATCTTCGGTAAGCCGTCACTGTCCAGCAGACTAGCCAAGTGGTCCTTTCTTCTTAATGAGTTTGACATAACTTATGTCACTCTCAAATCCATCAAAGGGAGCGTCATTGCCGACCACTTAGCTGATCTACCTTTGAAGGCCGAAGATGCAACTGAGCCCGCCGGATGAAGGTATCCTGAAATCACCGACCAGACACCGTTGGCGTATGTTCTTTGACGGAGCCGCAAATAAAAGAGGCTTTGGCATAGGAATCTTGTTAATCGATCCGGCTGACTCTCATACTCCGCTGGCTATAAGGTTGGAGTTCGAATGTTCAAACAATACGGCGGAGTATGAAGCCTGTATTGCTGGCCTAGAAGAAGCTCTCAAAAGGGGAGCTGAAGATCTCGAAGTCTACGGAGACTCGGCCCTAATCATAAATCAAGTCGAAGGAAGATGGAGGACCCAGGACCCTCGGCTGCAACTCTATCATGCCAAGTTAATAACAGTCGCCGCCCGATTTGGTTCTATTTCGTTCCATTACCTGCCACGAGATAGGAATCAATTCGCTGATGCCCCGCCACTCGGCGCCACTAGTCCGATTCCGCCGAAACTAAAGTTCACCATTTATAGTCGGGAAGAAGGTCACTCCCAGATCTTGTTTCAAAATCAACGCAGCCTCCGGCGCATCACGAGCCCCGGTATCGCCGACATCTTAAATCGCTCGAGAAAAATCTTTATCCTCTGGCTTAGACAAGAGGGGAAGAGTCTCCTGCGAAGATGGGCCTCCCAATTTCCGGTACCGTATAAGAGGCACTATCAAGGCCTCAACTTACTATGTGTCAACCAGGCCAAAGCTGAGCAAATCATGGATCAACTACATGGTGGTACCTGTGGGCCCCACATGAATGGCCATATGCTATCAAAGAAAATCATCCGACAAGGGTATTATTGGAGTACGCTCGAAACCGACTGTATTCGGTGGGTGCGACATTGCGACAAATGTCAACGCTTTGCCAATCTACGCATGTGCCCCCACACGCCCTATACAACTCCACGCCCCGGCCCTTCTCAACATGGGTATCGGCGTCCATAGGCCAAATTCACCGAAGGAATCAATGGCCATGAATACGTCCTGGTAGCCGTCGATTACTTCACAAAGTGGGTAGAAGCTTCTTCCTACAAGGTACTAAACGCCCGAAAAGTGTCCGAATTTATTCAGGCCAATATCATATACCGCTATGGGTACCTTTCGAAATCATCTCCGACAACGGCTCTCACTTTGAAGGGGACGTGAACCGTCTGCTAGACGAGTTCAAAATCCAAAGACACAAATCCTCCCCCTACCGGCCACAAGCCAATGGTGCCGTTGAAGCAACCAACAAAACTCTCGAGAACATCATCGAAAAATGGGCGTCTGAGAAGAGATCGGCCGGAAAAATTGCCACTAGCCCTCTGGGCTACCGTGACGTCACACCCACCGGGCTACCCCTTATTCTCTAACATATGGCATGGAAGCGGTACTACCAATAGAGGTGGAAATTCCATCATTGAGAGTAATGATGGAAGCTAATATAGCAGAAATTGACTGGGTCAAAGGGCGGTACGAAGAACTAGCCCTAATTGATGAACGACGCCTATTAGCCTTAGAGCATATCGAAGGCGTATCGCCCGAGCTTTCAACAAAAAAGTCAAAGGCCGTGATATTCAAGTCGGAGACCTCGTGCTTCGAGAAAAACCCCCTAGTTATGTTGATACTAGGGGAAAATGGAAGTCTCCCTGGATGGGACCGTATATTGTTAAGGAGATCCGATCAGGAGGTGCCGTGCTTCTCACGAACCAGGACGGGGAAGATCTTGTCCAGCCCTTCAACCTCGACAAGCTCAAAAGGTACTACGCCTGAGCCATCCTATCCAGCTAATGCTTCCCTCTCCAGCCCGCTAGGTTGAAAACCCGAAAGGGCGGCCTAGGCAAAAGTTAGGGCATTAAAAAAATAATAATAAAATAAAAAATAATAAAAAAAATATAATAAAAGCTCGCTATGTTGAAAACCCGAAAGGGCGGCCTAGGCAAAAATTAGAGCACAAAAAAAAAACAAATTGAAAAATTATTAGAGTATAAAAAAAAAAAAATATATATATATATATATATATATATATATATATATATATATATATATATATATATATAAAGGAGAGGGAAGGCATTATTTGAAGCCCTCAGCGTACTACCTCCGGTCTTCAGCACATCAGAGGCTCGACTGACAAAAGAGAAAAACCACGACGAAACAGCTCATATTAAAATACTAAAATATAAATTTTACAGGTCCTAAGGTGCAACTTAGGAATACTTATTAAGACGTCTATATTATACATTATTTGCATTTGTACATATCTATATACTGCCTATACCCCCTTTGTTTTTCCCCAGAAACAATCCTTTTTCTTGCGACCTTAGCCCCGGCGGTCCATCGATTACTGCGGCGTCCACCGAGCCGGGCCCATATACTCCTTCTGCGAGGCGCAGAAGAAGCTCTAGACTCATCAGCATGAGAGCCACCAGATGTGTCTCCCTCTTCATCATCAGCATCTCCGTTCTCTTGAGCTGCCGTACCACTCGGACCCGCTTCATCATTTCTGAGACCAGTACCCCATACAGGAGGGGGAGGAGGAGCAGCCATCTCTTGTTCCCAGGGGTTGTCCTGTCTGCTTGCCAAGCTTAGCCGCGGAAGCTCATGACCACCAGTTCTCAGAGCCGTACCCCAACCAGTCTGAGGGGGAGGATCAGGCATTTCCTGTTCCCATGGGTTATGCTGTTGACCAACATCACTCAATCTGCGGGATGTATTGCTGGGACCCGCAGTATCCGGTCCAGGGGTTGTCCGAGCATCAAGGCCGTGAACCCGTCGAAATTCTGCCTCCAAAGCCCGAGGAACAACCAATCCTGAACTATCAATGTCCTCGCCTACTTCCAGTAGGCGAACATCCACTCCATTGGTTATATGACGGCCCAGGAGATGTCTCAAATCATGCCGGATGGAGCGAGACGGCCCCTCAGCAGCCACCATAACCCATGCCAGATACCCAAGAGATAGAAGCATATAATCCGAATATGGGTATGCTGCCTCCAGTCTTTCAGCATCTCTGAGCCACATGTCCTGGATAGCGGGACCCAGACGATCGTTGGTAAGCTCCCTTCCCATGTATATAGGGCGGGAAGTGTCTGGGATCACTTGCTCCCTTCCAAACTGCCGCAAGATCCGGTCGGGCTGATAAAAAGAAGTCCGGTAAAGGCCCAACATCACCACCTGGCTGTACTCATCGGAGTGGCGAAGAAAATGTCGAATCCCCCAGTGGCGAACGACCCAGACTATATCCATTGAGCCCCGACGATAGAAGTGATCGGTCCAGTCAACATCAGAATAATTAGTCTGGGGAAAATGCCCGCGCATTCCATAAAAGGAAGGATCATAAGGAGCACCGAACGGCACAGGTGCCTGGACCCAAAGGAAATGCTCTTCCAGCCACATGTGAATCAGAATAGGGCTACCAGTAGGGAACAATTCATTCCCGGCAGCAAAAGCAGTCAGGCCCGTAAGAGTCTCTGCCAAAATCACCGGGACGATGTTCAGCCGGCGATCCCGAGCCTGTAATGCTAAGTCTACGACCCGCTCATCTACTAATCCGGGTAGACCAACTATCAAATATCTCCCTACTAAGCAGAGAAAAAGTGCCGTCAACCTACGCCGCTGATAGTCCACGTCATCTTCAATATATTCTGTGAAGGCTCCAGGAAGGACCATCAAATTGAAAGATTCCCCATTATAAAATCCTGGAGTAGCCCGGCGGGTAGAATTGAAGAGCTCCCGAATAGCCATGTACGGACGCCTACTGTAGGCGGGTACCGCGATCTGACGAGTAGGTGCCACTCCAAGCATAGCACAGAACTCCTCAAATGTGGGACACATCTCGTTCATGCCAAAATTAAACAAGTGATCCTCAGGAGACCAAAACCTGGCGGCTCCCCTTAACATGTCCCTATTTATTATAACATTCCGCCAGGATAAAAGGCACCTGAAGCCGAAAAGATGTTCGAACAAATCCCTTTCGTCAGATCGCAAAGAAAGGATCCAGAAATCCAGGGCATTTTCATAAACCTCGATCTCCAGAGCCGTAGGAATGCGGGCGGCCATTTGTAAGAGATGCGAGAAGTTTTATGGTGGCTGAATAAGGCTATGGCAAGCAGAGACAGAGAGTGGTGAATTTAGAAAGAAAGAATGAAATGAATCGGTGAAAGGACGAGCTGGTTTCCGCTAGAATTTATACTACAAATCAAGAAGACGGACAATTCAGCGCACAGGGCCCTAATAGTGAAGAAAACAGTATCTACATAGGAAAACCATGGTGCCACCAAGAAGCCTCTTGGTGCCGCACCATGGCCTCCATTGGTAGCACCAGAAATGTTCACTGTATTGTGAAAATTCTATCCGGTATCCTGGTTTGGTGATCCGACAATTTGCTGTTCCTGCGTCTGATCGTGGAAGAAAAAGAAAACCTATTAAAGGAGGCTACAACCACGGACTCAACAGCCACAGGGCGCCGAAAGAATAAGGGATTCGGCCATTTTTCCCGTTCGATATCACCCGAAAAGCCCGCTCTAATTTAAAGGTGTATTCTTAAAAATCCCTATTCTCAAAGTACAGCGAGCCATTACATTTTAGATGTTTGGTATAGTTTTATTTTCTGCATGAATTTATTTTTGCATGTGTAACATACTGCATCATATACATTATATTGCATTATATCATAATGTCTGTACAGGTTTCTTTTACAAAAAAATATAAAAATAAAAAAAATACAAAAAAGAAAGATACTAATGTTCGCAGGAATCCGAAGCACATCAAAGACATGAAGAAAGTTGGTGAAGTGGATAAAAGAATGCAGGAAGGTGTTAAAACCCGAACCCTCTACCAACGACTGTGCAGCTACGGGTAACATATCAAAAATTTCAGCCACATCAATATATGATACCCGCACTCTTTCAAATTCCCTGCGAACCTGAAAAGAAAAAAAAACGAGGTAAGTTCTCTACCCTTATTTCCTTCTCTACACAGTCTTTTAAATAAATAATGAACATATTGCATGTTTTATACTTCATAATTTTTAACAAAAATTTCAAACAAAGAAAAAAAAACAAAAAAAAAATTCTTGTTCATAACAAAGAGAAAATAAATAATTCTTTAAATTGTTACATACCATTTTCATACATGTGCATAAATTTACATAAAAATAAACATCATTTTTTAAAAAAAAACAAAAAACAAAAACAAAAACAAATTTTTTGTAATATATTTTGCATATAAATAATTTATTTTGCATCCTAAATGTCATTAAAATGCATATTAGGACTGCATTTGCCGTGTGTATAATAAAGTGAAAAAAAAATTCATCCATTATCTTATAAGTGTTCTACATTGCATCTGCATCAAGTAGAATAATTCATGCATTCATTATGTACATTTCATTTGTCCAATAAGCTGCCATAGGGATACGCTAAAAAGGAAATGAAATACCACCAATCATCAAAATAAATATCTTCATGGTATTTACTATACCCCTGCAGCAATTGCATGCTTGAAAAATGAATCTAAGGGCATGAAAAATATCTGTTTTGTCCCGTTTTTATCCGAAAATATGCCCAAAATGCGTTTCGGAAAAATTTAATTTATACTCCGAATATTCCGTTTCGCAATTCTATTGCATGCAAAAATGTGTTTTAGTGTAAAACATGCATCATAAAGCCTCATTTGCATTCAGAATATAAATCATGCATAGTAGGGTCAAATAGTGACCACTAGTTCAAATCATGCATCACAAAAATAAATCATAGAGATTTCATACATTATCACTTAATTACATCATTTAGGCATAAATAGGACATGCATATGCATTACTAATAAAGTCAGGAGTGCTCCAAAAGTCCCAAACAGTGCAGAAATTTAGCAGATCTGAAGAATGGTCAGGAAAATCGCTAGAAAAAGAGAAATCTTACAGTGGTCAGAGGAAGGTTGGACACGTGGGTGTCCCGATCTCGTAAAATATTGCCCCAGTCATTCGTGGAATACGGATAATTGAGTCTGTTCTGAACCAAGCTAGGAGGTTCTCTCCTCCTCCCACCAGATTCTGGGCGTATCGGTGCCTTCCCCTTCCTGGATCGCGAAGAAGATGCCATCTACTAAGTAAAACACTAAAATTGGCGGAAGAAAATCGAAAAAAGGAGCAAAAATGGAGAAAAAAAAAAGAAAGAAGGCAGTAGCAACAATGGCGGAGAAATGAAGCAGAAGGAAGAAAGAAGAAAAGAGAAGCAGTAGCTTCTCCCTTTCTTTTCCCGTCCACTTAAGGGGAGAAAAATGGAATTTTCCCTTTTCCCCCTCCAAAGTTTGAAGTTGCGACACTTTAGTCCTCAGATTTCAAAGTTTTCAAAATGGTCCCTAATCCTAACGGAAAAGTTAACAAAGTTAATGTTGTTAACCAAAATTAGCAACCATTCACCAGAGGACAAAAGAAAATAATATCCCCAGCAGAAAAAAAATGATGGAAAAGAAAAAAAAAGAAAAAAAATGATGAAAAAGAAAAGGAAAGAAGGAAAAAAGTGAGCAAGAATAAAATCCCCAGCAGAGGTGAACTACGTTTGGTCTGATTTCCTTTAATAAGGAATACGTAGGCAGCCTATTTCGGTAGGTCCGACCATCACAACAATAAAAAAATTAAAAAAAAAGAGAGAATAAATGCCCCAGCAAGAGTGGCAAAATATCAGAATCGGCCGAACCCGCGGCAGCCACCCGGGCGCAAGAAGGTAAGTCAGGTACAGTATTCCTACCCTGACTCTAAAATAATTTCTTTTTAAAGAAAGTTTTTTACTTTTGTTCTCAAATAAAAGAAAAACTCTTTTGCAAATTGAGTTTTGATTTCGAAAACACAAAAAAAAAATATTTCAAAAACACAAAAAAAAGAGGAATATTTCAAAAACACAAAAAAAAGAGGAATATTTCAAAAACACAAAAAAAGAGGAATATTTCAAAAACACAAAAAAAGAGGAATATTTGAAAAAACAAAAAAAATACAGGGAGAGAAAGAAAAAGGAAGGAAAAAGAATGTTTTCCACTTCACAATTTTCGAAAATACTTGAAGAATGATCAATTTGTCGTGCTCGGCGACGGATCTTTATCGGTCGAGTGCAGTTTTCTGGATATCTGAAAGTTTTCGGGTTATGTTTGGAAGCAAGGCAGCGACCAGCCAGACATAACTTAGAAAATTCTTCTTAACACGTTTCAACGACAAGGTATTGACCGGTTGAAATGTGGTGGCAGAAAAACATTCAAATCTTCATACCGTATTTGACAACGGTTTCGGACCGGAAGAATACGGCTTTTTCGAAAACACAAAAATCTTTTTCCGTTGTGTTCTCGATCGGGCTTGACCCGAAGAACATGACATCCTCACTTGGTTGTAGTTTAGGTTTTGGCTCTGAACTACGTTTGGTCGATTTTCCTTTAATAGGGAATACGTAGGCAGCCTACATTAGTAGGTCCGACCATCAGAGCACATTAAATTCATATCTGCTTAAAACTGCGATAATTTTTTATAACCGACTAAAAATGTCTAGGTTATAGAGTTTGGATAGCATGTTAACCGTGCATTATAACTGCTACCAATTGCATTCTCCCGTTCTTAAATGAACGAAATTGGAGAGTCTCTTGTTTATCAACGATGTTCGTCTACTCAGTAAGCCTTAAGGTTACTTGTAGACTCCATCGTTGAGGGGCTCTGTAGACACCCCAATTTCGTACCCCTGGTATGTGACTGACATAAAATATCAAGAACTGTTAAAACTTAACGAATGTCAAGTTACAAGAGTCAAAAATGCAAAAGGAAAAGCAGGATGCGCGAAACAGTGAACTGGGGGAAAGTGCAAAATTTTGAAACTTGTAAAGCTGCATGGTGCCGCACCAAAGCCTCTTGGTGCCGCACCAAGGGTGCCTTGGCCGCACCATGCAGGCCACTGTGCGCCTCTCTCACATTGAAATGGTACAACTTTTGAAGCACAAGGTACAACTCACCAATGCAAGGGAAACAAACGAACAAATGCCGGCCGTGTCCTCATTTCTCAGTATAAATAGAGACCCCCGGCCTCTCATTTTCTCTGCTCATTTACGCGATAGAAAAATCGCAGCGAAGCTCTGCTTCTGCGATCATTCAATAGGTTAGTACGAGAGGTGCGAGATAGGTGAGTGGAAGCCCCTAGAATCTCCAAACCCCGTCCAAACTCTGCCAAATCAAAAACCCATAGGTTATAAGTGATCCCTAGCCTAGTTGTTAGGTATCCACCTCATTTCCCCAGTCCAAAAATCCCAAAGTAAGCCGTTACTTTGCCCGAGTAACGAGCTGAAAAGTCAATAAATTAAGTCTAGGTTCCGCCCAACCAAAAAGGCCAAAACCTACCCAAATAAGCTGTCACTCTGCCCGAGTTGATAAGCCCAAACCCTCAGAAATAAAGCAGTCATTCTGCCCAAATCAACACAACAACACACACAAACAACAAAAGACTCCCTCTCCCTGAAGGACAGAGCGAGCACACCGCCGCTCTAAAAGGTAAAACCTTTAAGAGCGTCGTTATTTCTATTTATTTACATTTTCTGTCTTTTATTTATTTTTAAAAGTTGTTATTTAAATCCGGCGCAATGTAGCCCATATAAGCCGTTGTGCTGCCCGGATTAGAATAAGAAAATATTATGTAAAAGAGCCATTATAATGGCCAAATATTCTTAAATATGTTTGTAATTATTGGAAAGAGACAGCTGCGAGTCCGTAAATAATGTGGCCACGAATGTATTTGTTTAAATTTCCCCTGTCATTATAATACCTTATTTATTTGCTAAATAAATGTGACAATAAGCATACTTCAGCCAAAAACCATTTTCGAGACCGAAAGGGCGAGTTGGGTGCCTAGCACCTTCCCAACTCGTAACTTAGCCTCCGAACCCGTTTTCTTTTTCTCTGGTTTATTTTTCTTTTATTCGGTTTTGCTTTATTTGCCTTAAAATAAAGATGGCGACTCTAAAACTTTCAGATCCAGTGGGGCCTCGCAACATTCCCTCTTTGCACTTTCCTGTTCTCCCCTAAAAAAGGGAGATACGGGAATGGAGGGGTGATGCATTCCCATATCCTGGTATCCCCTAAACAAGGGATAACTTGATGCGGGAAACCCATAGCTCCCATAGTGATCTGAATGGGCCATAAGGCTATTTTCAATAAATCCATAGTGGGGGCGTCGCAATATCCTTTCTTGCACTTCTCCGTTTTCCCCTGAAAAGAAAAGGGGAGAATGGGAATGGAAGGATAATGCATTCCCATATCCTGCTATCCCTTAAACAAGGGATAACTTGATATGGGAAACCATTAGTTCCCATATTGGATACAAAATCCACTCAGGGCAACCGAGGCACATTCCAACGTGCTAATATAGACAGCACTCCTCTCGCACTTTGGATTTCGTCTTCCCCTAAACAAGGGAGGATGGAACGAGAGCAGTGGTGTCCCGCATCCGCACGTACGCGCACCCCTATCCAAGGGCGCGCGGGGCACGTCCCGGGAACCTCACATATCCTTCATTTGATGTCTAATCCTACACTTCAAAATTTCATCCACCTAACCTTGGGTAAGAATCCTAATGATCTCTCTCCCCAGATTATTCAAATCCTTTTAATTTTTCACTGAGTTGAGAATTGAGTTTCTATTATTTTGTTTTACTTTCTATTTTGTTGTACAATTTTTGAACCTTTTTTTTTTTTTGAAAAAAAATACATATCTAATAATTTGAGAATTCACTTTATCAAATCTGATAAAATAAATTCAAGTATTTAGTAAAAACATCGTTTAAAGATAAATATTGTATTTTATTGTCTGAGATCTATTATATTCTAAAATTTTAAATATATTTCTTAAGGTTATTTTGAAAGGAATATAGAGCTAAAAATTTTAGATTTAAATTTAGCAGAACTGATAAATTTATCTGTTACATTTCTTATTTTTTAAAAATTTAACCTCATTCTTTATGCTTATCAAAAATATTTAACTTTACAATTCAATTATGTCAACAACTTCGTTGTTTATTTCTATTGGGACTAATCATTTCCTTACAACTCTAGCTTTGAGAATCTAGTCAGATCTTTATTTGTGGTTGTCTCTTAGGACAAATGATATGAATTCGCCATGATAGTTATAGTAAAAATTTTGGGTTCAAAATATCTAAAGTTTATTTTGTGATAAACTTTTTTTTTTAACTTTGCAGAAGATTGATTGAACATCCACAGACTTTATAAATAAGTGATGGAAAACAAAAGGTCCAACATGATATTGTGAATTGTGTTGAGAATTCAAGTAGTTTGGGTGTGTTTAAAGTTCATAGAAATGTATAAATATATTTATGTCAACTTATCCAAAAATATTAAATGTTTAGCATAAATACTAAAGAAAATGTAGTGTTTCAGCTTCCATGGCTAGAGTTTTAGGCATGAAAATCACGGTTGTTATATATATATATATATATATATATATATATATATATATATATATGATAAATGTGATTAGCACATCCAAATATAGCAAGATCCCTTCAAAATGTACTTGCCAAAAATATGAAGATATATATAATGACAAATGTAATTTGCTTATCGTCAAGATTGTTAGATAACCACTATAACTACTTACCAAATAAGGATACTATTTACATATGAACACATATATAATTATTGATAAGTAAATAAAAAAACATAAGAAGCTCTTAAGAAATTAAATATCATCAATCTAAGAGGGAATGTCTTTTCTTTTCTTACCAATATGCAAGGGAAACGAGACTAACAATCTAAAAACTCAACAAACATTACTTACTCAGCCATAAATGTGCTTCATCTTTGAATATTAATTTCCTTGTGAGTTTTGTCAAAATAAATTATATCCATAGAAGTTAAAGAACAATTACATAGTGAAATATAATTTGATGAACAACTATGGATCCTTAAAGTTTGTCATGTCTAATTTGATACTCAACAAATATTGTTTACTCAGTCATAAATGTGTTTTGTCCTTGAATATAAATTCTTTGTGACCGTTTTTGTTGTCTATAACCACGTAATTTCACCGTCAAAAGTAGTAGCATCAGTTATGACATAGTGGATAAGTGGATTTTTAAAGATCAACAAGGTTCTGGCAAGAGGTGACAACATCATCATTACCGGATTCCATTTTCGTTCATTGACATTGGAAGATAAATATGAGCAAGTAAATCATAGTCTAATTTCTCTAGGAACATATGTCCGATGACTATAGAGGGGTGTGATTATGTATATGGGCGAGTAGCATAGTATATCATACTCTGTGAGAAGTACAATAAATTGAGAACAATCATAGTTTAAATGTCTATTTTATTGTCTATTGAATTGAGGTTAA
Organism: Codonopsis lanceolata; assembly: GCA_013146195.2. Lineage (NCBI taxonomy): Eukaryota > Viridiplantae > Streptophyta > Magnoliopsida > Asterales > Campanulaceae > Codonopsis > Codonopsis lanceolata. The sequence continues at coordinate 11,455,712 of CM028378.1, read as the reverse complement.
ATATTATAGATATAGTTGTAGTAATTAAGTACACATATTATCAGTGTCACATCATTTGGGTGACACTATTAATGAAAGGGTTTTTGAATCAGGGACATTTTGGTCATTTCAGGGAAGGGATGACTGTAGGAAGTATGTAATTTGAGTTGATTTTCTTTGGTTTATCATCATTTGAATTTTTTATACAATTTTTATTATCTAACAAATATATATTCGTTTAAAGACGTATTCTAAAATATATATGAATTTTTCATTCATGTAATAAGGAATAATTAAATTCACTTATATTCTTATCCTTACATTTTAATTATGTTTTTAATTTTCATAACACACTAACTAAAAGATAAAATAACATTATATTAATATTGATTAATATAGATTACGTGAACTTTGTTATGTGATAGTGATAGTAGTAGTAATTGTACATATTTAATCATAGTGATATTAGTAGTAATCACACATATTAAATGACAAATGTTACATTTAAAAAATATTCTAAAATTTATAAAAGATTTTATTTATTTATTGTATTCTCTATTAATAATTTTAATTTTTCTTAATCGATGCGTTATAATAATTTGTCCAGTTTATGTACATATCGAACTCACAATCTTTACGGTACAATTATTTGTTTATTTTATTTATTATCATTAAAGTTGTTAATCATGATATTAGTTTTACAATAATTTATTCTTTTAATTTTATTTTTTCACTTCATGTTGCTTATGTATAATTTGATTGAAAAAGATATATGGTGTGCGTTTAACGCACGGGTGTAAAGCTAGTGTATAAATATATTCATGTCAACTTATCTAAGAATATTAAATGTTTAGTATAAAAACAAAAGAAAAAAAAAGTGCTTCAGCTTCCAATGTTTCCATTTATGGAAATCAGTTTTAGGCGGGAAAATCACATTTGTCATTATATATATTTTAGGAAAGCAGGGCGGCACTTGTGGAGGATTTATTAGAAGAAAAATAAAGTACAAACTTGAGGGGGACAACCAGCCTTACCCGATATAGGGAGGACAAAAGGGTCTGACCTCGAAAGGAAATACAAAGGAAACCAAACTAAAATCACAGTTTACGATAATTAAAGAGCCCTAAAGCATCATGCTGAAGAGCACTACGAACCTCCCTAGGCAATTGGGAAACCAAACTAAAATCACAATCACCCCTATGATGCACCGAGCAAGCAAGCCTATCCGCAACAAAATTTTGCTCGCGAAAGATATGAAAAGTTTTATAATTTCCCAACAACGAAGAGCAAAATCGAGATTCATATAAAAACTTCCAAGGGCATCCATGAACACCGGAAGTGGCAGCCACAACTACAAGGGAATCCGACTCAATAATAACTTCATGTAAATGAAGCTTACGGCAAAGAAGAAGGCCATCCCGAAGCGCGAAAAATTCAGCACCAGTATTAGTTCCCTGACCATAAGATCGACAAAAGGCCGCAACAAAATGACCCCTAGCATCCCGGACCACCCCTCCTCTTGTAGCCATGCCCCCAAGAGAGGAGCCATCCACATTGAGTTTGAAAAAAGGAACAACCGGAGCATTCCACCTGACCCATAAACCCCTTTTAATCTTTGGTTTTAAAATGGGAAGACCAAAACTACTCAGAACCCGAACACCTTTAGGCTGTAAAATAGACTTAGGAGTAAACAGCTGAAACATACTGAAGATACCCTCCAAAACCTGCTTATAAATCCAGTCACTAGTCATCGTCAAGTTGTCAAACACAGCCCGACATCTAGCTTTCCAAATGGCCCAACAGGCATGAAGCACAATACCAATCTGAAGACTGCCCAGTTGAGATCGCGAAGGAGCATCCACCTGCCAAATCTGAAAAAGGTGTTCAATAGAAGTGTAATTATCGATCTTATTAAAAGGGAGGGCTAGCCTATACGATAGATTTCGGGCAATTTCAGAATATATATAGATTTGGTCCATGAACTTAACAATTCTCTCAGTTTGTGTTCTCATACTTGAACTCTTCCTGTTTTAGTACCTAAATCACACATTTGGCCATACAGTTCGTTCCGAAAATGACGGCCGTCAGTTGAGGCATTAAAAATTGTGTAAAATGTCTCAAATGCCCTTACTAATTGTTGAATTTGATTCCACATTAGAATTAGATGCTGAGTTGGAATATATGTTTTTCAAAACTTAAGGGAAATTGTTTATCTTTCTCTTTCTCTCTCTTATCATTCTCTCTCTTGTGAATGAATTTGTCCTCTGTTTTGTTGCTTCATACTTTTGTCCAATGTTATCCTTGGCCGATTCTACCACCTCCATTGCTTTTGCCTTAGCTGCTTCGTACCCTTCTTTCGCTTTCTCTTTTGTTCGAATCAAATGCTCCTCTTCTTCTTTCCTTCCTCCATTGCATTCTTCCCCATTTCCTCCGCTTCCTATTTGCTGGGAAGCAACAAAATTACTAAAGAGTTATGGGTAATAGGTAATGGGTAATAGTTTAGAAGAAGTTTCTGGTACAAGAGAAGCATGAAATATTGCAAGGTAAGGAAACCTATGTCCACAAGTGTCTACAATCGAAAGGGAATTTTGTTTTCCCCGACATTAGAAGAGGAGAAGGGCAGCAGAGGTGGCCTTGAGAGACAATATACCCTGGGAATTTGAATTCTTCGATGAATTCAAGTATCGGGAAATGTTTCCAAAACAGACGAAAGATTTCATTCGAGAACCCAACTCGAAGCTTCATCTTCATATCTGCAACCACAGATCTTGGAACCTTGTATGGGTTGGAGAAGAACCCACCTCAAAACTGAAGAGAGAGAGAGAGAAAGAGAGAGAGAGAAAGAGTTTGATGGGTTTGAAATTAATTTGGGTTGAAGAATCGCATCTAAAGTTGGAAGTCAGTCGATGCCCTAAACCATTTGTTCTCCACAGGTGGCTGTTCTCTTCTCTATCTCTCTAAAGTCCGACCAATCACCACTTCTCCACCATTTTCCGGCCAAATTCCGTCCAATCCACCATAGATTCTGACGAATCTCTCTTTGAGGACTCTTATTTTGGATATGGGCAAGTCCATTGCCAATTTATGAGGAATCTTATTTTGGATCTAGGAAAGTCCATCCACAACATCATACAACTCCTTATAAACAAAAAGCTTCTAACTCAAATTAGATATGCATTGATGGTACTATTTAGTTAGAGATGCAAGGCGTAGTATATTCCTTCGGTGTAATATATAGCGATACTGGTCTTGATCTTTTTTCCCCAGGTTTCACCAAGAGTTATCTTGATCTAAGAAAGTAGTATGCAGAGAGAGAGAGAAGGAGTGGAGAAAAGAGAGAGTAGTGTGAAGAGAAAGAAAGAAAGAAGGAGAGAGAGATAAAAAAAAGAGAGATAAATAATTTCCCTTAAGTTTTGAAAAAAAATTCCAACTCATCATCTAATTCCAACGTGGAATCAAACTCAATAATTAGTAAGGACATTTGAGACATTTTACACAATTTTTAACACCTCAATTGACGACCATCACTTGAGGGACGAACTGTACGACCAAATGTGTGATTTAGGTACCAAAACAGGAAAGGTTGAAGTATGGGAACACAAACATGAAGAGTTGTTAAGTTCAGGGACCAAATTATTTATTAAACCTAGTTAGTTTGATCTAGCTATTGATTTTTTTTTTCATTTCATCTTCATTTTGACTAGCATGCATTAGCTTTCATGTATATTTTCTTTGGTTTGATCCACTAATATGTTATAAGGGTGTCGAGATTATAGCTCGGTTTATTCGAAGGATTAGGGAGATTGAGGGTGTAAAAGCCAATAGAGGTAACCAAACAACGCCGGGGACTACTTGGAAGTTTTATGGGTGTAGGTCCAATTGGCGACTGATAAGACTAGATGGGGTGAATAGACTTTTAAAAGATTAAGCACTTGTTTTGAAAACCTTTGAAAATAGCACCCGGAAACAAGTCTTATCTAAGCTTAGTAACTCATGACTATCGATCAACCAAGGAAAACATTTTTATCACTTTTAGATAAGTTAAGAATTGTATGATCAGCCAAGTACAAGGATTGAATGGCACTTAAGATTAGTGAGACTTCTTAAGTATCAAGGTAATTAGACGGGCACTCACACAAATTGATAAAGTAGAGGAGACTGAATGTAAAGTTGTTCGCAGTATAAACTGTTACGTCTACTACCAAGTTGATCAGACTTGAATTTTTGAAGTGCACTTATTTTATTAGTAATCATACGTTATCACTAACGGATCATTGTACAACTAGAACCGATGTTTTTTTAGAAGGATTGAGAACAATCAGACTCATGGTACAATCATAAATCCCTAAAGTACTAGGTAGTTGGGTGGGATATCTAAACAATGATCATGAGTAAAAAACCAAAGTAGTAAATGAACATGCTTAGTAAATGCTATGTTGGATGAGGTACTAAATTCTTGTGAGTATAAAGGCTTGTGAGAGTTCAATACTTCAGTATTTCTTCAAGAGTGCTTCTGTGACTTTAAATAGGTGGGGGAAAACATATAGCCATTAGAAACTTTGTTTGACTTCAAAGGACTCAAGCTCCAATGTAATAAACTTATGAGAACATGGAGGCTAGTCTTAATTAGTTGGTCGTTGATGAAGAACCACTAAATGCCCTTACCAAAGCTCAAAGGGAAAGATGAGTTATCAACAAATCAAAAGGCATGGTTGTTATGTTAAGGAAATAAACAATATGACCAACTAACGAATTCTAATTATAAAACATGTAAAGGAAGCTTTGGAGGATTCATGAGTTGAACTAGCATACTATGGGAAAATATTATAAATTAAAGGGTTAAATAGCAATTTGGTCACCCTACTTTCCAGGATTTTTCGTTAAGCTCACTCTACTTTTTTTTCTTAATTTGGTGACTGTACTTGGCATTATATCTCACGTTCATCACTCTATCCAAATTTTTGGATGGAATACTTAACAAATTATTAAAAACCTGAAACTACCCTTATTGATTGCATGTGCAACTCACATGTTTTTGTTTCCTTTACCTTTACCTTCACCCTGGCCTCAATTCATCAGTTCACCAATGAAAAAAGCATGATTAAATCGACTGCCTGCTTCCAAAGAATGACGAAGGAAAGCTAAGGGTCTCCAATTCCAGCCCATATTTGTTCGTTACTTTAGCAAATAGATATCCATGAGGCAGGGGAGCCCTAATTCGAGCTCAATTAAAGATAAAGGAGGTCGGATTCTAGTTAAAGCATGTTCAAATGATTTGATTGATGAAAGGTTTTGTGACTGTGGTGTTACGGCTCATATGTGGACTTCATGGACTGAAGAACATCCTGGTATGAGGTTTTTTGGATGCCCAAACTGGAAGGTATGTGATTTTTTAGAACAATGAAGTTAGGTTTTTTATTTGGTTCTTGAAATTGAAATTGGAAGTCGGTGAACTTCTATTATGGTTTATTGAATGGATTTCAAGAATTTAGGTGTTTATTGAAATTAATTTAATTTAGAATAGTAATTAAAAATGGTTCATTGAATTTATGTGACCATAATTTTTTTGTCAATTAGGTTTTTAGTGAATGTATTTCTACCATGACCATGTGAAATTGAATGACTTTCTTGTTGATTGTTAATTTATGTTAACAAAATGTTTTTTTTTTTGTTCCTAGCAGGATGATTCAAAACGATGTCATTTCTTTGCTGGTAGGATCCTCCAATGACTCAAAGAGCAAGAGAGATACTCAATGATTTTAAGAACACTGAGGTTGAGATGAAGACCATGTCATCCAAGCTTGCAAGTAAAAAACTGAAGATATCAAATTTAAAAGAGAAAGTTTGGAGATTGAAGGAAGAGAATGCAATTTTGAATACAAAGTTGGCTACGAATGATTGGAAAGAGAAGATGATTATGCTATTCATTGTCATTGTAAGTGGGCTCTTAGTGTACAAGAATGCCAAAATGACTCCCCAATTCATATTGGGATAGGTTGTCAATGATGTAATCTAGTAGGGTAGTGTATTTTATGACAAGGCCATGGTAACTTATGCTATATATGTGGTAGTTAATGGTACTTTGTAGTCACAATTTTTTGAACAATTTTGCATTTGTGTCAAAAAATGTGATATGAAGAATTTTTCTTATGGAACTTGGTATGTATTATCGATTTTTTTGAATTACATGGTACTTTGTTCTAATGGTGCTCTTAATATCAAGTATACATTTGAAGAGAAGTAGGACATTTACTAAATGAGAATTACAATTCAAGAACCAACTACTTAATTTAAACATTAATTGTGTCATTACATGCCCAGTTAGATACACATTTCCAAGTATCAAGTTCTCAAAAGATGGCAAACATAAACAACCTTGCCAAAACTAAAGTACCAATCCCCCTACCATCATCCACCAAACATATACAACATTCCCAAAAAAAAAAATAACTCCATGTTTTACATGTGATCATTGTCATCTAACAAAAACTGACAAACATATACAACCTTACCAAAACTACCATACCATGCCATCATCCACCAAACATCAATAAAAACAACCATACTATTATATGCATTAATCTATCTTTATAGTCATTCCATTTGTTTCCTCACAGTTCTTCTTCCAAATGTTCATCTTATTTATTTTTGATTTTCTAATTTGATGCCCTTTCTCAATTTTGATTCTTTTTTTAATTGTGTTTCAGGAGGCTTCACTTGATGAGTTCCAGCAGGCCTCTCATGCACTGCATTGCAAGCAGCCTTCACTTGATGAGTTACAACAAACCTCTCATGCACTACATTTCCAGCAGCCTTCACTTGATGAGCTGCAGTAGGCCTCTCATGCACTGTATTTCCAACAGCCTTCACTTGATGAGTTGTAGCAGGCCTCTCTTGCATTACATTTCCTGCAGCCTTCACTTGATGAGTTGCAAAAGGCCTCTCTTGATGAACTTGAGTAACCCTAACCAGTTTGTCACCTCTTTTAATTGGTGAACCCCTTGGTAAACTTCTAAATATTAATTGATCGGATTGAGTTGGTTCGCCAGATTACTAGACATTTTTAAAGACAACAAAGACGTTAACACAAATTTAGACTATAAAATCACTACCCAACAAACTAAATGCATTTTAAATACCTGAGTTGATTGAGTTGGTGGAGGTGGACTAAATTGAGTTGATTCCACATTTCCACTACAACAAAACAAGGTTTTTACAACTTTTATTACACAACGTTTTTCTTCAAAATGTTGTCTTAGGTTCTTTTTCACAACATTTTCTGTAGAAACGTTGTCTATTTTTAGTATTAACAACGTTTATATGTTAAACGTTGTCTAAATCTGGTTTTCTACAACGTTTTCCTCTAAACATTGTTTAATGGTTGCCTTAGTGATGCTCACTTACAACATTTTTTGTTAAAAACGTTGTATCGTTCCCAGTTACAATGTTTGCAAAAAAAAAACATTGTGATTGTGTTGCTCAGCCAAAAAAGAGGGAAAAAAAGAGCGGGATGATTTTCTTGCACGGTCTAATTTCCCCCCACCCAACAAACACAAAGTCAATTGAAAATTAAACTAAACACCAGACATAACACAGACAAACGCAGACTCCCTGCTCTCTCTTTCCTCTTCCATGCTCAACGCATACTTCCTACTCTTTCTAGCTACCCAACCTTCGCCAAACAAGTTCTCCATAATCGTTCCCAACCTCCGCCAAACAAGTTCTCCACAATTGTTCCCAAGGACCCTATTCTAAACTAACCGCAATTATTTCTAATCGAAGCCAACCTGAAAAAAACCCTAATTCCCCATTCACGTTCTCCAAAGAGGGAAAGAGGACCATATGTAACAAATGTAGCTTCCTGATTCTGTTAATGCTCCTCCACTTGCCGTCTCCTCCACTCTCCATTTTCGTCTTTGTTGCCAAATCTCGTCCTCACCGTCTCTTTTTTCTAGATTCTAATTCGTTAATTCCAATATGTACTAATTATTTGTTCTTATGGCTTTAATTGTCACGTTTGTTTGTGTAAGGGTAAAATAGGCATGACCTATTTTGGTTTTGTTTCTCCTTTCTTGGTCCCTAAGTTTAGGCATTTTTGGAAACAAAATCTTTAATTAGATTTTGGTTTTTCTTGGTCCTAAAGTCTAGGAGTCATTTTTTGTAACAAAATATTTAATTAGATTTTGGTTTTCTTGGACCTAAATCTTAGAAATTGTTTTTGGAAACAAAATCTTAGTGAAATTCCTTTATGAATCCGTGCCTTAGAATCCTAGTCCATATGGTAACAAAATCTATGATTTATGGTAAGTGCATTTGGTTCCTAACTCTAATCCTATTCCTTGTTGGAGTTTGCTTCCTTTTTTGTAGGACTTCTTCTCGTATAAATAAAGGACTTGGGGCAGAGGCTGAATATGTATTCAGAGAGAAAATTCAGAAAGTTGAGAGCAGAAAAATCAGATCTTGAAGCTGTTCCAGTTCCAGATTATGTGCAGAAATTGAATGTAGCTTCGGATGTTATAACATTGGAAGCTACATTGAAGTGTTGGAATTGTTTTGTCTTCCTAGCTGATTTTAGGAAGCTATTTATTTCTTCCCACGTTTTCTATACCTGTTTTTCTGTGGGATTTTGTTCTCCAAGACTTGTTATCTTGTGAGAGTATTTTGTTTGGTGCTTTCACATAGTTTTTGTAAAACAATTCATCCTTTTTAGTGAAATCTTTTTGGCCATGAGGCTACTTGTAGATTGTTTGGTAAACCTTTGTGCTTAAATTCGTGTTTTTTTAAGTCTTCCGCTGTTTTACTTTTTCTGGCCATTGTGACTTCCATTGTAGCTACATCAGGAGCTACATTGGAAACTGCATTGGCTGTTTTTGGAGAATCCTAGCTACTTGTGTTCTTTCAATTGGTATCAGAGCCTCCTCTTGACGTCACTAAGAGTAGATTCTGGTTGTACCCATGATGGATTATCAATATGATAATTTTGTTCATCCTCCTACATTAACGAATAGGAATTACACAAATTGGAATGTTGAGGAATTTGATTTTGATGAAGAGTCAATAGCTCTTTTATCAACCAAGTTTAAAAATATTTTGAAAGCCAAAGAAAAAAATAGATTTTCATCTTCAAACTCCAAAACTGCTTTCAAACATGAGTATTTTAAGTTTGTTCCTAATGAAGACTCCTTCCAAACCTCTGAAAAATCTTTTACCAACCCTTTTGCTAAACAGTCTACATCAAGTGATAAAAATATTGATTCTATTCGATGTAGGGCTTGTCAAGGGTTTGGTCATTTTGCTAATCAATGTGTTAGTACACAATGTAAAAAAGATTTGCTAGTTTTTGGTGATCTTGAGACAAATGCACAAGTTTCAGATTCTACAGCTGTTGGATATTCAGACAGTGTTCCTGCACCAAAACAGACAGAATCTGCAAGTCATGGAAGTTTAGAGAATGTGACTCAGAATGTAGCTCCGAATGTAGCTCCGGATGCAGCTACATCAGAAGCTACATCGGAAGCTACATTGGTCAGAAATCTGTCGGGTTCAGAAACAGGTCTTGAATAGCCAGAAACTCAGTCCAGTTTGACTGACCGCAGCCATGACATTCCAAGTCGAATTCAGAAAGTGCATCCCACTTTACAAGTCATAGGTAATATACATGATGGGATGTCCACAAGGAGGAAAGGTAAGGTAGACTATAGGAAACTTGCTTGCTTGTCCACTCTTGAGTGTGAAGATATCCATGTCTCATGTTTTGTGTCTACCATTGAACCTAAGAATGTGCATGAAGCCTTAAAAGATGATTGTTTTATCAATTCTATGCGAGAAGAACTTGATCAATTTTCAAAAAATAATTTGGGTTCTTGGTTTAGTAAAAAACATAACTGTGTTGAGACAACTTTTATGAACCAAATGATCAAAGATTATGGGATTCACATTGATGTGTTAACCATGTATTGTGATAACACCTATGCAATTAGTATAGCAAAAAATTCAGTTCAACACTCTAGAACAAAACACATTGATATAAGACACCACTTTATTAGAGACATGGTTGAACAAGAGATTATTTGCACTGAACATGTTGGGACAAAAAATCGATTGGCTGATATATTTACTAAGGTGTCGTTTGGTAGCCAGGATTAAGGCCAGATATGATTAATAAGCCGAGTTGTCTGATGTTTGGTACGCAATAGGTGGTCGGGACTAATAGTACGAGTTATCTGGATAAAGTCATTATCCCCTCACTATTAATACCAAGGGGGAGGGTGGTATTATTAGCGCCCTCAGTAAAAAAATTGGGATTAACATTTATAATCTCAAAACTACCCTTGATATACAAGTGAGGATTAATAGTGAGGGTACTAATAGTACTGAGATTAATAATACCCCTTATCCTTGTCCGACTACCAAACAAGCCCTAAGAATCTTGATTTTGAAGAGATTTTCCAATCTAAGGAAATCTCTTGGTATGTGTGTCATATGATTTTACACTTAGTTAATTATAAGAAAAGAAAAAAAAATAGGTATGATTACATTTTGTCTTTAGAGGGAACTCTAGATCATTGTTTCACATGTATGTGCCTCTTGTGGTTGCTTGGGAATTTCATTCAAAATCTGTTGTGATTTCATTGTTCTGATTCTCCTAACTCTCTCCCAAAAAATTTTCTTTTGTAAAATCTTAACCCCACAAAGGAAAGAGATACCTTTTGAAATCTAGGGATGTGGCAATTTATCTTGGTGTTATGGAACTTAGGTTCTCATGGGTTGATCTTGAGAAAATTGAATTCCCTTAAAAGAAAAAGTGTGAAAGCTACCTAACGGAAAAGAGCTACCTATGAACAAGGTTGTGGCACCCTTATTTTGGGACTATGAATCATTGGATTTCATGGATTGATCAAAAGCAAAGTGGCTTCCCTTGGTAAATAGTGTGAAAGGTTCCAAGTGGCATGTTTTTATAGCTTGAAATAAAGTAGAGCTATATTCCTAGGGAAATAAAGTACCTATGGATTTTTGTTGTGAAAAATTTATGATCTTAGGAGAGAAATCTGGTTGAGAAAAAAAAATGCAATATTGATCATAAAATCACAATTTTGGCGAATGCATCTCCCAACGCAGCTACATTTGGAACTACATCTTTGATCTGGTCTTTATCACTTATGTGTGATTGCATTTTTTTTTTTTTTGCCTAGCTTTTAGTTTATCATGTTTTTAGGCATAAAATTTTAGGACATGCATTGTTGGCAAGGATATCAGCTTGGTGAAATTTTGCCCTAAAACAAACTGTGCAAATCAATTTCCAAAAAATCTCCATGTTGAAAAATATTTAGTGGTTGTCTAATTTTTGTGTGGAACTAAGAGGTTTTGAATCTGGATATGATGTGCTCAATTATTGCTAGTGGTGTGATCAAATCATGGTGAACACTTAATTGTGTTTTTCAAAATCTTGGATTTTTTGAGAATTCCTATAAGATGGTTTATCCCTCTTCCTTTTCCGGTCAAATAGGGGGAGAGAGATCAAGTGTTTCTGGTGATGATGATGAATCTGAGTCCTCGTAGATTCATCATGTTTGTTTTGTATGCATGTGATTGCATCATTGGTATATTCTGATTTGTGCTTAGTAAATGTTTTCTGATTTTATACCTTGCACAAATTCAGGGGGAGATGTGTTTTTCTAACCAATGCATGTTAGATGATTTGATTGGTGTTGAATAAACACTTGTCAATTGATTTGACCAGAAAGGCTCAACAAATGGGGGGATTGTAAGGGTAAAATAGGCATGACCTATTTTGGTTTTGTTTCTCCTTTCTTGGTCCCTAAGTTTAGGCATTTTTGGAAACAAAATCTTTAATTAGATTTTGGTTTTTCTTGGGCCTAAAGTCTATGAGTCATTTTTGGTAACAAAATATTTAATTAGATTTTGGTTTTCTTGGACCTAAATCTTAGAAGTTGTTTTGGGAAACAAAATCTTGGTGAAATTCCTTCATGAATACGTGCCTTAGAATCCTAGTCCATATGGTAACAAAATCTATGATTTATGGTAAGTGCATTTGGTTCCTAACTCTAATCATATTCCTTGTTGGAGTTTGCTTCCTTTTTTGTAGGACTTCTTCTCGTATAAATAAAGGACTTGGGGGCAGAGGCTAAATATGTATTCAGAGAGAAAATTCAGAAAGTTGAGAGCATAAAAATTAGATTCTGAATCTGTTCCAGTTCAAGATTCTGTGCAGAAGTTGAATGTAGCTTCGGATGTTATAACATTGGAAGCTACATTGAAGTGTTGGAATTGTTTTGTCTTTCTAGCTGATTTTAGGAATCTATTTGTTTCTTCCCACGTTTTCAATGCCTGTCTTTCTGTGGGATTTTATTCTCCAAGACTTGTTGTCTTGTGAGAGTATTTTGTTTGGTGATTTCACATAGTTTTTGTAAAACAATTCATCCTTTTTAGTGAAATCTTTTTGGCCATGAGGCTAGATCTACAAGTATAGGCTTGTAGATTGTTTGGTAAACCTTTGTGCTTAAATTCGTGCTTTATTTTAAAGTCTTCCGCTGTTTTACTTTTTCTGGCCATTGTGACTTCCATTGTAGCTACATCAGGAGCTACATTGGAAACTGCATTTTTGGAAAATCCTAGCTACTTGTGTTCTTTCAATTTGTTTGTTAATTAGAAGTTTTACACTTAAACAAAAAGGCATGTTAATTCTGATTCAAAAAATTCTTTTTTTTTGTTCCCCTGTATTTTCTGCAATTTTTGGTGGATGATTCAACCTACTGCTAGTAAATATTTGTTTTTTTTTTTTTTTGTGATGTGTTCAATTTTTTTTGTGTGCAATTTTTGTGTGTTTAGAAATCAGTTTCTCAAGGAGTATATTTTTCAACCTACTGTTAGTAATTATGTGTTTTTTTAATGCCCATAAGGTGTTTGAATATTTGATCCATCTGCTTTGCTTTAGTTTTAATTCATTCCCGAATGGGCTTACATTATGCCACAACTCTTTTTAACAGTTTTCCCAATCATTGGGGTTGGGACATGAATCCTTGTTCTAGCTTCTTTGGATATGATATGGAGTTATGTGAGTAGTTTTTGGTTTGTGTCTGTCTGTGGTCCCTTAGTACGAATGGTATGTGTTTTATAAATCAACTCTTGTAGGTTCAATAGTCACTGCTTGAGATAATAAAAAAAACTTGCTAAATTATTTGGCTTTGCAAAATAAGCTCACAAACAAGCTATTTCTATTAAATTACATAGTAAGTTTGTGAAGATCGGCTCGAGTAAAAGTCCATTTGAGAGTTTGATGTAGAACTGACTAAGCTAAACGCAAAGCTATATGGCCTTGAATTTTGTTAGGCTCGGCTAGACTCGGTTGCAGCCTAAGTGGAAGACTAGGGGGACTACTCATTTTGTGGCTCTAGCATTACACAATAGAAAAGGCACTGCCGTAGTTATTAGGGACCCAAATGATTAGCTGGTAATATTTGTCCTCCAGTCTTGATCTAGAAGTGTGGCAGCCATCGATGCTATGCTTTGGCATGCCTCTTCGCCGCATAAGGGCATGGTACGCTTGGCATTCAGAATTTCGATCTAGTTATCCTCGACATCTAATTTTCTGATATAATTATCATATACAACTGATAATTACATACATTAAACTTTGTGTGGTGTTTGTTTTTAATATTTTAGTTAGTTGTATAATGTATGTGTTTTAGTTTATGGGAGGGATTGAAGGAGTACATCAAAGTGTGATCAGCTATGACATTTTGTGTGGGTATAACAAACAAGTATGGGCTCTTCATAGTTATAAGTTTTGTAAAGTCATCTAATTTACATCTATGAGCTTTGAAAATTAGAGGTTGTGTTTTATTTTTGTTGTTATAGTTTAGTTATCGGTTGTAGCTTTGTTAGAAAATTTGGTTTGAAATGGTATTTAAGATGATATTGAGGTTACCTTGTGTTCTTATTGGATCTACTTTTGCTTTTTTTTTTATGTGGGTTCAGCAAAGTGGTGAGGACTGTTAGATTTATCCCGTAAGGTGACCCATATGAATTAATGGTAAATAAAGTTTTAACATGTAAAGTGTCCCACTTCGATGGTTAAGTGGGAATAAAAATTATGTTAAAGCTTGGGAGTTTTAAAGTGGTACTCCCTCTTCCTATGCCTTTGAAAATTGTACATAATATATACATAATAATGGACATATATGTATATACATTCCCTTTGGAGATAAACATCATTGACCGAAGTCAATGATGTTTATCAATAACATCATTCCAGCTTAATGTGGTGGAAATTAAGGGCATGATCTTATCATGCATGAAGGCTAACCACCAAGTGTTCTCTAGTTGGATTAACATGAAGGAGTTTCTTCTTTCTCTCAGCCGACTTATTTAAGTCGGTTTCCTTTCCTTTTAAAAGGTGGTAAGTGATGAAAAGAGAAACTAATTACAGAAAATTTCCAACATCAAGAGAACAAAAGGAAATAAAGGGAAAAAGAAAAGAAAGGTTATCCTCACCATCAAGGAAAAATTAAAGAAAAGGCAAGGTTGAAAATTCCGCTTCCCTTAATTGCTATAAATTAAAGTTAACATCATGGATCCAGGTTAGTATCCATTACATGTTTTTGTACATTGAATCGTGAGAATTATGTGTTCCAAGGTTTTGGGTTTTATTAAAGTATCATGAGTTTCTAGAAAATTATTTATGGTTGAAACTCATGCATGTATAAAAGTTTACATGTGGTATCAGAGCTTAAGGTTGCGAACTCATAATTTCTCCGATTAAAGTGTCAATTATATTTTTACCTGTAAAGTTTGTACAGTAATTGTACTTGTAATGTTGGTTGCTCTTGTATTGTTTAAGAGTGAAATTAAAGTTTTTGTGCAGTAAAGTTTTTGCGCAAAATTAATTGGGTGTTTAACACCGATTATGTTGAATTTCAAGCTTTACCGAAAATTTGCAGAACAAATTGGATATTATGTTTTATTTTCCAAATAAAATTTTAATGTTCTGTTAAAAGCTTGAAATATAAAAGTATAATTTATTGTTAAGACATTAATAGCTTGTTAGTCACCAAAGTGGCCTGGCTGAATGGAATGTCTAACACATTAAATTAATTTTATGTCAGTTGTTCATGAGTACAGAGATGCCACTAAAATGATAAGAAAAGTTGATTGAACAATTGAGTTTATAGATTAATTGCTAGAAGGTCGCCCAAAGACTGACCATTGCAACTAGTCTATAACGTTAAAGGGACTAATCATTGTACCTTGGTTAAATAGGGTGTATATCCAAAGATAGACACTTATTTGACTATTGTATGTTATGATTGTCCATTAAAGTCTCTATCGTATGGCATCGATTAAATTGTTTATGTGTTTAAGGCTTACCCAAAGGTGAACTTAAATACATGCTTAAAGTTCATGACAGTTTCTGAATTTATTAAAGTCAACTCAAAGCACTAATGGTTGAGCATGTATAAATGTTTTGCAGCTTCATTAAGTCTTTTCGCATCTGGAAGTTCAGTTGTTAAGTTCAACGGGCTAAACTATGCTGACTGGTCTGAACAAATCCAGTTTACTCTGGGTGTCATGGATCCGACATGGCTATAGTATCGATGAAAAGCCCGCAGCCATTACGTAGACCAGCTGTAAGATGACAAATCCATTTATGGGGCTTGGGAGCGGTCTAACAGCCGAGTTTGAACCTTATGAAATGACTATGGTCGAAAATATTAAGCCATCGATGCCAAAGACCTAAAATGCTGAGAGTTCATGCCGAAGGTTAAAGAATATTCCCAACCGATCTTGCTGATAAATCCATTGTAGGCAATCTCATGGGTGAATTGACTACAAAGAAATTTGATTGGACAAAGTCAATTCATGATCATGTAACAGAAATGTCCAACCTAGCAAAGAAAGTTAAAGACTATGGGAATGGATGTGAGTGATAGCTTTCTTGTACAGCTTCATAATGAATTCCCTTCCTCACGAATTTGGCCGCCTGTGAATTACAACACCATGAAAGATAAATGGAACTTTAAAGAGTTAAAGGCCATGTTAGTACAGAGGAAGGAGATTAAAGAAAATTAAAGATCACTCCATCCACCTCACGCCTATGATGGTGCTAGCAAAGAAGAAGTTCAAACCAGTAAAAAGGACAAAGGCAAGAAAAGTGATAAGGCCCCAATAAAGGTTTCGAGGGCCAAATCAAGAAAAAGAAAGTTAGGTGTTTCTTCAGAACAAAGAAGGACACGTAAAGGCCGATTGTCCTAAACGAAAGGAATGGTTCGAAAAGAAAGGTACATATTATGTTTCTCGATGTTTTGAATCGAATCTTATAGAAGTTCCTATTAATACCGGTGGTTAGATTCTCGTGCAACTACACTCATGTGTCTCATGTTACAGTGATTCAAGACGATCCAAACCCATAAA
The DNA here is from genome assembly GCA_013146195.2 of Codonopsis lanceolata. NCBI lineage: Eukaryota > Viridiplantae > Streptophyta > Magnoliopsida > Asterales > Campanulaceae > Codonopsis > Codonopsis lanceolata. The sequence goes on along the minus strand of CM028378.1, from coordinate 11,439,302 downwards.
CGAAATGAACAAGATTTGTTTAGTGGGAAACAGGTGGATGAAGGCAAGAATAGAGGGTGCATGGGACTTATAGGTTGCTTTTGGACACCGGGTGTCATTTAAACCCGAAAGATGTCTCTATGTACCCGAAAGTGCCGTAAATCTTGTTTCAAGAGGGAAGCCGGATATAATAGGTTATCGCTTGAGATTTTGGCGGCGCTTTTTGTTGTACAAAATAACTGCTTTTGCGGGTCGAAAGTTGTGACTCACTTTATCGATAAATCTCAACAACGATTTTCTTAATCTTTGTTTCATGTTGAAAGTAATGTGGCATTAAACGAGTACACCAAATGAAAGTTCAAATTTTACTTGCGGGCATCAAAGATTGGGTCACATTTCCAAAGAAAGGTTATCGAGGTCGATGAAAAGTGAAATTTTCCTCAATTGATTTTAGTGACGGAACGATGTGTGGATCAGACAAAGGAAAATGTACTAAAACCACAAGAAAGAAATCAGCCACAAGAAGCACTCGCCTCTGTGGCCGATACACACCGATATTTGTGGTCCTTTGACGCTCCAAGCTGAGCAAATGTAACAAGATTTCATTACCTTTTATTGACATACTCAACGCAGGAGGAGTATGTTTATCTACCGTGATGAAAAGTCTCACATCCATGAACATCCTCGAGGTGTTCATAAATGAAGTGGAAAGCGCGCTTAGATAAGAAAGTGAAAATAGTGAGATCGATAGAGGTGGTGAATATTACGGAAAATTTAATGAAAAAGGACAATGTCCAGTCCATTTGCAAAGTTCCTTTCGAAAATCGCGCATTTCATAAGACAAGAGATATAATGCCCTGACTCATGGTATCGGCGTAGTTTGTGAGATCTAAATCGCACATTAATGGATATGGTTAGAGTATGTTAAATGATTGTTCCCTACCCCTATCAATGTGGATGCATGCAAAGACCGTCACAGATCTCCCTCAATGTGGTTCCTAGTAAAGTTGTCCCTAAACACCTTATGAGTTACATGACAGTAGGAAACCCTGAGGCATCTTCATGTTTGGGGTCGCCGAAGTGGAGCAGTATATAATCCACATGAAAAGAAACTTGATGCTAGGACAACAAGGATATTTTATGGCTATCCCGAAAAGTCTAAGGGGTATAGGTTCTATTGTCCTAACCATAGTACGAGAATTGTTGAGTCAGAAATGCTCTGGTTCATAGAAAATGGCTCAATCAAGGAGTGGGAAACCACGTGAAATTGACATTCAGAAATTCGGTAGAAAATGTCATTACCCGATATTCGCCGGGTTGTTGTTCCAATTGTTG
>CM028378.1:11373227-11437888 GCA_013146195.2 Codonopsis lanceolata | reverse complement strand
ATTCATGCTGCATCTCGATTTTTGCCAAGAAAGCATGCCTAACATCATCCTCGTATATAGCCATTTTAAGATACAGAATGGTTGAATATGACCAAAGTTTATGACAAAAATGACACATAAAATTTTTTCTTTCTTAATTTGGGTTTTTCAAAGAAATCTGATTATGAAAATTTTCGAAGGTTGTTCAGATCGATGTACCTTCACCTTCTTCTCACAAATATTTTTGGTACAAACCAATACCGATTTTAATTATCGAATTCAACATCTCATCCATTTTTGTTGGCTTGAGTTCCATTTAGCCATGGTTTCATTGGCTAGATGAGCTTTTTCTTTCAGATCTTCAATCTCCACATCCTTCTTGGTCAATAGACTCTCCATCCTTGTAATACACTCCTTCTGATCTTCATTAGCCTTCTTTAACAAGTCATTTGCCTTTTTAAGTAACTTAACTTGATGAACCCTCTTTTCCCAATCATTGTACAACTCCTTATAAGCATCCATCAGATCTGATTCTGATTCTGCACCATCTTCAGAGACAGAAGAGTTAAAGCAACGAAAATCATTATACAAACCTTTCTTTTTCAAAGTATTAGGACAAACAAAATTCTCATATTGAGAATCCATCATGGCTACTACCAGAATCAACTCTTAGTGATGTCAAGAGAAGGCTCTGATACCAATTGAAAGAACGCGAGTAGCTAGGATTCTCAAAGATTTAACGTAGCTTGTGAAAAAGCTACAATTAAATTCACAATAGACAGAAAAATAACAAAACAGCGGAAGACTTAATACTAAAGCACGAAATTAATCACAAAAATTTACCAAACAATCTACAAGTCTATACTTGTAGATCTAGCCTCATGGCCAAAAAGATTTCACTAAAAAGGATGAATTGTTTTACAAAAAACTAAGTGAAATCACAAAACAAAACATTCTCACAAGACAACAAGTCTTGGAGAGCAAAACACCCACATAAAAACAGGTATAGAAAACGTGGGAAGAAAGAAATAGCTTCCTAAAATCAGCTAGGAAGTCAAAAAACAGCAAAAACGCCCAATGTTACTTCCAATGTTGCTTCCAATGTTGCAACATCCGAAGCACATTCAGATTCAAAGACGGCTGGAATTCTGAAATCAGGTTCTGAATTTTCTGCACTCCTTTTTGATCTGCTCTCCCAGAATTATGTGCCAAGGCGTGTCTCTCCAGCCATGTCCAAGCTCCTCCTTATATAATGCCAAGATCTCCTACACACATAAAGGAATCCAACTCCAACAATGACAAGGATTAGTATTTAAGGAAAAAATCAACAACTTACCAAACTTATGGGATTTGATTACCAAATATGAAATTGGTCAAGAATCATGGTTAGACTAGGATTTATACAAAGATTTAGTTACCAAATATGTGCACTTAAAATCTACAAAAAGATTATGCTACCAAAAAATACCAAAACTAAATCTAATAAAAGATTTTGTTACCAAAAATGACTCCTAGACTTTAGGACCAAGAAAACCAAAAATCTTTAGGAAAATTATGTTTCCAAAAATGATAAAACCTTAAGGACCAAGGAAAAACAAAATCTAATTAAATATTTTGTTACCAAAAATAACTAAACTAAATCTAATAAAATATACTAAATCCTAAATTAACATTAACTAATTTAAAAACCTACTTTGACCAAGAAAGGTGAAAACAAGACTAAAATAGGTTATGCCTATTTTACCCTTACAATCTCCCCCTTTGTTGAACCTTTCTGGTCAAATCAAAAGACAAGTGTTTATTCATCACCAATCAAACCATCTAACCTGCATAGGTTAGAAAATCTCATCTCCCCCTGAATTTGTGCAAGGTGCACAAAACAGAAATCATCACCATCACAAGAAACACTTGATCTCTCTCCCCCTATTTGACCGGAAAAGGAAGATTGATAAAATCATCTTTTAGGAATTCTCAAAAATCCAAGATTTTGAAAAACACAATGAAGTGTTCACCAAGATTTGATCACACCCCTACAATAACTTAGCACATCATATCCAGATTCAATACCTCTTAGTTCCACACAAAAATTAGACAACCACTAAATATTTTTCAACATGGAGATTTTTGGAAATTGATTTGCACAGTTTATTTTAGGACAAAATTTCACCAAGCTGATATCATTGCCAACAATGCATGTCCTAAAATTTTATGCCTAAAAACATGATGACTAAAAGCTAGGCAAAAAAAATAAAAAAAAATGCAATCACACACAAGTGATAAAAACCAGATCAAAGGATGTAGTTCCTAATGTAACTGCATTGGGAGATGCATTCGCCAAAATTGTGATTTTATTTTCACTTTTGCATTTTTTTTTCTCAACCAAACTTCTCTCCCAAGATCATAAAATTTTCACAACAAAATCCATAGGTACTTTATTTCCCTAGAAATATAGCTCTACTTTATTTCAAGCTATAAAAACATGCCACTTGGAACCTTTCACACTATTTACCAAGGGAAGCAATTTTGCATTTTGATCAACCCATGAAATCCGAAGATTCATAGTCCCAAAAGAAAGGTGCCACAACCTTGTTCATAGGTAGCTCTTTTCCGTTAGGTAGCTTTCACACTTTTTCAATTAAGGGGAGTCAATTTTCTCAAGATCAACCCATGAAAGCCTAAGCTCCATAGTACCTTGACAAATTGCAACATCCCAAAAATTTCAAAAGGTAGCTCTTTCCTTTGTGGACTTTAAACATACTCAAGAACTGGGAGAGAGAGAGAGAATTATAAAAAAAATCACAACAGATTTTGAATGAAATTCCCAAGCAACCACAAGAGACACATACATGTGAGTCAATTGATCTAGAGTGCCCTCTAAAGACAATATGCAATCATGCCTAATTTTTTTTTTTTTTTTTTTTTGAATTTTTTTTTATTACTAAGTGTAAAATCATATGACACACAAAACACAAGAGATTTCCAAAGAATGAAAAATCTCTCAAAAACAAGACACTTGGCAAATATATCAGCAAGATGATTTTCGGTCCCAACATGTTCAATGCAAACAATTTACATAATCAACCAAGTTTCTAAAAAAGTGGTGTCTTAAATTAATGTGTTTAGTTCGAGAATAATGAACTGGATTTTTGTGCTAAGAAAAAATGCATAGGTGTTATCAAAAACAAGGTTAACACATCAATGTGAACACATAATCTTTGATCATTTGAAGCATCCATAAAGATTTAAGGCTTCCCTCAAAAATATTTTGATAAGCATGCAAATTTTTGAGATTCAACCTTACTTCTTCTCCTTGTGTATATGCCATCATGAATATCACCTATCACTTGAGAGATTGGATGGTTTTTCGAATCTTGCTAGGAACATCAATTTCTGTTCATCAACGGGACCGATCATCTTCCTGATTTGAATCTGTTCCGGCGACTTCATCTCCGCCGGTTACGTGGTCAATGTTTCTTCCGATGTTGCAACATCCGGAAGAACATTGGGTGAAACATGTGAATTTTTCCACCCGAACCACCTCCTGCCGAATGCTCGATCATGTGCAGATTTATGGTTTCGTATGGTTCTCAAGATTTTGGGGAGATTCATCATAGGGACGGCTTAGAAACGTGACATATATCAAAGGGTTCACAATATTTGGACTTGCCTTTGTCATTACTACCCTTAGGAACCCACATCTGTTTAAAAACTTCAGTTTGATTTTTCTGAGGATGAGATTTCTGATACGACTTCGAATGAGACTTCCAATGTGACTTCCAATGTTGTTGCATTGGCTGTTTCATTCGATGTTGCATCTGATTTTTTGCCAAGAAAGCATGCCTAACATCATCCTCGTATATAGCCATTTTAAGATAACAATGGTTGAATATGACCAAAGCTTATGACAAAAATGACACACAAAATTTTTCTTTCTTAATTTGGGTTTTTCAAAGAAATCGGATTATGAAAATTCTGTGAAGGTTGTTCAGGATCAGATGTACCTTCACCTTCTCTCACAAATATTTTTGGTACAAAACCAATACCTGACTTACCAGAATTATCAGAATTCAACATCTCATCCATTTTTTGTTGGCTTGAGTTCCATTTAGCCATGGTTTCATTGGCTAGGATGAGCTTTTCTTTCAGATCTTCAATCTCCACATCCTTCTTGGTCAATAGACTCTCCATCCTTGTAATACACTCCTTCTGATCTTCATTAGCCTTCTTTAACAAGTCATTTGCCTTTTTAAGTAACTTAACTTGATGAACCCTCTTTTCCCAATCATTGTACAACTCCTTATAAGCATCCATCAGATCTGATTCTGATTCTGCACCATCTTCAGAGACGTAAGAGTTAAAGCAACGAAAATCATTATACAAACCTTTCTTTTTCAAAGTATTAGGACAAACAAAATTCTCATATTGAGAATCCATCATGGCTACTACCAGAATCAACTCTTAGTGATGTCAAGAGAAGGCTCTGATACCAATTGAAAGAACGCGAGTAGCTAGGATTCTCAAAGATTTAACGTAGCTTGTGAAAAGCTACAATTAAATTTACAATAGACGAAAAATAACAAAACAGCGGAAGACTTAACACTAAAGCACGAAATTAATCACAAAAATTTACCAAACAATCTACAAGTCTATACTTGTAGATCTAGCCTCATGGCCAAAAAGATTTCACTAAAAAGGATGAATTGTTTTACAAAAACTATGTGAAATCACCAAACAAAACACTCTCACAAGACAACAAGTCTTGGAGAGCAAAACACCCACATAAAAACAGGTATAGAAAACGTGGGAAGAAAGAAATAGCTTCCTAAAATCAAAAAAAAAACAAAAACGTCCAATGTTACTTCCAATGTTGCTTCCAATGTTGCAACATCCGGAAGCACATTCGATTCGCAAAGACGGCTGGAATTCTCAAATCGGGTTCTGAATTTTCTCGCACTCCTTTTGATCTGCTCTCCTAATTATGTGCCAAGGCGTGTGTCTCCAGCCATGTCCAAGCTCCTCCTTATATAATGCCAATATCCCCTACACACATAAAGGAATCAAACTCCAACAATGACAAGGATTAGTATTTAAGGAAAAAATCAACAACTTACCAAACTTATGGGATTTGATTACCAAATATGAAATTGGTCAAGAATCATGGTTAGACTAGGATTTATACAAAGATTTAGTTACCAAATATGTGCACTTAAAATCTACAAAAAGATTATGCTACCAAAAAATACCAAAACTAAATCTAATAAAAGATTTTGTTACCAAAAATGACTCCTAAACTTTAGGACCAAGAAAACCAAAAATCTTTAGGAAAATTATGTTTCCAAAAATGATAAAACCTTAAGGACCAAGGAAAAACAAAATCTAATTAAATATTTTGTTACCAAAAATAACTAAACTAAATCTAATAAAATATACTAAATCCTAAATTAACATTAACTAATTTAAAAACCTACTTTGACCAAGAAAGGTGAAAACAAGACTAAAATAGGTTATGCCTATTTTACCCTTACAAGTATGTATACATATATATATATAGGGTACGAACGCCATGTAACATAGTATTTTAACTCTATTATGCAAGTATAACAAGTATGGAATAATCATATTATTATCATACATATACACATTCATGCAAGGTAAAGTGGTCTAATATTATTTAGCCCATTTAAAGGAATCTACTAAGTAGTTTTTGTTATCCAAGTTCAAGAAAATTCAAGTATGTTATTAATCACACTATTAACCACTTATCAATGGTAGGCATGGAACAACACAATGTTAAGCATGAACAAAATCACGGACATTAGCGTATAACATAAAATTACTTACTAGTATATTCTTAATAATTATAAGTCAACCCGTATATGGTCGACAATCAAGCTAGTCAGTGATAGACACAACACAATACTCAAAGCTAATATTTTCCTAATATATATTAGGCTAACAACAAGGCAAGAACAAAGTTTCAAAATCAGTAGGCAGAATATGTTTACCCACAAATACACTACTAAACCTTTCACATGAAAACACGTACAAGTTGAGAACAATTTCGAGAATGTGGCACATGATTAACTCTTGACTTATCACAAATTTTAATAGACCATGAATGAAAATCTTTCACTATTTGGGATAATCTCCTTAACTAGAATTAATATCGTGAAGCAAGTATTCCAGCTTCCCCAAGCAAGCAAGACTAGAACACATGAACACGAACTACAATGGGTACAAGTCTTCATATAGCAATGATGAAATATTAATAAGTACTACGGAGACTAAGCCATTCCGCTCTCAAAATGCGTACAACGAATCTTGGCTCTAGTGAATTCCACGGTGATCACTCTTCAGACGTAAACCGATTTCTATGATTTCAAGCAACGAAGTAAGGAAACAATGGATCTACAGTACCGCAACACCTACTCTTAGTATAACTGTGCCTTGATGTAAAACGAGAGAAAGGTAATATTCCTTGACACGAACACTATACTCACGGGGAGCTAGTTTACAATGAACTTAGCACTCTAAGTCCTATTCCTTCGAAGAATCGCCAATAAGGCACGAAACTTGAACACTCAACGTCATGATTCACACAAGAACTAACCCAACTAGGCCATGGAACCTATCCTGGCCGATAGCTAACCAATAATGCTCTGATACCAACTGTGACGACCCAACAAGGACCCCGAGGAGGAATCGTGAGTCAAGCCGTCCAAATAGGACTACAATTCATGCAAAGACTCAATTATTAAAACTAATTAACGTGACGCAACATTATATATGTAAAGCAACTCGGCACCAAAAAGGCCGGAATTTTTAAAACTTTTCAAACCTGATATAACAGTTAAGGACAAATAAATCAATTCATCGGCGACTTTACGACCGAAACCCAGCAACTAAACAATTCATGCTATGAACACCTCAGCGGCTAAATGTTGGAGAAACAACGAAAGTAAATAAGAACTAATGGGATGCTCAACGGAAGTCTAAAGATAAGTGAGCCAACTGAATAAAATACAAGTTTTACATTATACTTTACAAGAACAAGCCTTGATACAAAAACTCCAAGTTTAATAATACTAGAGTTACAAGCATGATACAAATACCCAAGACAAGTCTAAATGATTTGCTTAACCCAACATCCTTGCCAAGAAAGAAAGAGGAAACTATAATGACCTCTTCAAGTGAACTTGCAACACGGACAAGCTCGACCACGCACGCACTCAATGATGCTTCCCTGCGAAGGACCCGGACGATTCGGATCTAAAGCGGTAAAAGGGAGGGGGTAAGTCATAAAGACTTTGTAAGCTAACAATTATGCATGTCATGGCATATGCAACATACATAGCAATATATCATCATTAATATAAAGTCAATTAAAGCATTCATTCATATAAACACTTAGTTCACATATCCATGGTAGCACGTTGGTTTCACATAAGTGATATAAAGTAAACCACATATAAAGAGGATATGTTATAGAACCGGTGCCGCAACGTAGCTCCTGCAATACAAGGTGTTAACAAGAACGTGATGTCGGATGTACGTGATTGATACATCGACCATGAATAGTATTATTCCAAGCGCCCTAATGGTTACACAAGGTACTCTTCTCCAAAGTGATCAAGATAGGAGGGTGCGTGCAGGATTCTGGTTCGGCAATTTATCACTATCATGAATCTCATGATTCATAATGGTGATGTATCGTCAACCAGGGAAGACAAGAACAAGTACACCAGCTGGACTAATGGGGGGACAAGTAGATGCTTACCTATCATTCATGAACGTGTAGGGGATCGAGTTCGACAAGCGCGAACCGATCCAAGTCAAGTAGATGTTTACTCACTTATGAAATCAAGTAGGGATTGAGCTCGAAAGTAGTGAACTCAACCAAGTCAAGTAGGCATGTTATACTCTACGACTAATCATTACAAGCATGAATATGTATCCAAGAAAGAATCACAAAACTAGTATTCTAGTTACGTCGCAAGCATGAACATGAATTAAATCAAGAATATCGGAACTAGTATTCTAGTTACGCTACAAGTATGAAGATTAATTCATTAAAGAATCTCGGGCCTAGTATACTAGTTACCTTACAAGCATGACCATCAATTCAAGTAGATTACAATAGGAACTCAATTGAGTCTTGTAGGCAAGTGACAAGCATGGTTATCAATTTAATTAAGAGTCTGGAGAACTAGTATTCTAGTCAAACGAATTCTAAATGTCATAGGGAGTGAGTGTAGAGCTGGTATTGTTAAATAGCTCTCTAAATGTAACTCCATTGAGTGTTTACTAAAATTCCAACCAAGTAGAGATTGAATGCTATAAGCATTTCAATACTCTTTTCTATGTTATCGATTCTAATAGAACCCAATTACAAAGTCATACATGACTTTAGCCTATCAATACATCAATTCCACAATTTTGTGAAACCTTTACATGATTAATTCTTGAACCTTAACAATTGCAATAGATTCTCATCCAAGTAGAGATTGAATGCAATATGCATTGCAATACTCTTTTCTATGTTCTACCTTTCACTAGCACCAAAACACAAAGTCATTCATGACTTTATCCTATCGATAGTTCAATTCCAAATTTTGAAACCCTAGCTTGAACAATTCTTTAAAGTTGACAATTGCAATTAATTCCTTCACAAGAGTTGTTCCTAAGCACATTTAGAACAACATTCATGCTTTACAAAAGTCCAAATTATTAACTTAACAAGGCAGCCCCAAAATTTACAGATTATAAACTTGTTAAATTTCAAGTTTCTAGTTTAGTAGAAGTCTTCCTAGACATGAATGGAAGCATAAACATGAAGGGGGCATGCTATTTAATTGAGCATACTAAATCTGGGAATTGAAAGCTTACCTTAAGCCTAAGATTAATGGATGCATGAAGAAATAAATCAATGATAAACGTAGAGGAGAGCAAGAGATTCGAAAGGGTGGTCTCGGACTTCCGATCGGGTCACCGGAGCTTCGGCAATCGATCAATGAAGGTGGGGTATTCTTGAGTCTCCTTCTTCTCTTCAAACCCAGCAAGAACTCACGGTTGATGAAGAAGAAATGGCTGAATGGTTGGTGATCTCACAATTGAAGTAAACCAACTCTCAATCCAAGTGGAGGAGTTATTAGGCTTCCCATTGGTTGATTAATGTGGGTCTTTGATTAACAACTCATCTAAGGGATGAAATGGGTCTACTAGAGTCAACAAGAATGTTTGGACTCACACTTGGTTGGACTTGGGTCAAGGGAAAGTGAGTGAAGAACCAAAACAACCAAAATCCCGAAATCTGTTGTTCTGTTTTCAAATTTTTATGTACTGCCCAGTCAACTTGTAAATTCCACCATTAATCGCTCACACCTCCAAATGAGGTTATTATTTTTTATTATGAAACTATACTCTTTAAACTATATTTTAGCCTTTTTAAATTACTCTATTTGGACTAGTATTCATCAAAATACAGTCCCTCCAAGTTCATGATAACATTCTGATTTCTCAAAATAGAACACATAGACGGTCATAATACGTGGCATAATTGAGGTACTTAAACACCTTGGAAAATTACCAAATTTTACAGGGATTATATTAACATATGTAGGTAAAACATACTAAAATTTGAGCCAATTCTCTTTAGTAAATTGGTACCAGAAGTTTCCCGAAATTTTCCCAAAATAGGGACTGAAACTGTGATGTTTCTAACTTATCGTTAAGCACCCAATGATCAATGAAATGACCAATAACCATAAATAAATGATACTAAGACTCATTAAGACTTAGTTAAGTGTTTAGGAAGCTAAAGTGATACACGAAGCAACCAAGACAAGACAAGAAAAACATAGAAGACTTATAAGGCCGCTATGAACTCAAACAAGCAATGTAAGAAAGACAAGCATGATTTTGGTGTGTTGAACATATAATGCACTATTTAACATGATAAACATATCTAGATAAAAAGTCAAGCAAGTAAGATTTCAAGTCTAGCAAATATAATTTTATGTCAAACGAATGAGGATGTCAAGCATGTAAGGATTCGGGTCTCCATAGGTCTCCTTCAAGATATTCCACAAGTGCTTCTCATATTTCTTTAGCAATTTTGCACCTGATTATTTACTGGTATGTGCTTGTGTTAATAGAGCTGGATATTATATGTATTGCTTTGCTCTAGAGTTCAACGAGCTTCATTTCTTCATCAGTCCACTCATTTATGGACTTGGGCACTTTAGGTGGTCTGCCTGTTACTTCGGCAAGTAGATTTGTCTTCATTGGTATGTGAGGACCTGCTTGAACACATTGCCACAAACAATTGTCAATTGAATTCATATATCTCATAACCTTGTCTTTCCATACATCGAAGTGGCCTTTATCCAATATTGGGACGTGGCTTGTATTCGAGGTAGGCAGCATATAGTGAGCGATAGGATCTATTCTCAAGAGGTTAGTCTCGAAAAAACTAGTTTTCAAATAATTAAGCTCTGATACCAATTGCTGGTCCCAAATAGGCTCAATCTAGGCTAGAGGGGGGGGGGTTTGAATAGTCTAGTAATATTTTTGAAATACTTTAAGATCTTTTCTAAATGTTTTATCCTTTTTAAAATAACTAACTCTTAAGAAGATTTAAAGTAGCAGAGTAAAAAAAGATAAAACAACAGCAGACTTAAACAGTTAAGAACAGTAGCAGAAGTAGTTTAAACAAGGTAAGTAGAGACAATTCAATCAAGACAGTACGCAAGGATGTAGAACTGGTTCGTACTATGAAAAGTACTACGTCCACTACCAAAGTGGTTAGCTTAGGATTTTGAAAGATGCACTTGTTTATCCACTAGGTGAGAAAGTTAGATCTCTAATGGATCATGCATAAAATAGTTTTCAACCAAATGTTTAATGATGAGAGAAACAATCAAAGAATAATTGCTCTCTCAAGTGCTAAAATAAAGAACATATAATAGCAAACTAGAAGAAGCTGATAGCAAGTTTTGACTGACAAATCTGCAACTTCAGGAAGTTTGGTGAAGTGTAGTTCTTGTCTTTTGATCTCTTGAATGTTTGAGTATTGAAGATGAAACTTGAGTATTTAATGCGTAAGAGATGTATGTTGTTCAGATCTTCAAGACTTGAATATATAACAAGGGAGATCTTCAGGGCCGTTGGGTTGAAAGTGGAGAGGTTGTATCCAACGTTATAATGCATTAAATGCATTTCGATGTTTTGTAAACTGAGTGCAACAAGACATACATCAGAGATGTAAGGTTGCAGTGGCAGACATACCAAACAGAGTAATATTGCAGTTTGTAGGCGTTACAGCTTGAAAATCTTCTTAGCCAAAAGAAGTAATTTCTTCAGACTTCATGATTCAGACAACAGGGTGTACAGATGTCTGTACAGTTGTCTAGTGTCAGATAATGACATGGTTGACTTCATTGGAGGGAAATCTTGATGAAAGAAATTTGAATATTATTTGACTATATATTAAAAATATCTAGATCAAATAATATATAGTCTAAATCCACGTGTTTGACTGAGCTTCGTTCATGAGTTGAGCAGACTTCAAAGTCTGCTGGTGAGACATGCTTTCAAGGCTGCTGTTGAAGCCTACTCGTTCATGCCTGAGATAAACTAACACTAAACTATTCTATTACAACCTTGAATCTAAGACAGTTGCCACACTAATCGGTATGCAGACCTTTTAACCACTGTACAATAGAATCATAAGATGACTCAACAAAATCTAGAACCTGTGAGGGTCAACAACTCTTCAAATTAGAAGAGTAGTTTACTTGGTTTAGGAGATATAGAGTTGATTTGAGCTCCTATTGTTGGTTTAATTGAAGCTTGAAAGAACGCGATGCCACGGAAACTCAATATGGAACGATGTTACAGTCAATGTTGCAGTGAATGTTGCAACAATGACAAGAACATAAGAAACTAAAAAGTGTATCACGTAAAATAGCAGCGAAGTTTTGTTTTCTAAATTTGAATCAACCGCACTTAGGAAGACGTAAAATCACATAAAAACAATCTACAAGTATCAAACTTGTAGATCAAGCCTCAAGGCAACAAATTATATTAAAATCAAAACTGCTTTTGAACCTTAACAAGCACAAAAAATCTCACAAGATATAGAATCTTGAGATCACAAAAACCCACATAAACAACTAGAACAAACGTGGGAAGAAAGACTAAAAACAAGCCTACCAAAAAACAACAAAAAACAAACTAAACCATAAAATGTAACTTCGTGATACACAAGGTCGTGTTCCCGAAGTTTCAAACAAGCAGTGTGAGACTTATAGTCAGAGAAAGATCTTCGTATGGGATGTTTTTCTCTTTTCTCAACACGGCACATAACACAAGACATCTAATCAAAACTCTCGCACAATCGCTTAATAGCAAGCTCTCTCGAATATGACTCGTAGTCTTGTAAGCTTACGGCACACACCAAATTTTCTCACGCGCATAACTGATTCTAAGCTCTTTCGGTATCCGAATTCTCGAAAGTATAAGCTTCTGTACATCTCAACCAGAAATCACCTCCGATATATAGCACACCAAACAGAACACGGCACAAGGAAAAACAATTCCTACTAGGAAAGAGATTAATACAATATTAAGAAAGATTATGTTTCCTATTAAGACTAAGATACATCAAATAACGAATTTATTTACATAAATCTAGTTACCAAAAATATATTGCAAGATATCTTTCCTAACAAAACTATGATACATGAAATAACTAAATTATTTGCAGAGATTTAGTTACCAAACATGTATAGCCAAAATCTCCAAAATCTTTTGAAAGATTTTTCAAAGATTTTCCTATAAAAACACACCAATCTACCAAAAATAATCTAAACAAAATCTAACACCTAAAATAAACATTGACTAAATTAAAATCTTTCTTTGACCAAGAAAGGTGAAAACAAGATAAAATAGGTCATGCCTATTTTACCCTTACAATCTCCCCTTTGTTGAACCTTTTCGTCAAATCAAAAGACAAGTGTTTATTCAACACCAATCAAATCATCTAACATGCATTGGTTAGAAAATCACATCTCCCCCTGAATTTGTGCAAGGGGTAAAATCAGAAACCATTACTAAGCACAATTCAGAAAATATCACCATCACAAGAAACACTTGATCTCTCTCCCCCTATTTGACCGGAAAAGGAAGAGAGATAAAACATCTTTTAGGAATTCTCAAACATCAAAGATTTTGAAAAAACACAATAAAGTGTTCACCAAGATTTGATCACACCACTTAGCAATAACTGAGCACATCATATCCAGATTCAAAAACTCTTAGTTTCCCACAAAAATTAGACAACCACTAAATATTTTTCAACATGGAAATTTTTGAAAATTGATTTGCACAGTTTGAGTTTAGGACAAAATTTCACCAAGCTGATATCATTGCCAACAATGCATGTCCTAAAAATTTTATGCCTAAAAAATAAAATAAAATATGATGACTAAAAGCTAGGCAAAAGAAATAAAAAAAATGCAATCACACACAAGTGATAAAGACTAGATCAAAAGATGTAGTTCCTAATGTTGCTGCATTGGGAGATGCATTCGCCAAAATTGTGATTTTTTATTTTTATTTTGCTTTTATTTTTCTTTTTTTTTTATTATTTTCTCAACCAAATTTCTCTCCCAAGATCATAAATTTTCACAACAAAAATCCATAGGTACTTTATTTCCCTATAAATATAGCTCTACTTTATTTCAAGCTATTCAACACATGCCACTAGGAACCTTTCACACTATTTACCAAGGGAAGCAATTTTGCATTTGATCAACCCATGAAATCCGAAGATTCATAGTCCCAAAAGAAAGGTGCCACAACCTTGTTCATAGGTAGCTCTTTTCCTTTAGGTAGCTTTCACACTTTTTCAATTAAGGGGAGTCAATTTTCTCAAGATCAACCCATGAGAACCTAAGTTCCATAGTACCTTGACAAATTGCAACATCCCAAAATTTCAAAAGGTAGCTCTTTCCTTTGGGACTTTAAACATACTCAAGAACCGGGAGAGAGATAGGAGAATCATAACAATGAAATCACAATGATTTTGAATGAAATTCCCAAGCAACCACAAGAGACACATACATGTGAGACAATTGATCTAGAGTGCCCTCTAAAGATAAAATGCAATCATGCCTAATTTTGATTTTTTTTTTGTTTTTTTTTTAATAATTAACTAAGTGTAAAATCATATGGCATACAAAACACAAGAGATTTCCAAAGATTGAAAAATCTCTCAAAAACAAGACACTAGGCAAGTATATCAGCAAGATGATTTTCAGTCCCAACATGTACAATGCAAACAATTTGCATAATCAACCAAGTCTCAAAAAAAATGGTGTCTTATATTAATGTGATTAGTTCGAGAATAATGAACTGGATTTTTGTGCTAAGAAAAATGCATAGGTTATATCAAAAAACAAGGTTAACACATCAATGTGAACACATAATCTTTGATCATTTGGAGCATCCATAAAAGATTTAAGGCTTCTCTCAAAAATATTTTGATAAGCATGCAAATTTTTGAGATTCAACCTTACTTCTTCTCCTTGTGTATATCCCATCATGAATATCACCTATCACTTGAGAGATTGGATGGTTTTTCCGAATACGGCTAGGAATATCATGGCTCGCAACCATTCAAATTTGATCGATTTTTCAATGTACAGACCTGATTCCTCAAAAGTTCAGACTGTTTCGACCGCTAGTGGTCCAATGTTGCTCCCATTGTTGCAACATCGGGTGAAACATTGGGTGACACATTGTGAATCACATTGGCCGAACTTTCGTAACATGCAAGTTCGCCCGATCATGTGCAGATTTACAGTGTTTTATGCCGGTTCTCGAACATTTTGGAGGAGATTCATCATAGACGGCTTAGAACCGTGACATATATCAAAGGGTTCACAATATTTGGACTTGCCTTTTTCATTACTACCCTTAGGAACCCACATCTGCTTAAAAAACTTTGGGTTGGAGATTTTTGAAAAATTTCTCGATTTGTCTTTGAACGAGGCTTCCACGTGTCCGCCAATGTTGCAACATTGGCCGGCGTGATTTCGCTTCATACTGCTCGCTTAATGAGTTTTTTCAAAGAAATCTTGCCTCATTTCATTCTCATACATGGCCTTTTTCAAAACAAAAGGGTTGATGTGACCAAAGCTTATGGCGTAAGTGACAAACATAATTTTTCTTTCTTGTTCTCGTTTTTCAAAGAAGGCAGCTTGAAAATTGTGTGTGGGATGTTTTGTTCAAGAGGCATACCTTCACCTTCTTTCACAAACATCTTGGGCATGAATCCAATACTGCACTTACCGAATTATCGAATTCAACATCTCATCCATTTTTTGTTGGCTTGAGTTCCATTTAGCCATGGTTTCATTGGCTTGAATGAGCCGCCTTTTAAACCTTCAATCTCCACATCCTTCTTGGTCAACAAACTCTCCATCCTTGTAATACACTCCTCCTCTCTTTTCATTAGCTTTAACAAGTCATTTGCCTTTTAAGCAACTTAACTTGACAAACTCTTTTCCCAATCATTGTACAACTCCTTATATGCATCCATCAAATCCGATTCTCGATTCTCGCACCATCTTTAGAGACGTAAGAGTTAACGCAACAAAAGTCATTGTATAAACCTTTCTTCTTCAAAGTATTAGGACAAACAAAATTATCAAATTGAGAATCCATCATTGCTACTAACGTAATCTACTCTTAGTGATGTCAAGAGGAGGCTCGATACCAATTGAAAGAACGCGATGCCACGGAAACTCAATATGGAACGATGTTACGCCAATGTTGCGTGAATGTTGCAACAATGACAGAGAACAATGTGAACTAAAAGTGTATCACGTAAAAAATAGCAGCGGAAGTTTTGTTTTCGAAATTTGAATCAACGCACTTAGGAAGACGTAAAATCACATTAAAAACAATCTACAAGTATCAAACTTGTAGATCAAGCCTCAAGGCAACAAATTATATTAAAATCAAAATCTGCTTTTTGAACCTTAACAAGCATCACAAAAATCTCACAAGATATAGAATCTTGGAGATCACAAAAACCCACATAAACAACTAGAACAAACGTGGGAAGAAAGACTAAAACAAACCTACCAAAAACAACAAAAACAAACTAAACCATTAAAATAACTTCGTGGATACACAAGGTCGTGTTCCCTCGAAGTTTCAAAAAAAGCCAAAGAAGAAGCCAGTGTGAGACTTATAGTCTGTAGAAAGATCTTCGTGTATGGGATGTTTTTCTCTTTCTCAAGCACTAAGCACACAAGACATCTAATCAAAACTCTCGCACACTTGCTTTTAGAATAGCAAGCTCTCTGAATATGACTGTAGTCTTGTAAGCTTACGGCACACACCAGCTTTCTGCACATAATCTGATTCTAAGCTCTTTCGGGTATCTGAATAATTTCTGAGTATAAGCTTCTCGGTGTACATCTCAACCAGGAAATCACCTCTGTATATATAGCACACCAGCCTGTAGAACACGGCACAAGGAAAACAATTCCTACTAGGAAAGAGATTAATACAATATTAAGAAAGATTATGTTTCCTATTAAGACTAAGATACATCAAATAACTAATTTATTTACATAAATCTAGTTACCAAAAATATATTGCAAGATATCTTTCCTAACAAAACTATGATACATGAAATAACTAAATTATTTGCAGAGATTTAGTTACCAAACATGTATAGCCAAAATCTCCAAAATCTTTTGAAAGATTTTTCAAAGATTTTCCTATAAAAAAACACACCAATCTACCAAAAATAATCTAAACAAAATCTAACACCTAAAATAAATATTGACTACATTAAAATCTTTCTTTGACCAAGAAAGGTGAAAACAAGATAAAATAGGTCATGCCTATTTTACCCTTACAAAGCTAAAAGTCTCTAAAATGAGTTTTAGAGAGTTTGTAGTTGTTGTTGTTGCGGTTGCTCTTAATTACTATTGTACATGACTTGTTTGTCAATTTATAGGGGCTAAGTTTAACCCAAAAATTAATAAATTAAATATAATATCTCAAAAGTCGTATTTGGTCTTCTCACAATTAGACTATAGAAAATTAGAAATGGAGTTACTTTGGCCTTTGGGTATTGTAAACTCTTTGAGCTATTAGTACATGGAAATAGTGATTACAATTAAGAAAGGTGCACCTGATGAAAATAAAAATGAATAGTTTATTCTGTATTAATCTTAATACCAAACTAGAAATAAAACTTTTTTTGGATCCTATTTACCCTTATAATTTGGTAGATCGCCTTAATATCCTATTATTATTATTATTATTATTATTATTTCTTCTATTATAGAGGTGATCATAATCAATCATAGTCAATATGTCTAATACTACATGTGGACGGTAAAACTGAAAGGTTAACAAGATTTTATGCTTAATTTTTATAAGTAGATTTTTTAAGTGAAACATCTCAAAATAGAATAACGAACTATTGTTTTCGTTCCAGACAAAAAAATGCATTATAAGTACTATTTCAGGATGTTTCACTCTACTTTCAAAAATTATACTTATAATTTCTATAACATTTCATATTTACCCTCCACTTGTATTATAACCTCATTTTTTGTGTTTAACTATTTTTATAATAATGACTAATTTTAATAACATTAATATATTATTTAATAATTAGATTTTTCAAATTGAGATTTTTTGAGTGGAACGGAAGGAGTATCTGACTGGACAAAAAGGTGTATACTATTATCAAAAGTATCAAAAATAACAATGTTATTTCGGACCATATTTACGAAAAGAATCTAACATATTCCTTCTATGCCCCTAGGTCTTTTCGTGTCATCAACCAATTAACTAATTGTCCAGAAAAATCATTCAACTTATTTCCATTCTATTTGTCTCCTAATCCAAAATAAGAAGGGAAGAAACAGCCGTTATTGTTTTTTTCCTTTCTTCCCTCTACTGGAGAGAACAAATAAAAAAAAGTATCGGCTCTTCTTTTAAAAATTTCTTTAAGTATTGGTTATTGTGTGCTGTACATTGCAAAAAATGAGAGTGTAAAGAGCACATTTTAGGGTGTGAATAACCCCACCGGCCACCGGTGAGTTAAATGTGGGTTTGCTGGAATGGACGGCATACTGACAATGGCTCTATGTATGCGCAGAGGTATGGTTTATATCCAACTTTTAATTGTTCGATTTTAACACTTATATTTACTAATTAATGTTTCTGTGTTTTTTGTTTTTGTTTCTTCGTCTTTGATAGATGATGATGAAGAGGACGCTCAGGAAGTCCGTGTAAGAACATGGATTAATATAACATATAAATACTTAATAATATAATGATCAATATTATAATATATGGTATAAAGTATAGAACTCAACATAATATGTAGAATTCCATAATATAAGTATACCATTAAATGATGGACATAATGGTAATATCTTATATATCAATAGGTGTAGTCCCTAAATGAAGTGCCCCTTGGATTCCTATATAAAGGCTTATCCATCAAGCCTATGTATCTACTAGTTATATTATTCTCATTCAGTCAAAAACTCTTCCTAAGTAATTGAAGAATAAAGAGATTAAATGGCACTTATCATTTAGAAGATCTACTCCTCCCTAACAAGAACAAGAACAAGATTAAGAACGAACATGGAATCACAAGGTAATTACACGCTTCAGTCTTCTTCTTCTTCTTCTTAATCTAGTAATGAGTCGGTTCATGTTTAATGGATCGTAATTGTTCCAACAATTGGTATCAGAGCCTGCTCATATACTAGATTGAGTTTGAATTTCTTATAAAGTCTTGTGCTTTAATTTGTTTAAGTTTGTAATCCATGTATAATTACACTTGACTTTGTTCTTGTACATAATACTCATTTGTCTAAGAGTATTATGTTCATAACTTCATTCTATTTATGAATTTTGGTTTTACTCAAAAGGCTTTCAATCCTTAATGTAAGATTATCCCATTTTTGAATATAGCCACCATCCTTGGATGCGTTGTGAGTTTGTTCATATGCATAGCCACGCATTTTTTTTAAATGTGTTGTGAGTATGCGAATCTACTTACTTTGGTTATAAAAAAAAAAAAAATTGAGTCACCATTAAATTAAGAACTTCATTCAATTTCTGGCAATAATGGTAAGATCAAGTTTTAAGAGACACAATGGTTCATACAAGATTACCCCATTTACATAGCCAACATCATGTGTTTGGAGTGTGTAAATCTAGGTCTACTTGTTTGAATCATGTTAATTAAAGTGCAAACTTGTCCCATTTACATAGCCAATAATTATAATGCATTAAAATGGAAATTTGGTTGAAAGACTGTTCATAAAAGGCTTCATCAAATTATCAAAAGGCAATGGTCCAACCGTGGTGACTTTTTGAGTATAATTGGTGACTTTTCGTTGCCCAAAATTTTGATAATCTATTAATAAATTATAATGTCTGGACACCAGTCGCGCTTCGGTGGTTCTTGGAGTTATTAAACTTTAAGAATGGACGGGTAGAACAAAAGGATATTATCTTTTATTAATAAATTTCGCTTATTTCTTTACCTTTTAAATTTTCAGAAATTACCTTAAAGTCTTAAGTGCCCTAAAGTATGATTAATTATATGCTTAAACAAATTTATTCATTGTTTAAATAATATTGTTGCCAAAGCAATTTACGTTATTTAAATACAAATTTGTTAAAGTGATGAATGTAAATATTGATATGTGATAACATGTTTGTTTCCCAAAGGAGACCTTGTTATTGACTAAGTATTTGCATTCATAGGGTAATAATTGAACTAAACTTTTGATCATTTTAAACGCTGTGAACCATCCCAAAGGAAGGCGGGTGTTTAAAGTGAATTGTTTATATTCTTTATTACCGGGGAACAAATACCTTAAATTTTAGGACATTTTTTTATACTTGATCCGGCCCAAAGGAAGGCAAGTATTTAAAATGTGTTGTTTAAGCTATTTGTTTACCCTAAGATAAATCAAATTGTGAGTCAATTCGCAATCCAAAGATTAGTCTTGATGTCATATTGATTATCTTTTACTATGATGGAATTCATTTTGATATAATTAATCATTGTGTAGTTTCTTATATATGTTTTGTTTCATTCTTTTGTTCTCTTCATTCAGATTTGATCAGTGCTTCATCTGTTACTACCGCCTTTAAACTCAATTCCTTTGCTAACTGGGACAAACTTTAAAACTTGGAAAAACAAGATTATTATGGTCTTAGGTCGTTTGGACCTTGACCTCGCATTAAGAGAACAAGCTCCCGCCCTCTAATCGATAAAAGCACCATGAAGACCGCTTAAGTTCGAGAGGTGGAAGCGTTCTAATCGCCACCTAAGCATAATTAAGAATGCAGTCCTGAGACATTTCTAAACAAAGTGTCTCCGAGGATGATGGTGCAAAAGGTTTCCTAGATGCCCTAGAACAACGCTTTGCAAAAGCGATAAATCGGAAACAAGTGCTACCTTGAGGAAGCTTGTTTCCATGAGGTATAAGGGCACCGGAAATCTAAGGGAATACATAATGGAGATGTTTCATCTATCAACGAAATTAAAAGCACTCAAGTTGGACTTATCGGAAGACTTGCTTGTGCATTTGGCTTTAATTTCTCTTCCTTCACAATTTGGTCATTTTGAAACGACCTATAATTGTCAAAAGGACAAGTGGAATATTAATGAATTAATTTCACATGTCACTTGAGGAAGAAGATAGGTTGAAACACACCAAACCCGAAAGTGCACATTATGCATCTACCTCTTCTCGTGGGATTAAGAGAAAAGGTAAGGAGATTGCGGTTGCACAAAGAAGCCTAAGGGATCATCAAATGATCAAAAAGTGAAAAAGTGCTTTTTGCAAGGACCCCACTCACATGAAGCCCGACGCTTCTAAGTATCGCTAATGGCGAATTAAGAAAGGTATGTCATTTAGCTTTGTTTGTACCGAAGCTAATTTAGTTTCAATTCCTTCGTATACATGGTGGTTAGACTCCGGTGCAACTACTCACATAAGTTCATGTATGCAGGGTTGCCTGAACTACCGAACGCCCAATGAAGGTGAAAGATTCATCTACATGGGAGCCGGAAAGCCTAGAGGTGGAGGGCATAGGGACTTTTAGATTATCTCTTAGTATCGGATATTATTTAGTTTTGAACAATGTATTTATTATTCCATCTTTTAGACGGAATTTGATTTCCGCCACTACATTAGATCGGGAAGGTTATTCCTCAGATCTTCGGCAATAATAAATGCAATTTATATTTTGATTCAAAACTTTTTGGTACTAGCTCTTTGTCTTACATTGATAATCTATATTTACTTGACACTAATTCATTAAATGAGTCCCATAATAATGAAACTAACTCTCGAGGCATAAAACGAAAGTTTTCAAGTAAAAACTCTTATACCTTGTGGCATAGGCGTTTGGGTCATATCTCCAAAAGGAGAATTGACAAGCTTGTGTCCGAGGGAATATTACATAAGCTTGATACTCCGGAAAATAACTTTTGTATTGAATGCCTTAAGGGAAAATTTACAAATAGTACAAACAAAAATGAATCCTTGAGAGCTACAAAAGTCTTAGAACTAATTCATACGGACATATGTGGACCGTTCCCTACCCCTTCATGGAACGGACAAACATATTTTATTACGTTCATAGATGACTTCTCTCGTTATGGATACATTTATTTACTTCATGAAAAGTCTCAATCATTGGACGCCAAGTCTTTTAAAACCGGTTGAAAATCAACTTGAAAAGACTATTAAGAACGTTAGATCCGATCGTGGTGGTGAATACTACGGCCGGAATGACGGTTCGGGAGAACAACGTCCGGTCCTTTTGCTCGCTATTTGGAAGAGTGGGATTGTCCCTCACTACACCATGCCGGGACACCTAGCATGAATGGTGTAGCCGAGAGACGTAATAGAACCCTTAAGGATATGGTAAGAAGTATGGTTTCTTGTACTTCTTTACCTCACTCATTATGGGGCGATGCTTTGAAAACCGCAACCTACCTACTTAATAGAGCTCCTTCAAAAGCTACTGACAAAACCCCTTATGAATTATGGACCGGTAAGAAACCGTCCCTTAATCATCTTCATGTTTGGGGTTGTCCAAATTAAGCTAGGCCTTATAGACCTAACGAAGGAAAGTTGGATGCAAAGACCGTTAGTAGTTATTTTGTAGGATATTCTCAAAGATCTAGGGGATATAAATTCTATGACCCAAAAACTAGAACCTTTTTTGAGACGGGAAATGCTAGGTTCTTTGAGGATGTTGAATTTAGAGGGGAAAATTTAAATAGTAATTTTGAATTTGAAGAAATGGAAGAGGAATTCGCTTTCTATACCTCTTCCTATAGTTCCTATCGAAAATCAGCAGCTTGTGCCCGAAATTCGACAAGAACATAATATTCAAAATGACGTTAATTCTCCTATTAATGAACAACATGAAAATGTTGATGAGGAAATTCAACACCCTCAAAATCAAGAAGAACCGTGCCATTAAGAAGATCTAATAGAGCAAGAAGGAGTGCTATACCGATTATTATGATGTATATCTTGCCGAGAATGAGGAACCGTTAGGTTTAGTGGGAGATGAGCCAATCACCTTCCATGAAGCCATTAGTGGTCCAAATTCTCATAAGTGGATTGATGCCATAAATGAAGAGTTAAAATCCATGAATGATAATGACGTTTGGGATCTTGTCCCATTACCTAAGAATGTGAAACCCATCGGATGTAAATGGATCTTTAAGACCAAAAGGGATTCACAAGGTAATGTGGAAAGACATAAGGCTCGCCTTTGTCGCTAAAGGATTTACTCAAAAAGAAGGCATTGATTACAAAGAAACATTTTCACCGGTATTATCTAAAAATGCTTTTAGGATCATTATGGCTTTAGTGGCACATTTTGACCTTGAGCTTCATCAAATGGATGTAAAGATGCCTTTTCTCAATGGCGACATTGAGGAAACTATCTATATGAAGAAACCGTAAATGGTGATCGATTCGGATCAAACTAGTCAACTAGTTTGTAAACTCAAGAAATCCATTTATGGGCTTAAGCAAGATCTCGTCAATGGTACTTAAAATTCAACCAAGTTATTCTTTCATTTGGTTTTGAAATGAATCTTGGTGAAGATTGTGTGTACCATAAGTTCAAGTGGGAGTAGGTTTATATTTTTGGTCTTATATGTGGATGACATTTTACTTGCTAGTAATGATAAGGACCTTTCTAAGGAAACCAAGAAATTCCTCTCTAACAAATTTGAGATGAAAGATCTTGGTGAAGCTTCTTTTTGTATTAGGAATCCAAATACATCATGATCGCTCACGAGGTATGTTAGGATTATCACAAAAGAATTATATAGAGAAGGTATTACAAAGGTTTAGCATGGAAAATTGTAAACCACATGACACCCCGGTCTCTAAGGGAGATAAGTTCAGTTTAAATCAATGTCCTAAAAATAATCTTGAATCTAAGTATATGGAAAATATCCCTTACGCATCGGCAGTAGGAAGCCTAATGCATGTATGCTCAAGTCCAGACTCGCCAGATCTTGCCTTTATTGTTGGCATGCTTAAAGCGATATCAAAGCAATCCGAAGAGAACATTGGGTCGCAGCCAAAAGAGTGATGAGATACTTACAAAACACGAAGAACTACATGCTTACATATACAAAGTCGGATCATCTTGAGATCATTGGTTTTTCCGATTCCGACTTTGCTGGATGCCAAGATACACTACTAGAAAATTGGTTTTACGTGATTGTTGGTTGCGATGGCTTTTGAAGCCATCACATAATCTTCTTTTTCGCGATTGTTTTTTTCCATCGCTTTTCTGCAATCGCCTTATGTATATGTGATTGCTTAACAATCGTCAATGCCATCACCTTTGAATATTTGAGGGGAATTAACCAAATAAAATAGGCCCCGTGGAAAATAGAAAGATAATGTGACAGTTTTCGTAAGTACGCGATTGTATTTATAGTCGCAAAATTTGACTAATACCGAGCAATGGTATTGCCATCGAATTTATAAATAAAAAAATAAAAATAAAAAATAGAAAATAGAAAATTATTTTTTTCGTGATTGTTGGTTGTGATGGCTTCAAAAGCAATCACTTAATCTTATTTTTTGCGATTACTTTTTTCATTGTTTTTTCTTCAATCGCCTTATGTTTATGCGATTGTTTTATAATCGCTAGTGTCATCGCCTTTGAATTGGATGTGATGGCTTTTGAAACCGTCGCTTAATCTTCTTTTTAATGATTGTTTTTTTCATCGTTTTTTTCGCAAATCATTATGTTTATGTGATTGTTTTACAATCGCTAGTGCCATCACCTGAGATTATAAGGAATTCAACATAAAATTTATTTTTAAAACATAAACAATTGCAAATGCATCTAATGAACGTGTAGTGATTAATGCAAAATTACTAATTATTTATTACAAAATTAATTGCTTCCTCCGTTCCTAAAAGAGTGTCATGTTTACCCTGATTTAGAAAAAAATTAAGAAAACATATACTCCATCTATTTTCAAATTATCGTTCTCTTTGTCCCGACACACTGTTTAAGAAAAATTAATTGACTGTATTATAAATATTGGTGAAATGTGTGGTTTTCTTTAATGCCTTTGAGCATGTGGTTATAATCAAAGTAGGTAGAAAAACTAAGGGTAAAGTGGTAAAAGTGTTTTTCAATTTTAAAAGAGAAAGTTTTGAAATAGAACAAATATTTTAGAACGGACGAAAAGTGAAAGGAGAACGATAATTTTAAATCAGAGGGAGTACTATAATTGATCAACTTTATTATAATCTTTAAGAGTACTGTGTATTTTTTAAAGATACATATGTGATAATGAGGTCCATCAATTAAAGTGAGAATCAAATTAAGGTAAAATGATCACTACAAAAATCTTTGGATCATTAAAGACAAATTTCAAAGGAAATATAAATCATGGATAATTCCAGACAATTCGAAGATTTCTTCTTTGGTACCAATATGAGCGTTGAAAGAGTAATATATAAACACACACACAATACAAACCATTATGGAGACACTCATGTATGAGTTCATATAGTTGAGTATTCATCACAACTTCTATTGTTAGCTTATTTCCTTAATTGGTGCACATGAGTAGAAAAATTAAACATGGTTTATGTGGCGACATATTTTGCGGGATGTAGATTACTTGATGAGATGAAAGCATGATCGATATGACACAATTACATTAGAGAAGGAAATAATTGAATTGTAGGAGTTGGTATTCTAGTTAGGTAAACATGAACATTGATTTCTTAAGTTAGATAAATATGAACTCTAATTTCTTATGACGATATTTGACATAAGACCCAAAAGAACGATAACAGTTCTACTGGTTGGCCACAAAGTAGAGGTCTTGGGTAGAGTCACAAACCAGGCTGACCAAGCCCATCGGTTTCAAATTGGACCAGCTAAAATCAAGAAATAATAAAGTGCAAGGGCTTAATTAAAATTGCCTTGCGGCCGCAAGGCCCCTTGACCTTGCAGTCGCAAGCTGTACAGAGACTATCTAAATTTTTATTGCCCAAGTTTGCGGCCGCATGCCCCTTAGAATTTGCAATCGCAAGGTATTCAGTAAGTTGGTGCGTGAAAGGAAGTAAAGCTTTATTCAATTAGGAAAAAATAAAATAAAATAAATGAAGAAAAGGCAGCTGCTTCTCTGTCTCACTCACTTTCTTCTCTCCATATCCTTTCCCAATCTCTCCCCGTCAATCACGCCGAGTTCTCCCTCCGGCTTCACCCCTCTGCTTCAGATCCAGTCAGTCCTTTCCTCCCTGTCTCTAATAGTTTTGATTCCAGCCTCACGCCAGCCTCCATCTCCGCCCCTTCATCTTCCCCAGCAAATTCTTTCATCCCATCTCTCTGCTCCCCTTCAGCCATCTCTTGATCGGCCATCTCCCTTCCCTCTCTCCTCCCTTCAAACCCCACCGCTGACCCCCCATCATCTCCAATCACCGGCCTCCACCAAACCTGCCATCACCCAGCAGCCATGTAAAGATTAACGGAATTGGAGGGATGCACTAATTGCATGCGTTTAATTTAATTAGTATAAGAACATATGTAAAGAAATTAATTTCAAAAGAAGCTAAAACTATGGGACCAGTGGTGGAGTTTGCCAAATGCCAATTGATCTGATCAAAATTTTTCCTTTTAGGAAAACACTTTTATCACTTTACCCTTATTTTTCTACCTACTTTAATTATGACCACTTACTTAAGAACGTTAAAGGAAACCACACAATTTACCAATATTTAAAATACAATCAATTATTTTTTTTCTTAAACGGTGTGTCGAGTCAAAGTAGACAATATTTTGATAACGAAAGGAGTATAATATATAAAAAAATTATTATTTATATTTCTATTTGGTCCGGTCCGATTTTAAAATCAATCCGGAACTAAACCAATTATCCAAATTTACTAAAACTAAAACTCAGAGCCAGAACCAAAGACAATATAAATTGAAAATATAATTGAAGAAAAATTATAAAATAATTTGTATATATATTTATAAAATAATTTGATAGTATTGAGCTTTAATGGGTTTTTAATGATAACTTCAAAAAACAAATGAAAAAAAACCCTATGTATAAACACAATTGAGGACTAAGCTAAACTCTAAAATCTGGACACCCTCTCTCTCATCACTCTAAACGGCGCTAGCAGATCTGTCGGTTTCTCTCACTTTGCCATCGCCGTCATCTCTCCTCGCTCTGATTTCTGCTACAGCTCCGACCAACGCCGATCTTCCCATATCCGTTCACCCCTTCCAGATCCAGCGAATGTCGTACCCGATCCGGCTAAGAAATCCCATCTCCGGTCATCTTCCCCACGTCCGGCAAGCCTCCAACTCCTGTTCTTCAATCGCCAGGTGTAAGTATTTCTCATGCCCTGTCAGATTCTCCTATTTTCAGTTTTTTCAGTTCTTTAATCGTAATTTATAAATTAAAAAAATCGTGTAAATCAATTTAACTGAAGATCTCAGTTTTGGATTTCAATTGCTGTAATATTTTTGCTTAATACTAGTAACAAATGCTAGCTGTTAGATAGATATGAATCTTTCTTAATTTGAACAAGTGGTTTGTTTTGAAAACTCTTGTGAATTAGATCTTAGGCTACTGAAAACAATGTATTTACGGCTTGAATTGGTTTCTAGCTAAGTGTATTAATCTAGTCAAGAGTACTGATAGAAATGCATATTTATAAATTATAGTAACCATTGTTTAATTTTTATTATCTTTTTTAAATTCTGACCATATATTGAGTCTATTGCATGTGCTCTGTTATTCTTTGTTATACTTTTTTACCAATGGTGGAGTTTGCCAAATGCCAATTTCACTAAAAGAGTGAAATAAATAAAATAAAATTCACTCGTGTGTAACTAACACATAATCCTTAACCACATGGATAATCTATTTGTACACTCTTAAAAACCATAACACTAAGAGCATCTCCAATGATACCACCCTATATCACCCTTTAGCTATCTCGTTTTTTTGTTCCTTTTACACTTAAAAAAAATAAATTCACTCAAATAATCACCTTCTGTACAATCCTTTAAAAACCTCAAGTTTCTTTCATCACAACTAACAAAACTAACTACCACCATATTTCTCATCTTTTTTTATTTCTATTTTTCCAACACAAATGAATTGAAATATTTATATTTTATATTATATATTCTATGGAAAAAAATATTTTATTTTTTTAATTATTTCGATTACTTTAATCTAAAAATATGTCATTTTAATGGTCAATTTATGTTTATAATAATAATAATTATTATTATTTTATCCTCTCATAGATTACGAACACGAGACAAATGATTTTCTTTGGTTGAAAAGAATTCGCAATTAATACACATTTCACATAAAAAAATAAGCATCTTTCAATTTGATCAATCGATTAAGTTTACGATAATAATGTAATATGATAATAATGTAAAAAAAGAATATATGTATATAAGACAAATATTTGTAATACAGCAAATTATTTTTTCTTAAACGATGTGTCGGGTCAAAGAGGACGATTATTTAAAAACGGAAGGAATATATGTTTTAATAATTTTTAAAATTGCTTTTATCTCAAAATAAATGTCAATTTAAAAGAAAATGTATGCTTAAAATATTTTTTTATTATTATCTAAACTTAACTCCTACTGAAGATTTTTTTTTTTAATTTTAGCACCAAATAAAACTTATTAAATTAATAATAACTACTCAAATGGTTGAGAAGAAGAAAGAAAATTGGAGAGAGAAAGTGGATCACTATTCCACTAAAGGTCCCTCCAAACTTAGAGGGAGGCTTAACTTGTATTAGCTTTGTGTAACTTATTACTTGAACATGTATAGTTGGGTAGTCATGTTGATGCTATGAATTCCATGACTTTAATTAGTATACTTCGTTGATATATCTTGTTTATGTTGTTAAAATAGTTGGGGTGGGATGTGTTAGTGTAAATAGATGTAAACTATGAGGGGTGTTAGTGTAACATTTGTATTAGCTTTACGTAACTTATTATTTTGAAAATGTATAGTTGGGTAGTCATGTTGATGCTATGAAATCCATGACTTTAATTAGTATACTTGGTTGATATATCTTCTTTATGTTGTTAACATTAAAATAGTTGGGGTAAGAGGTGTTAGTGTAATTAGATGTAAACTATGGGGGGTGTTAGTGTAACATTTAGTTACATTTGTATTAGCTTTGCGTAACTTATTGCTTGAACATGTATAGTTGGGTAGTCATGTTGAATTGTTGATGCTATGAAATCGATGACTTTAATTAATATACTTGGTTTATATTGTATATTTTAAAAAAATTATTGGGAGTGTTGGTGTAAATTGATGTGCATTATAGGGGATGTTGGTGTGACATTTGTTGTTGTTTATCTTGATTATGATGTTGAAAATGTTGGATGAAGGTGGTAGTGTAAATTGATTCAAATTATAGGGGGTGTTAGTGTGAATATATATAAATTGAGGGTTGTTAGTGTAAAAATTTTGCTTTATATATCTTGTTTGTTATAGTTTTCAGATGCTTTAGTATTTCATTAATGTAGTAATAATGATTGTAGGTTGAGGCATATGGTCCCCAAGTCACTCCAGCAGACGTGTTTGTGAGTACACACACCACTGTTACCTCCGGTGATGAACGTGACTGGATTGATGAAAAGGCAGAATCCACATTTGTAAGTATAAACATGTTTAGTGACTATCATTTAATATGTGTTAATTATGCATTGTGTTTTAATATTTTACTTGTTTATTTTGTTATATAGTCTGCTTATCTGGGGTGAAGAAAGCCCAAGTTGAGGCGGGTTTAGTGGAACCTAGTGAAACCGGGCAGGTTGAATAGGACCCTGTTGCGTGGCTTGCTGTTGATGGTGATGGGCGAAAGAAGAGGGGACAAAGACTGTATGGGTTGGGGGAATATGGGAGAGCTGTCAAGGCTTTACCATCAACTGCACTGTTATATGTTCGTTCTAGAAATGACAGTGAAGAAATGTTGGCGCTACGTGCTCAGCTGGTTAGGACAGAAGAAGTCTTGACGAAGCAACAACAAGACATGGCGGAGTGGGACGCAGCAATGGCAAAGTGGGACGCAGCAATGGCGGAGATGAATGCAAAATTGAATGCGTTATTGGAGATGATGCGGCACCAACCGCCCCCCTTATAGTATCCTGTTCTGTGTCTCTCGAGAATGCAACTAGAATTTTGTTTTGTGATGGACAAGTGACATTTTAAGACTTTGTTTGTTAATGTTTTAAAACTTTGTTTTATTAATGTTTTAAAACTTTGTTTTATTAATGTTTATGTATTTCGGGAGATGACAGTTATTAATTGTTGTTTGAGTTAATTGTGGTGTTTTTTAATGCAAAGTGAATTTTATTTACATATATAATATGTTTTTTATCAGCAACCAGTGATTAACGACGAGCCAACAAGGGAGAAATTCCGTCGCTAAATGTTAATTAGCGACAGAAATTTTTCGTCGTTAATTAGCGGTTTTCTAGTAGTGAATCACATACGCCAAAATAAAGCGATTATAAAAGCAATCGCGCATACAGAGATAAAGCGATGATCAATGCAATCGTGTAATCTCAGATAAAACGATGGTTAAAGCAATTGCGTATTTCTATATAATGTGATGCCAAAACAATCACTTATAGCTCACTAGAGAGATAGTTAAAACAATCGCGTATTCCAAGATAACGTGATGGAAATACCAATCGCCTAACGTCCTTTAAAGTGATTGAATAAGCCATCGTCTATTGTGAAGACGATTGCTTTAGCAATCACTTATTTAGTACTACGGTGATGGTTTAACAATCGTCTTTTCATAGATTATGCGATGGCTTTGTATTTTTATGAATTAAAAAAATAAATATTATTTTTCATGTTTGGTGATTGTTTATGCCATCTCCTAAAATCTATGAGATAATGCAACAACTTTTACCATCACATAAAGTTTTAGCGACAAGGCTTTATGCGATGAAACCGGTGATTGTTTTGACCATCGCATATAGTCTAAGGCAATGGTTTTTTAGTATTGGCGATTGCTTTCGGCCAACATGTAAAAGTAATTTTCTAGTAGTGATTTAAGTTAATGTTTGAGTCGAACAAGTTTATTATTACTAAGAATGGAGTCTTTTTGGGAAAAGGTTACCTCGATGAGGGCCTTTTCAAATGTAATGTAATTGTGATAAACACCTCGACCACAGTTGATAATAAAGCTAATGCATCTTCTTCTTACTTGCTTGATCATTTTGACGTTTGACACTATAGACTTGGTCACGTTAACCACGACTCTATGCGAAAACTAATGCAAATGGATCTAATTCCTACAATACACATTAATAAAAAAGAAAAAATGTCAAATTTGCATTGAAGCCAAACAAACGAGAACATCATTTAAATCGGTAGACCGTAACACTAAACCATTGGATCTAGTTCATAGTGACTTATGCGATTTAAAATCCATAGAGTCCTATGGCGGGAAAAAAATACTTCATCACCTTCATCGATGATAGTACTCATTTTTGTCATCTCTACCTATTAAACAGTAAAGATGAAGCCTTTGAAGCATTCAAGCTATATAAAAATGAAGTCGAGAATCAACTTCAGAAAAAGATAAAAATTCTTAAGTCTGATTGAGGAGGCGAATATGTTTTTCCCTTTAAAGACTTCTGTGCAAAACATGTCATTCTTCACCAAGTCACTCCACCTTACACTCCACAATCCAATGGGATTGCTGAAAGGAAGAATCGCACCCTTAAAGAAATGATGAATACATTATTGATTCAATCTGGTCTACCCGACGAAATGTGGGAGGAGGCGGTGCTCACAGCCAATAACTTTTTAAACAAACTACCACACAAAATATTGGACAAAACACCCTATGAATTATGGAATGGTCGCAAACCTTCCTACAAATTCATCAAAGTGTGGGGGTGCCTGGCAAAGGTCGTAATACCACCACCCAAAAAGGTGAAAATCGGTCCAAAAACCATGGATTGTATCTTCATAGGCTATGCAGCCAATAGCAGTGCCTATAGGATTTTAATCCAAAAATCTGAAAATCCAGATATTGAAGTCAACTCAATAATGGAATCGAGAAATGCTACATTTTTCGAGTATATCTTTCCATTAAAAACCGATCATAATGGAAAACAGTCATTTTCTTGCAGCACAAGTAATGATGGCAATGAAGTCTCCATAGACACTGTCCCTATGGACATTGACCAACCAACTCATCATAATGATCAATATGATGAACCTAGAAAGAGTAAAAGGGTCCGAACTACGAAAACATTTGGACCGGACTTTGTAACCACGTTCATAGTGGATAATGAACCACGAACGTTCAAAGAAGCAATGTCCACTCTAGAAGCTACCCAATGGAAAGAGACCATAAATAGTGAAATTGCATCCATCATGCAAAACCACACTTGGGAGCTTGTTGACCTTCCCAAGGGATGCAAACCATTGGGATGCAAATGGGTTCTCAAACGGAAGCTAAAGTCTAACGGGTCAATCGACAAGTATAAAGCACGACTAATCGCAAAGGGCTTCAATCAAAACGAGGGTGTTGATTACTTTGACACTTGTGCCCCTGTCACTCGGATCACCTCAATTCGACTAATCATTGCCTTTGCAGCATTGCACGGTCATGAAATACATCAAATGGATGTCAAAACAGCTTTCCTAAATGGGGAACTCGAAGAAGAAATTTATATGAATCAACCCGAAGGATTCACTGCTCCAGGCAACGAACAAAAAGTATGTCGGTTGGTCAAATCGTTGTATGGATTAAAGCAAGCACAAAAACAATGGCATAAACGTTTTGATCATGTGATACTTGCCAATGGTTTCAAACCCAACGAATGTGACAAATGCGTATACGCCAAAAATACGCACGAGGGATATGTTATTATATGCCTCTATGTCGACGACATGTTAATCATTGGCAATCATAACACGAAAGTGTATCTCAAAACGAATACTCACGTGTAATTGGAAGTCTTATGTATCTCTCAAACTGCACGTGCCCAGACATAGCTCAAACTGTCAATAGATTGAACATATTCACAAGTAATCCAGGACCTGATCACTGGAAGGCAATTGTAAGATTTCTGTGGTATCTACAATACACACAGGACTATGGGTTGCATTATTCAAAATATCCAGCAGTAATTGAAGGTTACAGTGACGCCAACTGGATATCCGATACTAATGACTCAAAATCCACAAGTGGATTTGTATTTACTCTTGGTGGTGGCACTATCGCATGAAAATCTTCTAGACAGACTTGCATTGCAAGGTCTACAATAATGGAATCAGAATTTATTGCTCTAGATAAAACAACGGAGGAAGCCTAATGGCTACGCAACTTTCTAGAAAATATTCCAGCTTGGCAACAACCATTATCAGCTATATGCATCATTGTGACAGTCAAGCCGCAATTGGAAGAAGGGCACAAAACAATATGTATAACGGTAAATCATGACACATACGCAGGCGTCACAATACCGTTAAGCAAGTTCTCTCAAATGGAGTGATCACCATCGATTATATTCGATCAAAAGACAACCTAGCAGATCCATTCACTAAAGGTTTGTCGAGAGAGCAAGTATGTAATTCATCAAAGGGAATGGGCCTCAAGCTTATGAAATAGAGAATGATTTAGCGGAAAACCCCACCTAGCTGATTGGAGATCCCATGGTCTAGGTTCAAAGGGACAACCAAACTAAATTAATCTCACCATTAACACTAAAAGAATTTACAAAAATTCTACCTATTACTATGATGGAAACCACTAGTGTTATCTGTCACGGTTTAGGATAAGTCTTGCTTTTAATGATTCTTATGACTTGACTCGTCAAGCGGAGTTCTGACAGAACAACTCCTTATAGGCAATCACCTTTGTGAATGTAAGACTAGCCGATCTTATGAGAATTTAGAGGCTGAAATTCTCTAACAAACATTCACAGAACCAGGTATCGTTCAGGGCCAAAATGAACAAACCCGAAGAATCAAACTCTGTTTGAAAGCAGTTGTGTGATTGTTATTGTCTTGGATGACATCAAACACCAGTCAGTTCAAGACACACCAAGTCACTAATTAGTAAGTCATCCCGATAGTACATCATAAGGAAAGGTTCAAAGCCAAAAGCCACCTCTTCCACTACAGCTACTCTCAGTTGTGTCTCTGTATTATCCTATCAATATGTCATCAACTTACATGATATCTCATTCAATGTAGGGGATTGTTGGAAACTGTTCTAATAATAATTGAATAAGGAAGTTATGTAAAGTAGGAAGTGGGGAATCCGACACTAGGAATAAAATAAAAATAGCTCTACTTTATAAAGAAGAGCGTTTAGGCTTAACAATCGGCCCATGGGCCACTACACTTTTGTGTGGGAGACAAGACCTAGCTAAGTGCCACACGCGCGAGCGCGTGCTGCCGCCTGCCCGACCCGGCCCGGCCAGGCTCGGCTTGGCTAGGTTGGTTGGTCAAGCGGGCGGCTGGCTGGCTTGGACCCTTTCTTTTTACTAGCAGTTCATTACACAGTCCAAGCAGTTCGTGTGACCCACTTTTGTATAAGCCAGTTCACTGACGGTTACAACAACAGCTAACTGTTGTGTCCCTTTCAGACAAGCGATTACAGCGACGGTTAATGGTGGTAGTTGTGTCCGAAACAGTGTGTCTGTTCGGACAAACAGCAACCGCTCCCAACTCCCAGCAGTTGTGTCCGAAACGGCTGTGTTTGTTTTGAACAAGCCCTAACCGCTCCAACTACCAACTGTCTTAGTTAAATACTGTAGGAAATTCTTTTTCAAGGTTAGAAAAATTTCCTCCCATTTTATGTACCCCTCCTTCTGCCCTAAACAGAGATACAGCAGCAGTTTGGTTCATAGTTGATTGATCAAAGGAAGTCTGCCTCTTTCAATCAAGCTCCATAACCCTGGGAGACTAACGGGCTTCAATTCCGTCCAAACCATTGCGGCGCCTGTTTTTGTCTTAAGGACAGAGATCACTGATCTCGTGGAACTTAAAACATAGAGTCCAATGATTCACCATTTTGCAAGGACCTTATCCAGAGCAATAACAATATTGAACCGTGCATTACACGGTTGTGTTGTAGTATATATAAAAACAGAAGTGCATAATTTTTAGAAATTTCCCGACAAAACTCTCTTTTAAAAAATGGAATCACTTATGTTTTGTTTATGCCAAATATTTTTTTTGAAATTGAATTTGAGAAATGTCATTTAATGATGTTGACCTAAACTATTACAATTGAGTTTACTTTTTTTTATTTAGAGAATTAAATTCGAAAATGGCATATAAATGGCGTATAACTAATTACATACCAAAGCCATGTAACTTTTAAATATTACACAAAAATAATGTAGAAATCAAATTTTCTAGGTAAGCTATTCGTCCATGTGAATATAACTAATTACAAACAAAATCAATATATAAAAATAATTCGTAAAATGGCTTTTATTCAAAAATATCGAATAGCTTAGTATTATTATATATAAAAAAATAAGTAAATAAAAATACTTACGTTTGTTTTTAATAGATCTTGAAATATAGTTCTATAATATTTAAAACAAAAAACAAATAAAAATTACTCATGGGCCTGACTTTGTTTGTTTTTTTTAGTTTGAGTCCGTCTTAGTTTAAATTATCACTAAATTTTGTGTCCGTGCTTTTGGCACGG
Organism: Codonopsis lanceolata; assembly: GCA_013146195.2. Classification (NCBI taxonomy): domain Eukaryota; kingdom Viridiplantae; phylum Streptophyta; class Magnoliopsida; order Asterales; family Campanulaceae; genus Codonopsis; species Codonopsis lanceolata. The sequence continues at coordinate 11,402,573 of CM028378.1, read as the reverse complement.
TGTCAGTATGGAACTTATTCAATATATGAAACGGACAGTATGCAAATGAATTAATATATGCTTGTGATTTTGTAAATATCAGATGAATGAACATTATACAACTGAAAAGAAGACAAAACTCAATAAACTAAACAAAAAAATACATTTTATGATAGTCCTTTACAAATATAAGTAAGAAGATTGAGAACTTTATGCCATGTTCAAATTAGAATGACATTTTCTCTTTTTTTTTTTGGTTAATTCTTTATGTAATTAAAAATTGAAATGTAATATATAAGTTATAATGTTGAAAGAGATACATGTTTTATTTTTGTGGTTTCAATTAAATAGTCATATTAAAATTAAAATGCAATTTTTTAAATTACATCACATCAATGAAAAATACATATTCTGAAATCTTAAATTGTGAATTAAATTTGAACGATACATACTCGTGAATATTTTAATTGAATTACATATTCTGAAATCTCAAACTGTGAGTTAAATTTGAAGGTTAGAACTCATATAATGTTGTTTCGTAACATAGTCTATTCACTTGAGTTATGCAATGACACGAGATTATAAAATTTCTTTAATTCCAAGAATGTCACTGATACTATTTGATCATAAAATTTCTTTCAAATTCCATATAATATTTTTTTATTGATTATGTCCTGCGCAATGTCTATGAATAAAAATCATGGTAAGTCATTATCTAATATAAGATTCCATTTGAAAATGTGCTTTTGGTTATCATCAGTTGTTTGTAGCTTTGTCTATAGTTACTATGTGATATTTATAATTGCAATAGTCGTACATGTTGAACGAAAATTATTGTGTATAAAAAGTATTCCAAAATTTATATTATTTTTTACAAATATATAAGATTTTCTACATTTAATTTTACTGTTTATTATTTTTGTTTATTTTGTTCATATTAAAAAAATTAATTACATATTATTTAACTTTAATTTAGTATATAATTTTATACATATGTACAATCCGTGCAACGCACGGGTGCATCACTAGTATTCTTCTAATTTGAGTTTAGGGTATTATATAGTTTCATATAAGCTTGTCAATTGAGTTGAGTTGGGTTGGAGTGAGTAATGGCTTGAGGTGGGTCGTAATCTGCCACAACCCAAATATTAAATGGGTCAGATGGCTCTAGTCATAAATGGGTCGTGTTAAAGCGGGTCAACCCGCTTTAACCCTTTTTTTAGTCAATTTATGGATAAATAAAATATACCCCTAAGACATTAAACAACGAAATATCGACCATAAAAATTTAAACAAACTTTAGAAAATGTTCATGTCGAAGATAAATAAAAACATATTTCTACTTGAACATTTCTCAACAGGGCATGCGGCATAAAACAAAACAAATTACATCACAGAACTAACACTACAAATAAACATTTCCACGCCGAGTATTAGGACTTCATCTTTAAATTCAGCACAAGGCCAACCTACTCGAGCGATTATCATGTACCTAAAATCTAAATCTTTCACAAAGGTATGAATGTTAGCTTCATCAAAAATTGTTTTCGTGCTAGGCACACTTTAACACTCTTAGCATGCCATCCTGCACCGCACCGTAATTGAATCATCAAAAACAGAATTAAGTATATTGCATCTACTGGAACAGACTCCAAAATCACCATAAAAAGAGTTGCATATTATTGCAAAGAGTTGCATATTCGGGTCGTCTAAATCCATAACTCAATACTCATTTGAAAGAAAGAAACTGACATGGGCACTGTTTAGCGTTTACAAAACCCTGCTAAAATAAAAATGTTAATCAAATGAGAAGATTCCACCTTGAGGTTAGTCTTTTAACATTGTCAGCAAGATCATAACTGGAATGTGAGAGAGATCACCTTCTACTACTACCAATAAATAGCTGAAGTTGGGAATCTTCTCTTACAAGGCCACAACAACAACGGTGCCTCTGAAAAGGCTTGAACACTCGATCTCTCTATTTGAGAGTTGTATTGTTCAGGGTGTCTCTAGTGAGAGTTGAACATATGACCTCTCCGTTAGGAAAAGTAACTTTAATTTTTGATCACACGTTTTTTATACTCTTGTTTTTGAGCTTTTTCTACAGACTTTATGTTTTGTTAGAGGGTTTTTATTTTTAGCAGATTTCATATTTTTGTTTAGGAAACTTATGATTCTTTTAATGAAATCCACTTTGTTTTATTACTGCTTTAATTAACTAAAAGACTTCCGTTGTTTACATTTTTTATTTCCTGGTCGATGCACCTCCGGATGCAGCTGCATCACAAGCTGCATCGACAGATTCTTTGAATCCTAGCTACTATTGATCTTTTAACAGAGCCTCGCGAAACCCTCCGTCGTGAGAGTAAGTCTTAAGCTTGTATAAAACAAAAGGACAGAGTTTCGATGTGTGTAAGTGAATGTACCTTTCGAATGAAACATTATTAGGTATATATAGCCCTTTTGGGAGTGAAATCTAGGCCAAGTAGTTATTGTTGAAAGATCTTAGACCTTAATGGCCATAAATGCAGGTTGACCTCAAACTGACGGGGTCGTGGCTAAAATATCGGAAATGAGCTTTATCCTCTAGTCGTGTTCGATCGAGGCTGATTATCTGTCTGCTCAGGAGACCTTGCTCTCTACTCGGTCAGACTTGTGTAAGGATTAATTCCTGGTCTGGAAGGAATAACTATCTGTAACCCAAACAATCCTGCTTGGGTAACACTTTTTTTAGTCCCTATGTGCCATATGCCTATCACGTGGAGGCTCACGTGTCTGGCTCGTGATCAGGATTTGGGCTGAGCTCATCATCTACAATGGTACTCTTTAAAACTGAAATTAATCCACTCTAAACTATTTAATTATCAAATGAATTATGTAAAAGCACACATTTTTTTCTTTGATAGGCAAAAGAAAATCATATTGAAAGTACTTAAGGTTTTGCATGTAGAATACCATGTAAACGCCTTAATATAACTGTGACATGTGACGCAACACCCTGGAAAAAATTGTCAAGCTAGCTTTGATATTGTTGCTCTCTCTAAAGGTTCAAGTTTTTAGGTGAGTTAGCTTAATGTGATGGTCTGAGCTTGTACTTGTTTTGAGCGGTGCATATAGACGTAGTGGTGTCCTTAATTTGGTTTTTGATGCCCTTATTCTCCGTTCACGGAAAATGATTTTTGAAAATGAAAAAAAAAATTATTTTGCGATGTTTGATAAATCTTTTAACAATATGTTGAAAAATATTTTCGGGCAAAACGCGAAAAATGTTACGAAAAATAATACGGAGTATATGAATAAATACAAAAGGTATATTCTAATATTAATGTTCATTTTCGTTTAGTAACCATCAAATTATTATCAATGATATTGTCACTTAAATAACGTCCATCATTTTCAATCTCACAAATACAAAGACTTTTTTTGATAATTAATATGGAAAAAAAAGCTTTTAAAAAAGAAAATTGATAATGTTTAGGATGCCCCTAAATAATATAGTGAATACTAATGTTAGGACATAATAAATATTATGCGTGTATGTAAATATGTATAATTGTGGAAAGAGGGGAAGGGGTTCTTGAACAAAGGAAAATGAATTACATAAAATGAATCCGTAAGTCATTTTTCCTAAAAAGATGGCTTCAGAAAAAACTTTTACTCTAACTACATTTTTCTAAGGTTATCAAATATCAAAAAAAGAGGAAAACGTTTTTCGAAAGTTATTTTCCATAAATCAAACGAAACCTTAGTGTATTTCTCCATTAAAAAACAAACTCCCAAATTCCCAAACACAGACTAAGAGTACAAACCCAATACACCTATACGCACAAAATAACTAGAGAAAAACGTCCCACCAAAAAATTATCGTGTCCGAAAATCTCAAAATTCTCATTAACTCCAAAGAAACGTGATTTTGAAATTACACAAAAATCAAAACAAATTACAGAAAATGAATCCGTAAGTCATTTTTTCCTAAAACGATGGCTTCAGAAAAAACTTTTACGTTAACTACATTTTTCTAAGATTACCAAATATTAAAAAAAAAAAAAGGAGGAAAACGTTTTTCAAAAATTATATTCCATAAATCAAACGAAGCCTTAGTGTATTTCTCCATTAAAAAACAAACTCCCAACCTCCCAAACACAGACTAAGGGTAAAAACTCAATACACCTATACGCACAAATTAAATAACTAGAGAAAAATACTAAAACGTCCCACCAAAAAATAATCATATCCAAAAAGTCTCAAAATTCTCATTAACTCCAAAGAAACATGATTTTTAAATTACACTACAATCAAAACAAATTATATAACATCGCAAAGGGTTTCATTGTTAATGTCAAACCCCAAACATTGAATATAAACCCTAAACATTAATTTAAAAGCAACTAATTAATAATATCTAAAGCACCAAACCAAATGTAACTTTAAACTATCTGTACGTCCTTTTGAATTAACCGTGATTGTAAGTCTCTCTAAGGTACGTAGTTACCGTAACCCCTTCAATAGTGCTGCCCTATAATTGCCCGAGGGAAGCTGGTGAGCCGATGAAGATGTACAACCTGCAGGCGGTACTTTTAGCGGGTCAAGAAAGAGAGATGTCCCCGACCACCACGAGGTAGGAGCTATGGGATTCATCATCGATACAGTGTCAGGATTTGTAACAACTCCAAGTCCTCGTAGTATCTTCAAATGTTCGACGATGAAGGGATGATGTAGGAGTTGGTTGGCAGTCCATCGCTCCATAGGGTTCCGTACAAAGCACCTTCTCAAAAAGTCCTTGGCGTTGTCGGAGATATTATCTTGATCGGGTTGTTTTGGGAGATCCACATCTAAACTGATTAGAAGGAGAAGATCCAACAAGTTATAATCTTCAGAATAAGCCGATCTTCCCGTAAGCATCTTCATCACAATACACCCTAACGACCAAATATCCATCGGGGACTCGTGTTGGCCAAACAATATTGATTCAGGGGAACTATAGAGAGGAGTTCCTCGGTGATTAAACCAACAACCATTCAAAAATAATTTCGGTCTTCTGGTATCACATCCAGCTTTCTTGGCCAATCCAAGATCCGCAATCTTTAGGTGGTTTAGAGTCTCGTCTCCGGTAGGAAATACCAGAATATTCTCGGGTTTCAAATCGCAGTGAACGAACCCTTTTTCATGAATATGTTGAAGACCCAAGAGTAACAAATACGAATACCAACTAACCTCCAGTTCTGGAACAGCTCCAACGCTAATGCATCTATTCTTGATAACATGATCGAGGGTACCACCGGGGGCGTACTCTAGTAGAAGATTGAAAACGCGCTTGCCGTTCTCAATGCTAGTATCGTTTCCAAAGCAACTTATGATCTCGGGACAGCCGCGCAACTCGTACAAGATCTTTCCTTCTTCTTTAAGGGAGGAACGATAGCTCGGTATCGGCACTCTTGACAGCAATAGTCTTGGAGGAGGAGTTGAGTAGTGGTGAAGCCAAAAAAACAGTGCCGTACGAACCTTTTCCAAGAACACCACGTTTCACCCAGCAGAGCTTAGTATTATCCATGAATATTGATGTTAATTAATGGGGAACCAAAGAAGAAGAAAATGATCAAAAGAGTAATACTTCTGAAACTTGTTGTTAATTAATGGGGAAGTAAAGAAGATGAGAAGATGATAGAAAAGAGGTAGGGTTTATAGACGATATCCCTATATATACATGTTAGTGGCCCATTTTGATTGGAAGATCGAAATGGATTGGGATTTCCTTTTCCTTTTCTTATTAGTATATATAAAATGAGTATATGTTTAGTTAATATGTTTGAGTTTTAAATCGCTTCGGGCAAAAGAAGATTACAAAATCTTGTCGACGACGGTTTTACGGATATTTTTTGTATGACAGATCATTTTTATCCGACCAACTGTATATTGGTGGGTTAAACTGTAAAAAAGTAAAGCTCCCTCTTACGAATAAATATTTGATCTTACATGAGACTCACTCAAAGAAGAAAATGATCTTTCCCTTGGAACCTCAATCCGCATTCATTAGATTGGTCGTTTATGTGTTGGTATTATAAAAATATATATTCCCAACGGACCAAAATTATTATTCTCCTTTCATGTTTCGTCCGTCTAAAAAAAATTATTTTCCTTAAAAGTTCATTTATAAGGGAATACGCTTATCATTTTACCTTTACTTTTTCTTTTTACTTAAACTATGGTATACATGGATTTTATGGTAAACTACACACTATATCTATATTATGATAAGGTCAACTGATTTTTCATAATCGATTTATCGAATCAAACATAACAATAATTTAGATATATAATGCGTATATGTTACATATGGATTGTTATTTTATGCTAATACACGATGACAATCAAAGTAGGGATTATATAATCTTACATTTGGTACGTTACATATAACCTATGTCCTAATATTTATCTGGACATCGAGGATAGCAATGTACACGTACTAGTAAAATGACTACATGATTAAATTTCTTAATTAATATAAAAAACTGAAAATATACACTCAATTTGGGACGGGGAATAGTTTTTTGTATAAATGTAATAGATAAATAAATATTATAGTGGAAATAAACTCCCCATAATAGTCGTAACTAGTGAAAACTCCCCATATTATCTTTGGACGTGTCACATTAATAGTTAACTTTCAAAGATCATGTATACTATCCTCAAAATAGTTCAACTTTTGCATTTCACAATTAATATTAACATATTAATTATGTTCAAATATTATTGTTATTATGACAAACTTAAATGCTAGTTAGATATCTCTTAATTATTAAGCATTTCAAATTTTCAAACATGGACTTTTTGGGTGGAACATAGTGGTAATAGACATGCAAATGCGTTTGCGTCTTCTCTTTATTCTTTTCTCACTAGTTATTTAGTAGGTGCTTTGCACGGGTACAATGTGAGATATATATATTTTTTTGTAATAATAATATAATTCATTTTTAAACAATGTGAGATACTTATTTTATATTTTTATTGGTAATGAAAATTTATGTCTTTTATCTAAAGACTTTAAAACTAACACCACATTCTAACTATGTGATATACACGTTTTCTATTAGTAATAAAAGTAGTAAATAAAAGACTTTTTAACCAATATTTGTTTATAAACAATGTAAATACATATTTTCTAATGGTAATAACAAAAGACGTCTTTATCTAATGACTTTTATAACCAATACTCATTTCTAAATAATGTGAGATACATTTCTTTGTAACCAATGTGAGATACATCATCTAATTTTTTTAAAAACCAATATCACTTTTATAACCAATGTGAAATACTTCTTTTCTATTGTTAATAATTGTAGACTTTTAAAATCAGTATCACTCTCTAACCAATGTGTAATGCTTATCCTTATTTGTTAATAATAGTAGAAGTCTTTTATTTAAAAAAAAATTATAACCAACATTTATTCCTAAATAATGTAGGAAACATCTCTTCTATTACATTGATGATAAAAGTAAAAGTTTTTTTTTATCTAAAGACTTTTAAAACCAACATCATTTTTTTAAAAATGTAGGGTATCTCTTCTATTAGTAATAATAGTAAAAGTCTTTTATCTAAAACTAAAATCAACATAACTTTCGAACCAATGTAGGATATACATATTTTATTGAAAATAATGATAAAAGTCTCATATCTAAAGATTTTAAAAACAAACATTACCCTCTCTACCAAATATAATAGACATGCAAGTGCATTTCCATCTTCTTTTTCTTTATTCTTTTCTCATTTCATATATAATTTATTATATTTTAAAAATATATAAGAAATTAGTTAGTTTAAGTTAGTTAAATGTTAATAGGGATAGAAGTTATGGAGCGGTTGGAGCCGTGTGATCCCCCCGATGGCAAAATAATCCATGCATATGCTTATGAAAGGTGACTTTGAATTTTTTTTTTTGGCCAAATAAATATTTTCATCCCAAAGTTGTCACCTAATCTCAAAGTGTCACCCAATCTACATTTTGTGCTATAATCATACGAGACGTTGCCATTTTTCTCATATTGCCCCCTGACCGTGACGATCGTTAGAAAAATAACATAAATTGGCATTTACATATCACATGGGGTCTATTTTAATACTTTCAAATTATCAATGGGGGCTACTTTAGTAATGAGAGCTTCCGAAAGAAAGATAAAAGCAGATCGAGGCGTTCGTTTTGTGAGACATTTCCTGGAAGCATATCATGAAGAGCATATGATAGCTTTAAATAAAGTATAACATTTTATGTGATTTTGCACTATGATTTTAAGGAAAATGTTGTACTTTCGCTGGTATTTTGCATCACTGGTGTTCACAGGTCTTAAGGAAGCTGGATGGAAGAAAAGATGGAGTAAAGGCAGATTTTGCAAAAAAGTCAAGTACCGAATGGACATTTGCTAACCCAGAAAATACTGTAGCAGGAACGAAAAAACAGAGTACATCCTGTTACGAGACTGAAGGAATTAGTGGAGGGTATTTCAGACATTGATCATTTTTTGTAGTTTTGTAAATAAAATTATCCTTTTATTAGTTTCTTTTCCCAAACACGTTGTAAATGTTGGGAAAAGAATTGGTCCTCAACTGTTCTGTTTATGGATGAGAATCAAGAGATCGTGTCTTCTATTTATGGGGGAAATGGCTGGAGCAGTTAAGGGAGATAGCTATAAAGGAAGGGGGCGAGATCTCTCAAAGGGACACACAGATTCGCCACACGCTCTCTTTCTCTCTTCTTCTCTCTCACTCTTTCACACACTCACCCTCACTCACTGTAATTCATCAGGTTTAGTGTGAGAACCCAAACCCATTACTTGCATTACTTGTCTTATGCCTTAATAACATGATTGTATTATGCCTTAACATGTTAGATACTTCTAATTGTTCATACCATACTCACATGAGAGTATTATGTGCCTAGTTGCTTGAATGCCTTCCTTGCATTTGCTTGCCTTGCCTTGTACCGTGAGTGTTTGCCTTAGCACGATAGCACTCGACCGAGACTTGTTTTAGTTCTATTGTCCATCATAGATGACCTAGAACGTTCACCTTGATCATAGTAAGCTTAGTTGGAAGTTTGGAAACCTTCTTGCTTTGTTTTGGCCTTAGCGATTTCCCTCTTCTCCCGTTTTGCGCGTATTTCGACGTACGATTTGTTCATTGAGTTCCCGGCCTTGTATTGAACTCTTAACCATGGTTAAACAAGCCTTTTCCATGCCCAAGATATCTTAGTTTCATTAACGTTTGATTCGGGTTTGATTCGTCAACCAATCGTCGCATGATTCGAGCCTTGTCCTACCTTGTTCCGGGTGTTGTTCGGGTGTGTTTCGGACTTGTTTTGAGTGGTGTTAGACCCTAGAATGGTTGCCCATAAGTTAGGGACCCTTTAGGACATGTTTAAATCAAGTTTTGGAGCCCCAGTAGTTCAGGCGCCCGCATGGATCGAGTGAGGCGCGCGCCCCAGAAGCTGAGAGCAAATGAAAAACAGGAACCTAACCTGCATTTGAGGCGGCTGAGGCGCCCGCCTCAGCCCTTCACCAGCTACGGGAAATTTTCTCCCTCCTCTCCTATGTCCGACCTTTGACCCCTTTAACCCCCTCCTAATTGGCCCTAATCCTACCTATTAAACACTAATCAAGTTAGATTAGTCCTAACCTCAAGCTACCTCCATTTGACAAGTGGATTTGGAGGCCCTCTTCTTGTGCCATGTGGAAATCCACTCAATTCATGCAAGGTATATAAGCTCAACCTCTTGTTGATCAGCCATTAAGCTACCATTCCCAGATTTTTCTTCTCTTTCTCTTGCCATATTAGTGTGTGTAGAGAAAAGGTGAGACTAGTGTGTGTCTCCTCCATGGATTGAGCTCCCGACCTCCGTTTGCCAAACCGAGACCACCGGAGTGAAGCTACCGACAAGGAGATCATTTCCATCCGGTTACTTTGCTCTCCAACCTCCCTTTTTCTTGGTGAACGTAAGCTATCGATTCCCCTTAGGATGTATGCTAGATATGCCATGTCCCCCTCTTCTTGTAAATCCCATGCTCCTACAATGCTCTTGCCATGATTATTGATGAATTGGTCTTTTGGGATTTTTGATTAATATGATCATCTTGTTAAATTAGTCCTATGCCTAGAATTAAATATGTTCTATGCCCTCTTAGGAACAACTAATGTTCTTAGACTATTGGATTTTAATGACTTTTGGGAACTAGGAATTCTAGGGTTCCATATGCCATGAATTGTTCATCTTGTTGAATTGGATCTTATGTGTAGAATTAAATGTGTTCTATACCCTCCTACGAATAATTAATGTTCTTGGACCGTTGCAATTTATCAACCTTTGAAATAATAATTCTAAGGCTCCTTGAATTTGAATTGATGACAATTCCTAATTACGGTTGTTAAATGGATTAATGACCTAGCCGATCATGTACGCGAACTTAGAAAAGGGTTTATGATGCATTTAGCATCCTAACTCTATTGGATGAATTGTTAGAGACGACTCAACGGAGTCAAGTTTAGCGAGCTATTGAACAATACCGGCTCACCGATCAATCCCTACGACGTTCTAATCACGTTTCCCTTAGAATAATAATTCTAGACTCTTGAACTTGGATTGATTACCTTGCTTGATCTTGAATGTCATATTATAGAATGCTTAATTGACATGTGAGTTCGCTCTTGTCGAACTCAATCCTACTTGGTTATTGATGAGAATAATTTACTTGTCATGAACGAGATCGCTCTTGTCGACCTCGTTCACTACTTGATATTTTTGTTAAGTAAACATTACTTGGCATTGCATGAGTCCAGCTGGCATCCTGTCCTTGTTCACACACGCCTCCACTGTGGCCACAGTGGGGAAGTAGCTCCCTTGTTGCATCAATACGAGTACCATTGGTTCTATCCCGAGCATTCCCTCGGAAGGTCGATGTACTACACGCATCTGACACATGCACGCTCAAGATAACGCTTGTATGCAGGAACTACGTAGCGGCCCGGCTCTTCATATATCCTTATCCTATGTGATTTAATTACGCGCACCTATGTGAAACAATGTGCATCTTGGATATATGCTCTCTATGCTTATGTGACTATAACTTGCCTTGTATGTTGCATATTGCCATGACATGCATGATTGATAGCTTACGAGTCTTTATGACTTACCCTTTCCCCTTTACTGCTTTAGATCCTAGCAAGACAGGTTCTGCTCGTTGACTCGCTGTGTTCGTGCCTTGTACTCCTTTTTGTTCCGCCGTCGATCTCGAAGAGGTGGTTTAGATGTCTCCTTCCTCTTGCTTTGTATTTTGTAAGGACGACGGGTTAAAGCAAGTCAATTAGACTATGCTTGGGTAATTGTATAAAACTTGCTTGATTGTAAATCTTATTAACTGCTAGTAGTTTAATACTTGTAGTACTTGTATCTCTTTTGTGCCGGCATTGTGTAAGCCGAGCTTTGGTTAACTTGTTATTATCCCACTTGTTTAAGTCTTCCGCTGAGCATCCTATTAGCTCTTATTTAATTCTTGTCCATAAACTGTTAGCTTGGGTTCCGGTATGTAGTGTCGCCGATGACTTGGTTATATTGTTTAACTGTTTTATCAGGTTTGAAAAGTTTTTAAAAATACCGGCCCTTTGGTGCCGAGGCGTGTTACGTCTCTAATGTTGCGTCACGTCGTTTTTAAAAATTAAGTCCTTGTATGTTTAATTGCCTACTTGTTTTCCCTCCTTATTTGGGCGGTCCGACCCGCGGTCCCATCTCGGGCCCGGGGCGGGTCGCCACATTTAGGTTACAAATCAATAGGGCAGTTAATTTCTTCCTCTCATCACTTGCGAAGTTGTTTCTATTTTCAATTTGTAAGTAAATTTTAGTCATGTTTTGTGGCTAAAGCTTTTATTCCAGTTGATGAACTCGTAGTATTTTTCAGAAATTGCTACTGTGAGGTCCTTAGTGTGCTGTATTGTTCAGAGTCTCAATTTGGGGCAAATATTTAGTCATTCTCTATTTTTCTTGTTGCAAAGGAATTGTAACTTAGGATTAGTGTGTTTAATTAATTTCTAGGGCCCAGATTTTGGTTAGGCATTTTAGTCCATTGCTAGTTAAGAACCGTTGATCCGTAATTGTCTTCGGGTTCTAACGAAGTAGCAAGTGACACACCGTTTAGGCATCACAAGCATATTCGGTCCGTGTTGCGAGGATGATTAGTCTAGGTTAAATGATATTACTTTAATATCGTTGTCTAGAATCGGGTTTCTCTTAACTTAAAGCTTTCAAAACATTAAATCTTTCGAGCGTTTCGAGGGTTGTCTTTTGATTAGAGTATAATTAGCGAGCTTCTCCTAATTATCGAATCCGTAAGGAGAAATTGGGTGTTAGGCTTTGTCAACAACTATAACTAGTTTATTTGTAGTCAATTGAGTCGGGTTGGAATCGATGATCAGTAGTTAGTTTTTGGAATTGCTTCGAGTTCATTACCTTTATCGACCTTTATCAAAGATTGAATTTAGTTTAATTATTGTTTGCTTTCTTTAAGTTTAAAAAAATTCATGTTTTACTTCATTCGAGTTTAGTTAGTTAGTAAATCAAAAATATCGGTTTTGGTTACTAAATAAATTTCTTAAGGATATAAATACAACGTTCCCTGTGGATACGACTACAAGAAAACATGGCAACTGAAACAGATTTTTCGGTTGCAATTCAGGAAAAAATCGGTTTCAAATTGATGTTTGCAACGAAAAATGTCTGTAACAAAGTCCATAGCAATAAGCCTCGTCCCAAAATTATGCGACCACTTTCTAGTGGTTGCAAAAACCTTGCAACAGAAAAAAATAGTTGTAGTTTCGGTTGCGATGTGTTTCCTAGGATATTTTTTACGTCCGTTGCAAACAACAACTGATTTATTTCTGTTTCTAATTTGCAACTGGTTTTTCTGTTTCAAATTTGTTACACATAGAACTAAACTAGCAACTGAATTTTTCAGTTTCAGGTAGGCAACCTAATTTGCAACTGGTTTTTCTGTTTCAAATTTGTTACACATTGAACTAAACTAGCAACTGAATTTTTCAGTTTCAAGTATGCAACCTAATTTGCAACTGATTTTTCTGTTTCAAATTTGTTATACATAGAACTAAACTAGCAACTGAATTTTTTCAGTTTCAAGTATGCAACCTAATGTTTGGTTGCAAATGTTCGTTGTTGGTTTGTAACTAAATTAAACAAAAAAAGAAAAAACTTGCAACGAAAAATTCTGTTGCAGGAAATTATTTTCTGAAAATAAAATATTACTAATATTAGGTCTATAAATATTTTTCAATTGAACCTGATTGAACATTTCACTTCAAATATCTTAAATCAAACATTTAAAATCAACAAAGCTTCAAACATTACATTAAAAAATGAATTGACAAACTATCATACTAAACTGTCGTAGTGTGAAACTGTATAGAATTGTCAAGTTGTTATACTTTAAACTACATAGGAGCTCGTCAACGATGCTCGGAGCCTCTAAGTCCTCGAATTGAACATCTCTTGGAATTGCATCTGGAAATCATTTTTCATTTACTCAAATTTAGCCTCATATGTGGATTGTAATTGTGATGTGACTTCATCCCTCATTTTCTCAATTCTTTTAGTAAACTTATCTTCAAACTCCTGGGTCTGTGTGAAATCTCCATTTGAACGTGCAGATGAGGGAATCGTGTTGCTACTCAAGATCACCGATGCAGGAAGCAATGAATCAAAGTCGTACAAACAATTCTTTACAACACCACCAGATGCATCCACCCAAGCTATGGAATCAAAACAACCACCTTTCTTTCTAGCAGTATAATCCTCCTATAATGTAAAAATAATAATATTATAAGAAACTTTTCTATTTGCATTTTATAAATAATAAAAAGAGCATTGAGATAAAAGATACATCTTTCAATAGAGATCAAGTATAAATAAATGTTCAGAGTGAACTAATAAATATAATAAAACATTTAGATTAAACTCACAAATATTTTTTTGGACTTAGCATCCACAAACTCACCACTTCCTTGCTTTCTCTTGTAGGTTCTAAGGAAAATATCATCTTTTGTGATCACTTTGTCAGGATTCTTCTTTATCTGTAATGACAAAGAATAATAATTTCTTTTATGTTCTATCATAATAAACAGAATAACCTCAAAACATATTAAGTTTAGCAACCGGAATATAAATATCATGTTCGGTTCAATCAAAGTACACAAGGCAACCCAAACTCGTAATAAATTTAGCAACAAACATATACTAAAATGCAACACATGTCCACAAAGACTACATAAACAATAGATAAATTCTTACCATCGCAAGCTCATGAGAGGCGAAACTCTTACCCCTGCTGAATGTTTAGTTAATCCCATGCCATTCCGGTCCGACTTCCGATTTTTTCTTGCTTGTTCACACTTCTTCCTCACCTTTTCATTTGCATAAAATAGCAAATGTCAGTTCTAGTCATGTTGCGTGCACCAAGATGTGTGCCCACTACGTGTGAATTGCTGTCATCCCCTATGACACATCCGTTTGTATTGTTCACATGCCATCGTATTCCAAATTTTCTAACTTGTCTTTCTGAATAGTTTTCAATGCACTTGTAATGTTTCTGCAATTAGGAAGTTAAAAAAATATGTTATATTCCAACATATATAAATTGACTAATTAATTGGATTGAATATAGAGATATTACATTCCATTCCATGAAATAATAATCTTTCATATCCTCGGGTACTATCTTCCATGTGGGACCATCCTCATCAACAACAAATTTTCCTTGAATTGCGATTGTTATCCCTTTAGCAACACAAGCAAACTTGATACCATCTTCCTGCTCTAGAACTACCAAGCTGAAAGAAAATTAGCCCAACTCAGACATATATTATAGGCAGCAGTAAACAAATGCGAAGATATTGTAGTGCTCCACTTTGGATATAGATATTTAAAACCAAGCTAATCATGCACATGAGATCTATAGCGAAAACAACACACAATATTTCATATGAAATTACACGAAACAGAAAGAAAGTGTCCATTCCAACTTATTGAAAAGAAATTAATCTGCACATGTATATCTATAATGTTATCTTTTTGGAAAATATATCTGTTTATCTTTTTTTCAGCTTACGGAAGCCAATCTTATTTATTTATATGTTTTTCTGAAGAAGAAAAAAAGTGTAGACATCTCCTGCTTCTTCACATTACCTTAGTTTTCATCTGTGTTCTAGTTTTATGGGTAATGTATTTCTCTTGTTGTCTTTCTAAGATGCTACTCCAACTGTAGGTTTATATCCAGTTGAAGAACAGTATTGAGTCAAACTCTGTGCTTCAGCAAGCAAATGCAGACTACTACTACCCCTGAAATTAAGCGAGTAAGTTATTTGCGGATCACACAAACCAATCATAAAAACAAAAGCCAGGTTGTTGTTCTTCTTTGAAGTAATTTAGTACAGTAGACCAGCAATTTCACAATTCTTATAAGGATAAGAATGCATACAGTCGATTTCTCAATTCTTATGCTCAACTAATGGCAAGAGAACCATATATAGTTTCATTAATGATACAATTAACAATGTTGTATCAAACTAGTTCCTATATATCAAACAGACAAAGTTGAGATCCGAGTCATCAACATAAACTTCCTGGTGGAAATACCTTCCGTTGTTTGGCTTTCTCTTTACATTTACAAGAACCCTATTGAAGAAATTCATAGGAAAGTTTATTTTTTTCAAGTAGTGTTTACTGAAAATTAATGTAAAAAATTAGTAAAGTGATGACCCCTTAACAGAAAAGTAATTTTTTCCCCTCAGTTTATCTGGCCAGAAAAGAACTTCTAAAACAAAACTGTTAGATGTTGTATATTTCCCCCTTCTTTTTCAAGGGCCTTTATACTTTGTGTTATTTTACATGGGAGGGTGTTTCTCACTTTCTTGGTTCAGCTTTATGTTTAGCTTATTATGGGATTTGGTGGCATGTATTCTCAAAATATTGATTCCAAGTTTGGTTCTGTTCAGTATTACACGGGATTAGGAATCAGAGCTATAAGTTCATTATTGATTTGATCTGCTTAAATCTATAGGGTACGAACTAGAAGCCGTTTTAGATCTCGTGTTTCAATTTCTACTTACAATTTCCTAACATGGTCTGTTAACCTGTCTATTTGCATTGTTTTTTAAGCCAATTTTGGTGTTAGTATGAGTGGTATCTTATTGATCTTCTCTGCATTTTGCGAGGACTATCATGCTATTATATCAAATTATAGTTGATTATTGATGGAGTATGTGATAAATATGGTTAGAGAGTCTGATCATGGCCTAACTATTTGTACGCATTGTCAATCTTAAAATTGAGTTCGAATGTTCATTCATTTTCTTTCCATCTTTTTGAAACTCTTAACTTGCAAACTGGTGTCTTAGTTTTTTTTTTTTTTGCTAAAAATGAATAAATATATCCTGCAAAAACCTCGGCTTTTAGAATAAAAATATCTTGCAGAGCATCCACCCTGTGCCCAAACCTGACAAGCAACTCGCACCAGATGTATTATAGAACTGGTTAAACCCCTAGCTATACCCACTCACAACAACCAAACTTGAACAAGACAGACCCGACAGACCAACCGACTGACCTTGACACAAAAAGCAGGACCAAAGTTTAGACCGCACCCAACAGACCTCAATGACAGACCATGAAATCGACAACGTTCCTGCTTACAAGATCACAACCCTTCGCACTTCTCCAGACTTAACCATGAGATGTGGTGGCAACTGAGCCAAGAAAATCAACCTCGTCAAATATTCCAAGGGCAAGGCGTATTGCATGCATTCTCAAATTTAAGTTGAGGAAGGAGTTTCATCCTTTTTGTCTGAATCTGCCTTTTCAGCCTTCTCATCCTTGGCCGCTTCAGTGGCCTCCTCCTTGGCTTCCTCTTCACTCTTTTTATCATCGACACTCAACTTCTCTAGGAGCCCAGCAGCAGATGTTGCATCTTTGTTTTCCTCTTTCTTTTGCTGGGATTCCACAACCTCTTCAACTGTTTCCATGAACTTCTTGCAATTTTCACCTGATCTGAATCTGATGCAGAAAAGCTCGTCCTTAAGTTCACCATCAGAATAATCAGCAGCATGCCACAGGCATGATTTATCATTCCCAGCGTGCTCTTGAACAGACATCATCGGAAGTACTAGATGGTTAGCACAGATCATCTTAAGAGTTTTTGATTGGCGCATAACCAGACGAACTTTGCCGGTTTCCTTATGTTTTAAAAGCTTCACAGAACCAGTGCCTCTCTCCTTCCACTGATTTCCATCTTTATCGAACCGATAAAGCTTTGCTTTAAGATCGAGGATCGCGTCTTCATTTTCTTCACCGGTGGTTACGGCTACCTCTTCAAGCTTGACAATTGGAGCGACCTGTGCTCCGGTGTCTTCATCTTCTCCAACAACGGTTTCCTCAACTTCTCTGTGCTCGGGATCGGTGCTGGCCATCTTAAGAGAGAGAGAGAGAGAGAGAGAGAGAGAGAGAGATCTGCGAGAAGATAGAGAGTGATAGATTTGGGGGGGGACTGAAAATAACTGGTGTCTTAGTTATTAGAATAAAAATCATTAAAATAATGAGATAAATGATGATGGTCGGAAATGTTGTTTGAAGATCTTTTCACCGCATTTATTGTATGATCCTCAGCGACAATGGCAATCGTGGCCTACAACCTCTTAAACAACAAATTTATGACCCATAATCTCCGTTAATCTCCATCTGATTTTTTGGATGAAAGAATATAATCTATCCTTTATATTTTTATTTGGTTCGTGGCAGATTGATGTTTCCAAAGGGAGTGTGAACTGTTCTCAATTTCATGAAGATTTCGGCCAAAGGAATTTGGGACAACTTAGGCGTGTCCTAAAGGAGGAAGTGTGTCAGACTCCGCCTCAAAAACAACGAAAAGAAGAGCAACTCAGAATGTATGCTCTAGGCCAGTTCTATATTGGTAGTAATATATCTGATTCTAAGTTCTAACATCTGGGATCCTCTAGACATGGTTTTACATCCTCCATATATAATTCTTAAAGGTGGTTAATATCGATAATTAATGCAAGGAAAGAAAGTAAAAGGAAAGAAAGTGAAAGAAAGTACCAAAAGGGAGAATGTTTATCAGGAGAAAAAGAGAAAGATGGGAAGAATGAAGAATTCACCTTGCATCTGCTAGAGAGTTGAACATATAATGAAGCAAGTTCTTTGCATCCGCCATTAAACGTAGCTGATTCCAACGTCCACAGCTAGTGAAGGCCCGCTCTCGTTCTTCAGCCTCGGACAGTTGTGAGGCCATTGCTACAAGGGAGTTAAATGAAATGCCTAGCATGTTTTCCAGTGAAGATATCCTTTATTGAGATTAATGTGCTAATTAATTCAGCCATGCTTTTCATATTCCAAAGTCTTTTAGTTTTCCTATGAGTCTTTTTGTTTTCCCTTATTTATGTTCTAGTTAATGATTGAGTCTAGAATGTTCATCACTCTAGTATAAATATGGTCTTGATGTAATAGCCAAGATGTGTGTAATATATTTCTAAGCCTTCTCTTATACATCTTCTACTCTATTCCTCTAATTTAGAAGTTATAATCCTCATATTACTACCTTCCGATCCTAACAAGTGGTATCAGAGCTTCTGTTATGTAGAAGGTAGTTTTATCCCAAAAATTATCCAAAAGTGTGTGAGTCTAGAATGGCTAACTCGAGTGAAACTATCCCTATATTTTTCGGTGAGAATTATGACCACTGGGTCGTGAAGATGAAAACAATCTTCATTTCCAAAGATTTGTGGGAGTATATTAAAGAGGGGTTTGAAGAACCCGAAGATGTAGCAGAGTTGGAGGATGCAGGAAAGAAGAAATTGAAGGAGGATCGAAAGAAGGATGCAAAGGCTCTTTCGTTTCTACAGCAAGGTGTGTCGGAGGAGTTGTTTTCTAGAATTATGAGAGCAACAAAGGCGAAAGAAGCTTGGGAGATTCTTCAAAAGGAGTTCCAAGGCGATTTGAAGGTAAAGAATGTCAATATTCAAAGTTTTAGGAGAGAGTTGGAGAATTTGAAAATGAAAAATTCTGAAAGTGTTAAAGATTATTATACAAGGATGATGAATATCATTAATCAAATGAGAGGGCTTGGTGAAGTTGTCCCAGATAGTAGAATTGTTGAAAAGATTCTTGTTAGTTTGCCTCCTAAATTTGATGGTATGGTGTCCATTATTGAAGAAACAAAAGATTTTTCTTCGTTGACGGTTCAAGATTTGATGGGTTCGTTGAAGGCTCATGAGAAGAGATTAGAAAGACACTCTGAAAAATCTGATGAGAGTGCTTTCCAATCTAAGTTGAATTTTGGCTCGAAAGATGTTGAGAAAAGTGGTGAAAGTAGTGATCAAAGAATGGTGGAGTCATTTAGAGGAGGTAGATATGGTAGCGGCCAAGGTAGAGGTCGAGGTAGAGGCTCAAGAGGTGGAGGAAGACAAAATTTTGTTCGTGGAGGAAATTCCAAGATTTCCCAAAGTTGTAACACTTGTGGGAAAAATAGCCATAGTTCCGAAGATTGTTGGTTTAAGGGTAAACCGAAGTGTTTTCGGTGTGAAAAATTTGGCCACAAAGAGAAGGATTGTAGGGTGAAACTACCGCAGCAAAAAGCTAATTTCTTGGAGGAGAAAGAAGGTGAAGGTAACATGTTCTATGCTTGTCAAAGTGCAACCGAGTACAAGAAAGATGTGTGGTACGTGGACAGCGGTTGTAGCAATCACATGATGGGAGACAAATCAATTTTTGTGGCTATGAATACTTCCATAGACTCACAAGTAAAGATGGGCAATGGAGCATTGGCAAAAGCGCAAGGAAAGGGTACGATTCGTGTGCAAACGAAGAAAGGTACGAAGTTAATTCATGATGTTTTATTTGTTCCGGAGTTGGATCAAAATTTATTGAGTGTTGGACAACTTGTGGAGCATGGATACATGGTGAATTTCAAAGATAATTGCTGCATGATTTATGATAAATTGGATTCTTCGACATAGCAATAGCGGATTTGTTGTCACAAAAAATTGTAGTAGACTCCTTTTGAATCTCTCCAACATCTTCCAAAATTCTTCGCAACCATATAGCTTGAGAAGTAGCTATAGAAGCTGAAACATACCCGCCTTGCAGATGATTGAGCCACAGATTTTTGCTTCTTTGATGACCAAGAAAACACACTTGAACCAAGAGAAAATGCATAGCCGGATGTGCTTTTCATATCATCACCACAACCTCCCCAATCACTATCACAATAACCATGTAACTTAACACTTGCATTCTTCTCATACTTCATGCCAAAATTGGTAGTACCTCTAATGTATCTCAACACCCTCTTTGCTGCCCCAAAATGAATTTGACTCGCGCGGATCATGCATAAATCTTGTCAACAAACTTGCAGCAAACATTATGTCCGGCCTTGTAGCTGTAAGATACAACAACTTTCCAACCAAACTTCTATAAATAGAGGCATCAACCTTCTTTGCATCATCATCTTTCAACAACTTCTCATTCATAATGAGAGGTGTTTCCGTAGGATTGCAATCATCCATTCCAAATTTCGCCAAAATATTTTCAGCATATTTCTTTTGACAAAAAAAACACACCATCTTCTTTTTGATAAATCTCCATACCAAGAAAATGATATAGCAATCCCATGTCATTCATCTCATATCTTTTCATCATATCCTTCTTGAACTCAAAGATCATTTTCTCATTGTTACCAGTATAAAGCAAATCATCAACATAAAGAGCAATAATAAGAATAGAGTTACCTTCGGTCCTCACGTACAAAGTTGGCTCACTTTTGCTCTTTTGGAATCCCTTTTGAACAAAATATGAGTCAATGTTGTTGTACCAAGCACGAGGTGCTTGCTTCAACCCGTACAATGCCTTCTTCAACTTGTACACCTTTTCTTCTTTGCCTTTTTGTATGAAACCTTGTGGCTGCTCCACATAGATCTCTTCCTCCAATTCTCCATTCAAAAACGCAGATTTGACATCCAATTGATAAAGCTTCAAATGGCTACATCCTTGCCATTCTAACATTTGGCGACATGGAATATGCCCTGAAGACAAAACAAACAAAGAAAACCATCAGATAAGATTAGTTGCACCTCTCTCTTAAGTGCATGCTATTTCTTGGTGTGATGTTATACTAATTGTTGGAAAGTTGTTGATAAAAAAAAAAGTATAATTTGTACCTAGAAAAACCATTCTTCCCTCTTGGAGGGCTAAGTCCCTTTGAAGCAAATTCATCAACTTGTCTCAAAACAGCTCTTTCTCCCAGGTGCCTGCCCGGAGATGTCCAGAAGTTGGCTAAGAAACAATAGTGGAAACCTTAAATTTGTATAGTAATATTTAATTTGATACATACACTTGGCTTTGCTTTTCATACTCGTGACGAACTTCATGAAAATTCACCATAACTTCTAGCTCATGATCAACCCAACGTTGCAAAGACTTTTCATTGATCTGAATAAGCAAATTAGTTTAATACAACTGGAAGAAACAAATGGGAAGTTTTCAGTTGCGAGGCCAGGATTTTGTTTCCGGAGGGACCGTATATAAATTTTCCTTTACCAACCATGGAAGGAAGAACCCATAAATATTTTGACTTTAGGGGGGGGGCAATAGTACAATTTTTCAATTAACTCTAGGAGGGCCAATAGTACAATTTTTAACAAAAATTACCAAAACTCAATAAGTCATCCATTGCGGTAGTGGACCTTTTTTAAAGGTTCCGGGGGGGGGGGCATGGCCCCTTTAAGAACAAATGTGGCTCCGCCATTAGAAGATTTACATTTAGTAATAAGATGGAGTATAGATGATTACCTGTCCATTTTTGCCATTTCCATTGCTAGTCATGTAAGATACCATGCATTAGTAAATAAGGATATATCAAAGGGAGTTGTTATATGAGCATCCAATGCAAGTGATAACAGGATATCTTGTTCAAAATAAGTAATCAACATACAAAATTTTCTACTGAAAGGGCTCAAATGTGGTGATCGCTTATTTGTTATAATATAATAGGTGTAAGCTTACTGAAAAACATGTATTTAGGGCTTCACCAAAAGATAAAGGAAAGAAAGCGTATTGCACGAATCAAAACCGAAACATGCCTGTGCTATCACGAGTTGACTTTTCGGCTTCTAGCAACTCTTTTAGCCTCTTTGTTGCCATTGCGGCTTCTTCGTCTTTCGTTGAAGAACCGGAACAAAGTTATTTAAGGAATGAGTACCGCCAATAAGTTATATAGTATATACGCATAGACGCAACAGATTTGGTCATTCTACAGATGACCTTCAACAACAAGCAGATGGTGAAACATCGAGTCCTGAGATGGTGCTCCTATAATATATACTATTCATTTTAAAGAAGGCAACAATTCTTTTATTTGTATGAGTTATAGCTCTTTAAAAAAATATGAATCACACTAAATTTAAATGTCAAAGGAAATGACATGTAATCTGGCTCAACATATTTAAGCAGAAAGAATAGGATTCAACAGAGTTTAATGTGTCAAGTCAATAGGATAATATATATATAGTAGCTAGCTCTAAAACATTGTTAAAGGGCATTAGAGAGGCCTAGCAACGATAATTGCTTTAGATAGCAAGTTTTTAACTTTAGATAGGGAGTTTATAGTAGCTAGCTTTCTAGTGGCTCTGGTGTTGTTCGGTTTCTTCTTACAGTTTCAGTTTCACCACCATTGTGGTGTTGCTTAGGTTTAGTACTATCCTCATCAGACAAAAAACTTTGAAATAAATACAAGAACTACAGAGTAAGTCTCACCATTTTTTTGTCACGATTCAAAGCTTGCAATTTATGTCTTTCGTACTCATTCCTCCTTCCCTCTTTCTTTAGCTACAATTTAAACAAACAATAATGAAAAAAACAACCATACAAATTAAATACAACTTCAAAAAAGATAAACCAAGACAGAGAACATAAGACTTAACAAATTGACCATATGCTTCATGTCTTTATTATGGCCCAAGAAGAATAACTATAGAAAGCAAGACAATAATAATTTTGTAGTTCTTATGCTAAAAATTAGGTAAGACATCAATTGGTGATGGTTCAATGGAACTAATTTCACTCTTTAGTAGCAAAGGCTAAATATTGGAGCAACATCATCCCAAAATGGCAGTAAGAGACCATGGCAATGAGTACCTGAAGTAACTCTTTTTCTCGAGATGTCTTCCACTGTCGAAATTGTTCAGCCTCTTGTTTTATCTTCTGTTGCAATTGAACCTACAAGCTCACATAGACTGAGTATATATGACTCAATACAAGGTAATGGATATAATAAGAACGATAAAGTTTGTAATGTTCTCCAACCTTTTGTGCCTTGATGAAATGTATTTCATCTTGTAATCTTTTTGCTGCTTCATCACTCTTTTGCTTTTGCTTTAAAAGCTGAACCTGACTCTCTTGTTTCTACTTAAGATCTTGAATCTGAGGTAATTTAGAAATGGGCATCAATCTGAGGTAATACGGCAATGTGTGACCAATCAATAGCATTGCACATACGGCAATTTGGTACCCTAATGCATCAATCAAACAGAACAAAACTACTCTTAAGATCAATGTAATCAAACAATTAGTGTGCAAAAATAACAGATTTCCTTCTTTCACCCAAACCCAAAATTAAAATGAAATTAGATTGACTTTCATACTAGAATGAATTACAGCCTTACGCCATGGCGATGTATGGAGAAACATCTCGCAAAATACTACTTGTTCGTCCATCAAAATAACTAAGGCATATATGGTTTCACATATCTATCATTCACAATTGAGCAATTGTCTAACAAAAAACCTAGGCGAATAATTGAGGATGAGAGAATTTTTAAAGGGGCATACCTTTCAACGACCGTGTGAATTTCTCTGTAATCTTCAATTCAAAATTTTGGGGGACGTAGGGAGAACTGGATGGAGAATTGCTTGAAAGTAGGGAGAGAGGCTTAACCGAGGCGGCGTGAGCAGGGAAAGGGCTGAATAAAGGCATAGATTGTGAAATCACTACTAGAAACAAGTGCCTTCGCGAATTCTTAGCGGCGGAAATTTTCCATCGGCCGATTAGCTTAGCGATTTGAATTTTACCTTTAGCGACGAATTTTGCATCGCGGCGGAATTGACCTTGACTAATTTAGCGAATTTTTAAATTTTTCGCCGCTGAAGGCCACCCTAGCGAATCAGCGAATTAATCATTAGCTTAATTAATTGAACATCAGCGACATAATTTATCGAGAGGCGAATTTTTCGTCGCTAAAAGGTGACCTTTAGCGCGAGATTTTAGCGACGAATTTTCCGTAGCGAAAAATAAACCGAAATTAATTTTGAAATATTCAGCGACGGAATTTTCCGTCGCTAAAGTCCTTCAGCGACGGAATTTTCCGTCGCTGAATATTCAAAGGTAATTTATTATTTTCGACGGAAAATTCATTAAGCTAAAGGTGATTTAGCTAAACGGAATTTTAAAAAATTCAAAATTAATTAAAATTGAATTTCAGCGACGGAAAATTCCGTCAATAAAGGCGTTTAAAATTTAATTAAAATTGAATTTCAATGACGGAAAATTCGTCGCTAAAGCGTTAAAATTTAATTAAAATTGAATTTCCGTCACTGATAATGAAAAATTAAATTGAATTCTAATTAATATAAAATATCAAAAATATATGAAATTAAATTGAAATTAAATTAAAATAATATTTGAAATGTTAATTTAATAATATAATATCAATAATTAAAATGATTAGCATCAATATAATTACAAAAAATAAAACATTCAAATTACAACTTAACGTAACTTAACGTTAACTTAAATTGAAATTAAATTAAAATAATATTTGAAATGTTAATTTAATAATATAATATCAATAATTAAAATGATTAGCATCAATATAATTACAAAAATAAAACATTCACATTACAACTTAACTTAACGTAACGTAAACTTAAATTGAAATTAAATTGAAATTAAATTAAAATAATATTTGAAATGTTAATTTAATAATATAATATCAATAATTAAAATGATTAGCATCAATATAATTACAAAAATTAAAACATTCACATTACAACTTAACGTAACGTAACTTAACGTAACGGCAATTTAACGCTAACGTAATGCTAACGCAACTTAACCCCAACTTAACTTAACGTAACATAATTTAACTTAGTTTAACGAACGCAACTTAACTTAGCTTAACGTAACGCAATCTCTCAACTTAAACATAACGAACTTAACTTAAATTCTTAACTTACTTAGCTTAACATAACGATGAACTATTATTATAACATGAAACACTATACGCCTATTAGTGAAATGGTATATGGAGTACCATTAACCATTATAACATGAAACATTTACATTAATAAGGACCACGATTCTTAGACCATTTTAATTATAACATGAAAACACAGCTACGCTGACTGGCGAAATGTTATAACGGGAATGCGACCGCCTGAGTACGATTAACTGTTATAACATGAAAACATGCTACGCCTATTGGGGAAATGTTAATAGAGTACAATGAACCATTATAACATGAAAACACGCCATTTATTGGCAAAATGTTACAACTTAACGAACGGAACGAATTCTAACGTAATGTAACTTAAATTAAACATAACTTAACTTAACTTAACTTAACATAACGTAACTTAACTTCTGACTTAAGTGTAACGTAAGGTAACTTAAATTTAACGCAATTTAACTTAGCTTATGTAACGTAACTTAACTTCTAGCTTAACGTAACTTCTAACTTAACTTACCTTAAACGTAATGTAAGTTAACTTAACTTAACTTAACTTAACTTGGACGTAACTTAACGAACATAACATAATTGATCTTAATCCTAAGTTAACATAACTTAACTTAACTTAACTTCACTTAACTTAACTTAACTTAGCTTAACGTAACTTAACTTAACTTAACTTGACATAACTTAACTTAACTTAAATTAACTTAGCTTAACATAACTTAACTTAACTTAACTTGACTTAACTTAACTTAACTTAACTTAATGTAACTTAACTTGACTTAACGTAATGTAACTTAGCTTACCTTAACTTAACTTAAACGTAACGTAACTTAACTTGACTTAACTTAACTTAAACGTAACTTAGCTTAACTTAACTTAAACGTAACGTACCTTAACTTAATATAACATAACATAACTTAACTTAGCTTAACTTAACGTAACTTAACTTAACTTAAATGTAACGTAACTTAACTTAACTTAAACGTAACGTAACTTAACTTAACCTAACTTAACTTAACATAACTTAACTTAGCTTAACTTAACGCAACATAACTTAACTTAGCTTAACGTAACGTAACTTAACTTAATTTAACTTAAACGTAACGTAACTTAACTTAATTTAACTTAACTTAACTTAGCTTAACTTAACTTAACTTCACTTAACTTAACTTAACTTCACTTAACTTAAACGTAACGTACCTTAACATAACATAACATAACTTAACTTAACCTAACTTAACGTAACATAAATTAACTTAACTTAACTTAGATTAACTTAACTTAACTTAGCTTAACTTAACCGTAACGTAACTTAACTTAAACCCCAACCCCACCCCCACCCAACCCTAACCCTAAACCTAAAACCTAAATCTAAACCTAAACCATAACACTATCCCTAAACCTAAACCATAACACTATCCCTAAACCTAAACCCAACCCCAACCCCACCCTTACCCCACCTCACCCCCACCCCAACCCCAACCCCCAACCCTGCCAAACCCCAACCCTAAAACGTAAACCTTAAACCTAAAACCTAAACCTAAACCATAAACCTAATTCGTAATACTAACCTTAAACCTAAACCATAACACTATCCCTAAACCTAAACCTAACCCTAAACCCCAACCCTAACCCTAAAACGTAAACCTTAAACCTAAACCAAAACTAAACCTAAACCATAACACTATCCCAAACCTAACCCCAAACACACCCCAAACCCCACCCCCACCCCCCACCCCTACCCCACCCAACCCCAACCCTAAACCCCAACCCTAAACGCAAAACCTTAAACCTTAAACCTTAAACCTAAACCTAAACCTAAATCTGAACCTAAACCTAAACCATAAACCTAATTTGTAACACTAACCTTAAACCTAAACCATAACACTAACACTAACCCTAAACTTAACCCTAAACTTAACCCTAAACCCAACCCCCACCCTTACCCCACCCCACGCCAACCCCACGCCCACCCCAACCCCACCCCCAACCCCTAACCCCACCCCCAACCCCAACCCCAACCCCATCCCCAACCCCATCCCCATCCCCAACCCCATCCCCCAACCCCACCCCCACCCTATCCCAACCCCTACCCCCAACCCCACCACCCCTAAACCTAAATGTCTTAATATTTTTTATTTTTATTAAATGTTGTAGTGTAATTAAAATGTTATAATTCTATTTTTATATTGTGATGAAATATACATGTTAGTTTGTATGGTAAGATGCTAGTGTAAATTTAGCGTATTAATGTTTAAATATCGATTTATGTATTGTTACCGGGTAGCCATGTTGATGCTATGAAATCCATGGTTGTAGTTTAATTGACTTTGAAATAAAAAGATAACTTTATGTAAGTTTGGGGTGTTAGTGTAAATAGTAAGAAATAAAAGGGTGTTAGTGTAAATTTAGTGTATTAATGCTTAAACATCGATTTATATACGTTTAAGCGGGTAGCCATGTTGATGTTATGAAATCCATGGTTGTAGTTTAATTGACTTTGAAACCAAAAAAAGATAATTGTATGTACGAGGGGTGTTAGTGTAAATGGTAAGAATTAAAGGGTGTTAGTATAAATTTAGTGTATTAATGCTTAAACATCGGTTTATGTACGTGTTAGTGGGTAGCCATGTTGATGCTATGAAATCCATGGTTTTAGTTTAATTGACTTTGAAACCGAACAACATAACTGTATGTACGTTTGGGGTGTTAGTGTAAATAGTAAGAAATAAATGGGTGTTAGTGTAAATTTTGTATTAATGTTTAAACATCGATTTATGTATCGTTTGTTAGAGGTAGCCATGTTGATGCTATGAAATCCATGGTTGTAGTTTAGTTGACTTTGAAACAAAAAAAGATAATTGATATGCTAGGGGGGGTGTTATAAATGGTAAGAAACAAAGGGGTGTTAGTGTAAATTTAGTGTATTAATGTTTAAACATCGATTTATGTACGCTTGTTAGCTAGGTAGCCATGTTGATGCTATGAAATCCATGGTTGTAGTTTAATTGACTTTGAAACCGAACAACATAATCAGATGTATGTTTGGGGACTTTGAAACCGAACGTGCTTACTTTCAAGCAACATTTATTCTATTTCTTCTCTTTCCATTCCTCGGTTTAATACTCATATGGGGGTGGGGAAATATGGACCATTTTTGTTATTATTATTAACTAATTGATTTTGGATAACTTGTACATGTTTAGGTTCATCCAAAAAAAAGCAAAGAAATGATGATTATGCCATAAATGTATTCTATGGTATGGTAAGCTTCTAAAGCTTCTTGTTTGATCATATGAAAACAATGATTTGTTGATTTTTAATCAAAATAGTAATTTTACTTGATGGGTTTTCTAGCCGATTGTCGTGAAGATGAAGTTTTTTTGATACTCATGTCGTAGGATTTTAATTTTATTTTTAGTTTTTTTTATTAGATATAGTTTACATGGATTTGTACAAGTTAACTCTAGAAACAAGTTTTTGGTATTAATTGTTATGTATAATTTACATGGATTGTTGTAATAACATTTACAGTTTGATGTTTTTAAATTGGTTTTATATTATTGTTTATTTTGTATCTTCGCTTTGTATTAATTGTTATATTATCGTACAAAATTTATAATAATAGTATTTTTGGGGTTTTTTTTAAATTTTTTTTACATTATTAGTGACGGAATTTTCCGTCGCTGAAATTAAAATTTAATAAATTTTTAAAGCCTTTAGCGACGGAATTTTTCGTCAGCTGAAATTCAAATTTAATTAAATTTTAACGCCTTTAGCGACGGAAATTTCCACGTTGAAATTCAAATTTAATTAATTTTAGCCACGAATTTTCCGTCGCTGAAATTCAATTTTAATTAATTTTAAACAGCCTTTAGCGACGGAATTTTCCGTCGCTAAAATTTAATTTAATTTTTGCCTTTAGCGACGGAATTTTCCGTCATGAAATTCAATTTTATTAATTTAAACGTCTTTAGCGACGGAATTTTCCGTCGCTAAAGTTAATTCAGTGACGGAAAATT
>CM028378.1:11285761-11373127 GCA_013146195.2 Codonopsis lanceolata | reverse complement strand
ATAAACCAAACATACAGCCCAGTCGAAAGGAAGAAGTGCAAGTATAACCATGCCAAGAGATATGAAAGGCGAGGCGTCACACCCCTCTCCACCTTAAAAGAATTGATCGTCGAATTCTAAATCTGATCAAAACTAGCTTTAGGTCCTTTTCAAACACAATATTACACACGAGGGTCAAACTCTACGAACTCTCGGTAGACACAACAACATCAACACTTACGATTGAAAATAACATGACTCATACTTGAGTAGCGAATACACATATGAACATTCGCCAATCATGTAGGTAAAATCCCAACTTCAACATAAGAACATTCAACTACCGAAACTATTTGTCTCGGGGCACAACATGAAACTCAATCACAAAGATTCTAAGTTACAAGAATTAATAATTGCCTATGGAGCAATTTACAAACAAATCAAAGGTAATCAAATCGGCATTTCAAACCATGCAAATCATACTGCGATTTCCTACGCGGTAAGGAACACACACACAACGCCATGTTTTGAAAATTCTTTCCATTCATGTCAATTCCATTTGGTATAGCGGGTGTAGTCAATTTCTACCATAATTCATACCAATCTAGTCAACAACGAACCACTTTTGATCACCAATTTAGGGTACAGTAAATTGGATACTCAAAAGTTTCGTTAAGGATCTGAAAGGTTCATGATTAAAAAGGTTCTAAGCATCCTTTAATAGTCTCTATGCTAAGGAAATGAATGAACATGATATTATGAGATGAGAATTTAATATACTACTATCTGATGCATCAAGTAGGTGTTTCCTACAACTAATGCATGTGAATAAAAATCAAACCAAGTAACAGGTCTATTACCTTGACAAACAACAATCATATCTACCACAAAACTTCGTGTACCTAGTACACTCAACCAAGATGACTTCCTAGTAATCTGTGGTGCCAAGGCTACTAATGCCCGAAACGTCTATACTCACAAAACTATCCTTTCTTGAGCTCTAGACCAAGTCTACAACCAATGCACACACTAAGCATCCTAACACAACGTTAACGTCCCAATACTCACGGTGAGCGTCAATCTCTCCGTGTAACCATGATTATTTTCTAAATCACATTCTTCAACCTTCTCACAATTCAGTGTATATCCTACTCGCATAGTAACCACTAACATTAATATAATATCATATTAGTCATTACATAAAACATATCACTTATCGAATATACAAACATTATACCAAACCAATAAATATCAACTTACAATTCATGCTTCACATATATATTCATATATATATATACATACATATACATACTATGGCCTTTTACATATCCATAACTATATATACATATAGCACTTATATATATATAGACTAAACAAGAATCCATCACACAGCGATTACCTACGGTAATTCACAAAACAAACCATGTAATATATCAATCTCACATTGGGGTATTATTCCCGATCGAGCAAATAACCAATAATACACAATACACCATATAATGTATGTATGAATGCACATGAGCTACCGATTAAAGCGCGTACTCATAATAACGGTAATAGTAACCTTGGTATAATTTACGTATATATATATACAAGAATGTACCTTCCTATTTCGGATAGGTCTCAAAACTCATGACCTTGACCAACCTTCCGCAGCGTGTTTAGCTTCAAACTCTAAAGGTGGCGACAGTCACAATCTCTCTTGGAGCCCTTGAATTGTTGACTAGTACTCCCAGGTGCCGACTAACTTTCCTCTTCGGGCAATCTTTCTTCAAGTGAGTTCCGTCACCACAATAGTAACACTTCGGTCTTTCCCAACACCTATCCTCGGTGTGTCTGTCCTCTTACAAAGTTACATGTCAACACGTCACCTCGTCTTATCGAGTAGAAGTAGTAACACCACTCCCAGGCCACCGAATGCACCTTTCCTTGACTAACTGTTTGAGGTCTTGGCCTCCTCTTATCCTCAGGGCCCCTATTAGTCTTTGATATTTTCCTTCGAGCGTACTCCTCGATGTCCAGCTCCATCGCATACGCGCGATCCACAGCCCCTTGGTAATCCGTAAGTAGTAACGGAATAAGCTGCCTACGATAATTCGTCTTCAGGCCTTTCACAAACCTCTCGGTCTTCTTAGCCTCATCGGCACCAAGTAACTGCAGTAACGAGCCAACTCCATAAACTTTGTTGAATACTGAGCCACGGTCATATCTCCTGTTCTAACATTAGGAATTCCATCTCTCCTCTTTCTCGAGTTACTACTGGACCAAACCGTACCATAAACTCCTTGACAAAGTTTTCCCAGGACTTCGAGGCACTCCATCTTTGTCTCCAATGATCTCGTATTTCAAGCCACCAATGCTCGGCCGCACCATCCAAGCTAAACACCGCTAAGGTAACCTTCTCCTCGATGTACAACCCAGCGCAAAAGATATTCTCCATGCTTTCTAGCCAATGTTTCGCCTCAATAGTATCTGGCTCTCCATCGAAACTTTCCGGTTTAAACTTCAAGAATTTCGCAAGGACAGTAGAGTCGTCTTCCAGTCCAAACATCTGTTGAGGAGTCACACGCGGATCGTTTACATTCTCTCCCCTCTCGTCGCCCACAGGCTGCATCGAACGGGTCTACTAGAACTAGCTCCACGCCAAGTTCCTGACATAATACGCCTACAAAGAACACTCAGCGTTAATAACTCAACAATAAACCCAACCCAAACAAGGCCAAGGAACCTATCCTGGCGAAAAAGCTAACCTATAGCTCTGATACCAACTGTGACGACCCGACCCGGACTCCGATGCGGAATCCCAAGGTCGTGCCGACAAAACAAGCTAAAAGACGGACAAGCACCCGCTAAGCGTGGTAGTGCGAGTCCAGAGTTGAACTAACAAACACTAAACAGGAATGAGAAGCCATAACGGCAAAAGCGAATAACCAAAAACTAAAATCTGCGGAAGCAAATCATAAGTGGGACCAAAGCCTATAATTATAAACTAAGGAATACAAAGGTGAGGCGACTATCTCTCGACAAATCTACGACTCGCGTGGCGCAACATTGCGCACGGACAACAACCATCGGCAACCTAAGGCCGCGAAGCATCAAGAACCCAACGATAAGCGACAACTCTACGGCTATAACATGCCGGAGGAATAAATCAACTAAAAGAGTAAGAGATAAAATACTAACCACTAAACCAATGTCTCTCGACTAAAGTCGTCGGAGATGACAATACCAACAATACTAGAACGAGTGAGCTAAAGCATGCTCGGAATAATAAAAGGGAACAACTCATAAGAGATACAACAGCTCGACCAAACAAGTCGGCTACCAAAATAATACAATAACAAAATACTAACATAATCTACCCAAGTAAAGTCTACATAACTTTACAATCGTGTCTCACAAATACAAATAACTTAATATTAATAACCCAAGCTTAAAGCCCGGAAGACCACCTTCTAGGAATCACTATCCGAAGCCGCCGCGCGTACTAACGGGATCACTGCAAAACTAAGGAAAACAAACACACGAAATGAGTCATAATGACCCAGTAAGTTACTAAATGCAATGTATGGCATAGCATGGCGTGGCATGGCATAATGCACAAGCATATATAAACTCATGGCATCTAAATCGTATATCAACAATAAACCTGTATTAAACCATCAAGTATCATGAACTTCATAAATCACATATCACATTATCCTTCATATAAGTGCTCATAGTAAGCCACATAAGGGATAGAGAAGATACCCAAAACGCTCGTTGTGTTGCTCTGCAATACACAATGTTACTAGTTCGTGCCGCGATGTTATGTGAATTCATCGACTCATGCCGAGAACCTACTCGATCTCATTAGCAAGCCAATGCGGCACTTAAGCGATATGGCAAAGGGCTACTTCCCCCCTGCGGCCCACAGGTGGAGGTGTGTGTGAAGTCAGTGCGGCGATCCATAGCACGAATCCCATAATTCGTGAAGGCGATGCATCGTCCCACCTTGACTCAATAAACAAACCAATTAATGCCAGCTGGACTCAATGCAATGCACAAGTAGATATTTACTCTCATGCTCAAACAAGAACCAAGACCGATCATAGCGGGCATACCAAATCAAGTAGGACATAAAGCTCTACACACCAATTTCAACAATGCGCATATTTGCACATACTTAACAAATTCAACCAACTTATAAGTTTAGTCAAAGAACCACATAATGAGGTAATCATAATTCTCAAGCCACAACCCAATCAAAAACAGCATATAAGCTCAAGAAATCACAATGTGAGGTTTACTATGGCCCTCCAATCAAAATCAAACCAAAGACTATACTTTAGTCTAAGAGCAATCATAATCAAGACTTAGCATTTTAGCTTCACTTAACGGTTCACCGGACTCAACCATAGTCCCAACCGTCGTAAATATTCGACTTCCTTAAAACCAAACTCAAGGGTACCAAACTATGCCGTAATCATATCCTGCATAAAGTGCTTTCATGTGCACGCGACCAAATTCCCTAAGAGAGAACTCATTCAAATAATCATTTCTTAAGGTATCTGAGATCATAAGTTGATCTCTAATGCTCCGATGCCTTAACGAGCACGCCTAATCAAATCCCCAATAAGCTTCTATGTCGTGGGAGTCACAAATGGGACACAACTCGGGATGCTCGGGTACTCACGATCAAAACCAACCCAGCCCGAACATCGTAGGATTTCAACCTAAGGCTCACTAACATCTTATTGAACCTAACATGACTCCATTGAGTCTTAATATCGCATTTCATTAAATACACATTTCATACAACCCAAACTTAGCACATCATTCAAGTTTATAGAAATTATCCCAAAATTAATCCGGGCTTATTTCCCAAGCCTAAAATCCAAGAATTCATCATAGACATAGTCAACGAAACCCAAATGACGTAGGACTTCAACCCGAGTTCTTTAACACAATATTGAACTCATTACGACTCCGTAGAGTCTAAACACTAAGTTTCATTCTTAAACCCTTCATCCATGTCAACACTAATACCCACTTTATTAATCAACAATATATCCGATAATTCGGGCCTAAATTCTCGAGCCCTAAAATTCACAACAAAATCCCAACATAAATCAAAACCCATTTCATAAATCTCATAATCCCACTTAAATGTTCCTACTCATGATATCATGTGAGTTCATACATCCAAAGCCCCAATCGTAGGCATAATTCCACAATAAACCCAAATAAAATGTAAACATGATTTCTAGCATGCTCACAACCCTAGAATCACAAGATGAAGGATAAACATATACATCAACAATCATAGAAGTCATCTACAAATACTCCTAACAAGTTCATACTTCCAAAATCCCCAAAATTGGGCATACAAGGCATACAAGGTGTTCATTGCCCACAAATAGCATACAAGTTGTTTTCCTTAGGGCCAATGAACCAAAATCAAAAGGGAGTAACTTACCTAGCTTGAGTGAAAACTCAAGAGAACACAAATCCGATCGGTGAAGTCGTTCTACTCGTCGAGGGCTTCAAGAATCCGAAGTTTGAAGGAAATCGGGTGGTTGGATCATCAAGGATTGAAGAGAGAAGAAGTTAGGGCTCAAGAGTCTCCCATGGAGTCTCTCTCTCTAACTCACGGTTGTGTGGAGGAAAAATGAAGAGGAATGGCTGAAATGGTGAAGGGTTAGGCTATTTATACTTCCACAACAATAAGGGCACAATAGACTTTTCCTTGCACAATTAGTAGAGATTAGGACTAATCAATCACTAATCTAACTTAATTTAACTTCCTACTAATGTTAGGACATGTTTAGGGTTAAGTATGAGAGGTTAGGAAGGGTTTAGAGGGGGTTTAATGAGGGTAGAATAGGTATAATTCGTCCAAACACAAAACAGGGCAAAATCCCGTAACAGCTTCCTGGAGTTGAGGCGGGCGCCTCACTCCCTCCCATGCGGCCGCCTGGGCTCTGCCCTGCACAAAGGTGCTCTCAGTACTTGAGGCGGGCGCCTCACCACCGCCATCGGCTCTGAACCTCTAAAACTTGATCCAAACATGTTCTAAATGGTCCCAAACTTATGGGCAACCATTCTAAGGTCTAACCCAACTCAAAAAAAGTCTAAAACACACCCGAACAACTCCCGAAACAACTCGGAGCGAAACCGGGAAGGGGTGCAACAATGTGCAACCGGAACGGCGAATGAACTCGCAATCGAACGAGCAATGAAAGGAGACTTTTAAGACAAGTCTAAGGGCTAAAGAAGAAGCTTAAATACTTCTAGGAAGTTGAATAACAACTAGGGGAATAAGAATCCCAAAGGAGAGGCGATTACGCGACTCGATTCCCGAACTACGCGATAGAGACGAACGCTATCTCCAAAACTTCCAAATCAGCGATAGACTTAAGGAACACCTCCAACTTGAAGTCTAATGCATCTAATCATGTTAATAAATCATCTTAAAGAGGTCTAGGACCCAAACCGAGGTCACGAACACAAAACGCAAGCAAACCCTCAATCGCGTCGCATTCCGACTATCGTCGAGTCACGACTTGCGACTTTAGCAAGTCAACAACTATATGGAGTCTCTAAATGTTGTTTTGGTCTTAATATGGTCTCTCATACATATTTAGACCCTCTCGCAAACCAAACATACAGTCGACCAAGGAAGAAGTGCAAGTATAGCACGCAAACCGAGATAACGAAGGAGCGGGGCGTCACAATATATGAAATGAGAAAAGAATAAAGAAAAAGAAGATGGAAATGCACTTGCATGTCTATTATATTTGGTAGAGAGGGTAATGTTTGTTTTTAAAATCTTTAGATATGAGACTTTTATCATTATTTTCAATAGAATATGTATATCCCACATTGGTTCGAAAGTTATGTTGATTTTAGTTTTAGATAAAAAACTTTTACTATTATTACTAGGCAAAACACACAAACGGGCCACCCAACTTTGGACCATATTGCAATTCGGCCACCGAAACTTTGGTTCATCTATTTAGGTCACCCTACTTTTGTTCTGTTGCAAGTGACCCCATTTTTTAACAGACGTTAAATTTAACCGTTAAGTTAAATTAAAAAGGGATCAAATCGTAAATAATAGAACTTTGGGGTTACATATTTGTGTCAACAATGTTCATCTTCCCATCTTCATATTATTCATCTTCACGGAAAAAATCCTAGAACCTAGAAAAATTCCCTCAACCGATCACTCCCAAATTCGGACAGAGCTCCGCCTCCTCCATCTCTTACCATTCTGACCAAGCAAACCCCTCCCTCAAATCTGAGAGTCAGATTCTCCGATCCATCGCCAGTGAATCATTCTTCCGATCCATCGCCAGTGAATCAAATCTGAGAGTCAGATTCTTCCGATCCCCGCCCCTGTTCCAGCGTGACCTCCACCCAGCCGCCATTCTCCATTGTTGACGCCAACAAAAGCGTCGACCTTCCTTCTTAGCTTCCGGCAAGATCTGTCATGGAAATCTTTCCGCAAACTCCCTCTCCGGTTCTCATTTTCTTCTACAGCACCCCCTCCCCCAAATCCGCCATAGCCATCGTCTTCAGTCCTACTGTCTCCCTCCGATCTTGAATATCAAACAGTCAGATTCTCCATTACCGACGAATCATCCTTCAATTTCAGTCCAGCCGCCCTTGTTCCAACGTGACCTCCGCCCAGCCGCCATTCTCCATTGTTGACGCCAACAAAAACACCGACCTTCCTTCTTTGTTTACGACGGCCAGATCTGGTCATGCAAATCTCCCTGCAAGCTCCCTCTCCGGTTCTCTTTTTCTTGAACAGCGCCTTTCCCCAAAATCCGCCACAATCGCCGTCTTCAGTCTTGCTTTCTCCCTAGCTCCGATCTTAAATATCAGATGCTATACTGGGGATGTTCAACATGGGTTTTGTTTGTATGAAAAAGAACTCTATCACCGTGGGTTTTGTTTGTATGAACAATAACTGGGTTTTGTTTTGTTTGGGTTTTGTATGAATATCTGGGTTTTGTTTATGAGGTTGCTTAAAAAAAAATGTCCTGGTCTAACTGGGTTATTTCAAAAAATGGAGGTGGGAAGTTGCTTAAAAAACTGGAGGTCTTCATCTTTTTTTCCTTCTCAATTCCAGTCAAATTCATTCAATTGACTTGAGCAGATGAAGATGGGTCTAGCTTTTGAGTTTTCATAATAAATTGGGTTGCTGTTGCTGGTTTTCTTCCCGAAGAAGATGAAGATCAACAGTAAATATTGTTGACCCCAGATGTGTAACCCCTAAACATTGTTAGGTTACAATTGGACCCCTTTTATAGGGGCAAAATAGAGAAATTACAAAAAGTTAACGCCCTCTAGTCGGCCGTAACGGCCGTTAAAAAATGGGGTCACTTGCAACAGAACAAAAGTAGGGTGGCCAAAATAGATGAACCAAAGTTTCGGTGGCCGAATTGCAATATGGTCCAAAGTTGGGTGGCCCGTTTGTGTGTTTTGCCTTATTACTAATAGAAGAGATACCCTACATTTGTTAAAAAATGATGTTGGTTTTAAAAGTCTTTAGATAAAATTTTTTTTTTACTTTTATCATCAATGTAATAGAAGAGATGTTTCCTACATTATTTAGGAATAGATGTTGGTTATAATTTTTTTTTTTTTAAATAAAAGACTTCTACTATTATTAACAAATAAGGATAAGCATTACACATTGGTTAGAGAGTGATACTGATTTTAAAAGTCTACAATTATTAACAATAGAAAAGAAGTATTTCACATTGGTTATAAAAGTGATATTGGTTTTAAAAAAAATTAGATGATGTATCTCACATTGGTTACAAAGAAATGTATCTCACATTATTTAGAAATGAGTATTGGTTATAAAAGTCATTAGATAAAGACGTCTTTTGTTATTACCATTAGAAAATATGTATTTACATTGTTTATAAACAAATATTGGTTAAAAAATCTTTTATTTACTACTTTTATTACTAATAGAAAACGTGTATATCACATAGTTAGAATGTGGTGTTCGTTTTAAAGTCTTTAGATAAAAGACATAAATTTTCATTACAAATAAAAATATAAAATAAGTATGATTATGGCACAAAATGTAGATTGGGTGGCACTTTGAGATTAGGTGACAACTTGGGGATGAAAATCTTTCTTTGGCCAAAAAAATTTCAAAGTCACCTTTCATAAGCATATGCATGGATTATTTTGCCATCGGGGGGATCACACGGCTCCAACCGCTCCATAACTTCTATCCCTATTTACATTTAACTAACTTAAACTAACTAATTTCTTATATAATTTTAAAATATAATAAATTATATATGAAATGAGAAAAGAATAAAGAAAAAGAAGATGGAAATGCACTTGCATGTCTATTATATTTGGTAGAGAGGGTAATGTTTGTTTTTAAAATCTTTAGATATGAGACTTTTATCATTATTTTCAATAGAATATGTATATCCCACATTGGTTCGAAAGTTATGTTGATTTTAGTTTTAGATAAAAGACTTTTACTATTATTACTAATAGAAGAGATACCCTACATTTGTTAAAAAATGATGTTGGTTTTAAAAGTCTTTAGATAAAAAAAAACTTTTACTTTTATCATCAATGTAATAGAAGAGATGTTTCCTACATTATTTAGGAATAGATGTTGGTTATAATTTTTTTTAAATAAAAGACTTCTACTATTATTAACAAATAAGGATAAGCATTACACATTGGTTAGAGAGTGATACTGATTTTAAAAGTCTACAATTATTAACAATAGAAAAGAAGTATTTCACATTGGTTATAAAAGTGATATTGGTTTTTTTAAAAAATAGATGATGTATCTCACATTGGATACAAAGAAATATATCTCACATTATTTAGAAATGAGTATTGGTTATAAAAGTCATTAGATAAAGACATCTTTTGTTATTACCATTAGAAAATATGTATTTACATTGTTTATAAACAAATATTGGTTAAAAAGTCTTTTATTTACTACTTTTATTACTAATAGAAAACGCGTATATCACATGGTTAGAATGTGGTGTTAGTTTTAAAGTCTTTAGATAAAAGACATAAATTTTCATTACCAATAAAAATATAAAATAAGTATCTCACATTGTTTAAAAATGAATTATATTATTATTACAAAAAAATATATATATATCTCACATTGTACCCGTGCAAAGCACCGACTAAATAACTAATGAGAAAAGAATAAAGAAAAAGAAGATGCAAACGCATTTGCATGTCTATTACCACTATGTTCCACCCAAAAAATCCATGTTTGAAAATTTGAAATGCTTAATAATTAAGAGATATCTAACTAGCATTTAAGTTTGTCATAATAACAATAATATTTGAACATAATTAATATGTTAATATTAATTGTGAAATGCAAAAGTTGAACTATTTTGAGGATAGTATACATGATATTTGAAAGTTAACTATTAATGTGACACGTCCAAAGATAATATGGGGGCCTTTTACCAGCAATGGTGGGAGTTTTCACTAGTTACGACTATTATGGGGAGTTTATTTCCACTATAATATTTATTTATCTATTACATTTATACAAAAAACTATTCCCCGTCCCAAATTGAGTGTATATTTTCAGTTTTTTATATTAATTAAGAAATTTAATCATGTAGTCATTTTACTAGTACGTGTACATTGCTATCCTCGATGTCCAGATAAATATCAGGACATAGGTTATATGTAACGTACCAAATGTAAGATTATATAATCCCTACTTTGATTGTCATTGTGTATTAGCAAAAAATAACAATCCATATGTAACATATACGCATTATATATCTAAATTATTGTTATGTTTGATTCGATAAATCGATTATGAAAAATCAGTTGACCTTATCATAATATAGATATAGTGTGTAATTTACCATAAAATCCATGTATACCATAGTTTAAGTAAAAAGAAAAAGTAATGGTAAAATGATAAGCGTATTCCCTTATAAATGAACTTTTAAGGAAAATAAATTTTTTTATAGACGGACGAAACATGAAGGGAGAATAATAATTTTGGTCCGTTGGGAATATATATTTTTATTATACCAACACATAAACGACCAATCTAATGAATGCGGATTGAGGTTCCAAGGGAAAGATCATTTTCTTCTTTGAGTAAGTCTCATGTAAGATCAAATATCTGTAATACAAAAAATATCCGTAAAACCGTCATTGACAAGATTTTGTAATCTTC
Source organism: Codonopsis lanceolata (assembly GCA_013146195.2). Taxonomy (NCBI): domain Eukaryota; kingdom Viridiplantae; phylum Streptophyta; class Magnoliopsida; order Asterales; family Campanulaceae; genus Codonopsis; species Codonopsis lanceolata. Next base: position 11,361,942 of record CM028378.1, on the reverse strand, counting down.
TTTTGCCGGAAGCGATTTAAAACTCAAACATATTAACTAAACATATACTCATTTTATATATACTAATAAGAAAAGGAAAAGGAAATCCCAATCCATTTCGATCTTCCAATCAAAATGGGCCACTAACATGTATATATAGGGATATCGTCTATAAACCCTACCTCTTTTCTATCATCTTCTCATCTTCTTTACTTCCCCATTAATTAACAACAAGTTTCAGAAGTATTACTCTTTTGATCATTTTCTTCTTCTTTGGTTCCCCATTAATTAACATCAATATTCATGGATAATACTAAGCTCTGCTGGGTGAAACGTCGTGTTCTTGGAAAAGGTTCGTACGGCACTGTTTTTTTGGCTTCACCACTACTCAACTCCTCCTCCAAGACTATTGCTGTCAAGAGTGCCGATACCGAGCTATCGTCCTCCCTTAAAGAAGAAGGAAAGATCTTGTACGAGTTGCGCGGCTGTCCCGAGATCATAAGTTGCTTTGGAAACGATACTAGCATTGAGAACGGCAAGCGCGTTTTCAATCTTCTACTAGAGTACGCCCCCGGTGGTACCCTCGATCATGTTATCAAGAATAGATGCATTAGCGTTGGAGCTGTTCCAGAACTGGAGGTTAGTTGGTATTCGTATTTGTTACTCTTGGGTCTTCAACATATTCACGAAAAAGGGTTCGTTCACTGCGATTTGAAACCCGAGAATATTCTGGTATTTCCTACCCGAGACGAGACTCTAAACCACCTAAAGATTGCGGATCTTGGATTGGCCAAGAAAGCTGGATGTGATACCAGAAGACCGACATTATTTTTGAATGGTTGTTGGTTTAATCATCGAGGAACTCCTCTCTATAGTTCCCCTGAATCAATATTGTTTGGCCAACACGAGTCCCCGATGGATATTTGGTCGTTAGGGTGTATTGTGATGAAGATGCTTACGGGAAGGTCGGCTTATTCTGATGATTATAACTTGTTGGATCTTCTCCTTCTAATCAGTTTAGATGTGGATCTCCCAAAACTACCCGATCAAGATAATATCTCCGACAACGCTAAGGACTTTTTGAGAAGGTGCTTTGTACGGAACCCTATGGAGCGATGGACTGCCAACCAACTCCTACATCATCCCTTCATCGTCGAACATTTGAAGATACTACGAGGACTTGGAGTTGTTACAAATCCTGACACTGTATCGATGATGAATCCCATAGCTCCTACCTCGTGGTGGTCGGGGACATCTCTCTTTCTTGACCCGCTAAAAGTACCGCCTGCAGGTTGTACATCTTCATCGGCTCACCAGCTTCCCTCGGGCAATTATAGGGCAGCACTATTGAAGGGGTTACGGTAACTACGTACCTTAGAGAGACTTACATTTGGTTTGGTACGCTGTTGTGAAGCTGTATGGCAATTAATGGTCTTCTTTGGGTGCTTTAGATATTGTTAATTAGTTGCTATTAAATTAATGTTTAGGGTTTATGTTCAATGTGTGTTTCTCTCGAGTTTTTTAGGCTAGCTAGTGCTTGTGGGGTTTGACATCAACAATGAAACCCTTTGGGATGTTATATAATTTGTTTTGATTGTTGTGTAATTTAAAAATCATGTTTCTTTGGAGTTAATGAGAATTTTGAGACTTTTTGGATATGATAATTTTTTGGTGGGACGTTTTAGTATTTTTCTCTAGTTATTTAATTTGTGCGTATAGGTGTATTGGGTTTTTACTCTTAGTCTCTTTTTATTTTTGGGTTGGGAGTTTGTTTTTTAATGGAGAAATACACTAAGTCTTCGTTTGATTTATGGAAAATAACTTTCGAAAAACGTTTCCTTTTTTTTTTTTTGATATTTGATAACCTTAGAAAAATGTAGTTAAAGTAAAAGTTTTTTCTAAAGCCATCTTTTTAGGAAAAATGACTTACGGATTCATTTTCTGTAAGTCATTTTCCTTTGTTCAAGAACCCCTCCGCCCCTTTCCACAATTATACATATTTACATACACGTATAATATTCATTACGTCCTAACATTAGTATTCACTATATTATTTAGGGGCATCCTAAACATTATCAATTTTTTTTTTAAAACTTTTTTTTTCCATATTAATTATCAAAAAAAAATTTGTATTTGTGAGATTGAAAATGATGGACGTTATTTAAGTGACAATATCATTGATAATAATTTGATGGTTACTAAATGAAAATGAACATTAATATTAGAATATACCTTTTGTATTTATTCATATACTCCGTATTATTTTTCGTAACATTTTTCGCGTGTTTTCCCCGAAAATATTTTTCAACATATTGTTAAAAGATTTATCAAACATCGCAAAATATTTTTTTATCATTTTCCGTGAATGGAGCATAAGGGCATCAAAAACCAAATACTCCCTCTATCCCTAAATTATCGCCTCCTTTCCTTTTTTTTCCGTCTCAAAATAATTGTCTATTTTGAAACTTACCTTTTTAGAACATCACTTTTACCACTTTACCCTTACATTTTCACTATACTTTAATTATGAGCCACATACATATGGATTTTAAAGGAAACTACACATTAAACCAATATAAATAATCAAATCAATTGAATTTTTTAAACTGTACGCTGAGTCAAGTAGGACGATTATTTAGGGACGGAGAGAGTATAAGGACACCACTACGTCTTTATGCACCACTCAAAACAAGTAGAAGCTTGGACCATGGTATTCTGCATGCAAAACCTTAAGTACTTTCAATATGATTTTCTTTTGCCTATCAAAGAAAAAAAAGTGTGCTTGTACATAATTAAATAGTTTAGAGTAGATTAATTTCAGTTTTAAAGAGTACCCCTGTAGGTGATGAGCTCGGCACAAATCCTGGCCACAAGCTAGACACGTGTGTGAGTATTCCGTTTTTTGACCTCTTCCCCCGTGACTGAGAAGCAGGTGGTTTCAAAAAACCTTTCAAGCACGTGGAATACGTCCGACCTCAATTGTGGACTCAAATTATGTATAACAAAGTCGTCATCTTTATTTTAAGGAAAAACAAAAAATAACCAGATTTGTAAAAAAGGTTTGGAAGCTAAATTATGAGTTGCGAAGTGATTAGGCACCCAACTCGCCCTTTCGATCTCAAAATAGGTTTTTCGGCTAAATATGGTCGTTTATAAAATTAACAATTTAAATAAAGCATATATATATATATATATATATATATATATATATATATATATATATATATATATATATATATATATATATATATATGCATACATAATGAAATAAATACAAACTTATAGCAGCCTCATTTTAGAGTTGCAAATATACTTTATAAAGTTTTTGCCATAATAACGGCTTATTTTAGTGCTATTTGTTATAGAATTTTGGGCAGCGTAACGACTTATTTCATTGCCTCATTAACAGAGAAAATGTATGCAAACATCTGGTACAATATTCATTGCATCATTATCAAGTTAACAAAAGATCAAATGCAATATCCATTGCATCCCCATGAGACTTAACACAATGACTAGATGGAATATTTCATGCGACGACAAGAGTAAATGCAGGCATAAAGGTCGTGTTGCAACATCCATTGTAACACAAAAGGTTAAGCAGGTAAAAAGGAGGTGATGTAATATCTATTGCAACATGAAAGGTAAATACGGGGCTGAATGCAATATTCGTTGCAAACAGAAAGTAAACATGGGTTAACAGGACATGATGCAATATCCATTGCAACACATGAAAATCGGTGCAAGTAAGAGGCGTGATGCAATATCCATTGCAATACAGAAAGGTCATGTGCGTAAGAAGGACGTGATGCAATATTCATTGCATCACAAAGGGTAAATGCAGGTATCTGATGCAATATTCATTACATTACTAACATAGCAACTACATCAATTATCCAATGCAATATTAATTGCATCACTCTTAGATTACCATAACACTAGATCCAATATCTATTACATCACCTTGAGAAAGACATTAACTTAGAATGCAATATTCATTGCAAATTAAGCGAAAACTAAATGCAAACATAAAATGTAATATTCATTGCAAAATAAGTCAAAACAATGTAATCTTTAAAATACAACATTCATTTGCAAAACAATTTTTTAAAAAAACCAACGTAATTTTAAAATGCAATATTCATTGCAAGATAAGTCAAAACGATGTCATTTTTTTCTCAAAAAATGCAATATTTCCTTAAAACCGACGTTATTTTAAAATGCAATATTCATTCCAAAATCAAATGGGTTTTTTTTAGAGTTACACTACAATATCCATTGTAATGTCAAAAGATATACATATTTTTTTCAAAGAGTCACACTACAATATCCATTGTAATATCAAAAGTTTTTGTTCAAAGAGTTACTCTGTAATATCCATTGCAATGTCAAAAGATTTTGTTCAAAGAGTCACTCTGCAATATCAAAAGATATAATTTTTTTTCAAAGAGTCATACTGTAATATCCATTGTAATGCCCCAAATTATTTTTTCAAATATTACATTGCAATATTCATTACAACGCCCTAAATTTTGTTTTTTAAAAAATGTCACGTTGTAATATTCATTGCAACGTCCAAAAGTTTTTGTTCATGTCACGTTGTAATATTCATTATAACGCCCAAAGTTTTTCCATGAAAGTGTGATGCAATATGAATATGATAACCAAATATGTGATGCAATATAGGAATTCAAAGTTTAAAATGCAAGGCAATATTAAAAATGTCAGGATTTTAAAATGTGATGCAGTGTTTAAAAAATATCAGTATTTTGATGGAAAACAAGATTCTTAATGCATACAAACATTTAAAATAAAATAAACGTACTCTGTTGTGACTCATGTAGGGATGCTTTGCAGGAAGTGATGTTGTAATCAAGATGTGGCATCTTCGGTATGATTAACAGATGTGTCATCATCGGCAGACTTGATGATGTGCCATCATCGGTAATGTTTGATGATGTTGTGCCCTCGTTGGCGAGATTGATGTGTTTATGATATTTGATGGGGAGTGTCAGTGATTATTGGATTGCAGAGCTGTTGGTGAGATATCCCATAGGGACACTGGAAGGATGTGTTGTCCGTGCGGGATGACGGAGCTTGTTGGTAGTGCTTTTGTCGGTCTCGGGTAAGAATTGGACAGGAGTTGTTGACATGATTTGTATTGCAAGGTCGTTGACGACACTTTGTTTCACAGCTTCGACATGTCTTGATGGAGATTGGTGTCTGTGGTCCTTGGAGGGTAAAGGAAGAAGATATGCATTTTGCATGGGGGGCGATATGGCAAATACTTGACAAGATAAGATGATGCAATGACAAGATGCAAGCTAAGATAACATGAATATAGAAAAAAACTCTTTTTTCTTTTCTTTTTTCTCTTTTTTTTCAAAAAATTGGATTTATGACATGGATGTGTGTCCATTGTTTTCTTAAACATGCTAACACAAGACGGGTCAGGGGATGCAGATGTGATAAGAGAGATTAGGATGCGACTTTTGGTTTTGAAGGGTTATGAGTATAGGAGTTTATGGTGATATTTGAAATGAAGGTGAATGGAATGCTAGGTTTATAGTCATTTGACAAGCACATCATTCATAGAAACAAACCAAGTTTCTATTTGTAGGTAAAAATGTTTACTTTAATACAGGAAAAAAATATTTTAAAAAATATTTTTTATGGCTGAAAATTGACGAAAAAAGGAAATGGAGGAAAAGAAAATAATGATGCATGTGGAAAGGAGGGAGGAAGAGGCAGCAAGTGGCAGGAGGGGGTAGGTTTGTCGGAAGCCTACTCCCCCAAACTGCTACGTTTTGATGTCATTTTTAAAAAAAACTACGTCATTTTTGGGCTTTTTTGTTTGTTAAGCTCAGGAGCTTAAGAAGCTCCCAAATTCCCTTTATGCTTAATTAAGCACCCTTAAGCTCCTTTGTTGTTTGGTATAATATGAAGAATCCCTTAAGCATTTCATTTGGCTCCCCTATTGTTTGTGGTCTTAGAGAGAGAAACAATATCAAAGCTAGCATGACAATTTTTTCCAGGGTGTTGCGTCACCTGTCACAGTTATATTAAGGCGTTTACATGGTATTCTGCATGCAAAACCTTAAGTACTTTCAATATGATTTTCTTTTGCCTATCCAAGAAAAAAATGTGTGCTTTTACATAATTCATTTGATAATTAAATAGTTTAGAGTGGATTAATTTCAGTTTTAAAGAGTACCATTGTAGATGATGAGCTCGGCCCAAATCCTGGTCACGAGCCAAACACGTAAACCTCCACGTGATAGGCATATGGCACACAGGGACCAAGAAAAGTGTTACCCAAGAAGGATTGTCCGGGTTACAGATAGTTATTCCCTCCCGACCAGGAATTAATCCTTACACAAGTCTACCCGAGTAGAGAGCAAGGTCTCCCGAGCAGACAGATAATCAGCCCCGATCGAACACGACTAGTGGATAAAGCTCATTTCCGATATTTTAGCCACGACCCCGTTAGTTCGTGGTCAGCCTACAGTTATTTCCATTAAGGCCTAAGATCTCTCAACAATAACTACTCGGCCTAGATTTCATTCCCAAAAGGACTATATATACCTCATAATGTTTCATTTGAAAGGTACATTCACTTAAACACATCGAAACTTTGTCCTTATGTTCTATAAAAGCTTAAGACTTACTCTCACGCCGGAGGGTTTCGTGAGGCTCTGTTGAAAGATCAATAGTAGCTAGGATTCAAAGAATCTGTCGATGTAGCTTATGATGCAACTGCATCCGGTGGTACATCGACCAGAAAATCAAAAACGTAAACAACGGAAGTCTTTAAGTTAATTAAAGCAGTAATAAAACAAAGTGGATTTCATTAAAAGAATTATAAGTTTCTTAAACACAAATATGAAATCTACTAAAAATAAAAACACTCTAACAAGACATAAAGTCTGTAGAGGAAACCCACAAACAAGAGTGTAAAAAACATGTGATTAAAAAACTCACTTTTCCTAACGGAGAGGTCAGATGTCCAAGTCTCACTACTAGAGACATCCTAAATTTTACAACTCTCAAATAGAGAGATCGGGTGTTCAAGTATTTTAAGAGGCACCATTGTTGGTGTGGCCTTGTGAGAGAAGATTCCCAACTTCAGCTATTTATTGGTAGTAGTAGAAGGTGATCTCTCTCACATAACAGTTATGATCTTGCTGACAATGTTAAAAGACTAACCTCAAGGTGGAATCTTCTCATTTGATTAACATTTTTATTTTAGCAGGGTTTTGTAAACACTAAACAGTGCCCATGTCAATTTCTTTCTTTCAAATGAGTATTGAGTTATGGATTTAAACGACCCGAAAATGCAACCCTTTGTATGGTGATTTTGGAGTATGTTCCAGTAGATGCAATATAATTTAATTCTGTTTTTGATGATTCAATTATGGTGCGGTGCAGGATGGCATGCTAAGAGTGTTAAAGTGTGCCTAGCACGGAAACAATTTTTGATGAAGCTAACGTTCATACCTTTGTGAAAGATTTAGATTTTAGATACATGATTGTAGCTCGAGTAGGTTGCCTTGTGCTGAACTTAAAGATGAAGTCCTAACACTCGGTGTGGAAATGTTTATTTTTTGTGCAAGTTCTGTGATGTAATTTGTAATGTTCTATGCCACAACCCTGTTGAGAAATATTCAAGTAGAAATATGTTTTTATTTATTTTTGACATGAACATTTTCTACAATTTGTTTAAATTTTTATGGACGATATTTCGTTGTTTAATGTGTTAGGGGTATATTTTATTTATCCATAAATTGCCTCAAACAATTAAAAAAAGAAGAGGGTTAAAGCGGGTTGACCCGCTTTAACACGACCCATTTATGACCCGAGCCATCTGACCCATTTAATGTTTGGGTTGTGGCAGGATACGACCCACCTCAACCCATTACTCTTTTTTTTTTTTTAAGAAACAGGGACGACACCCTGCAGGATTTTATTGATTAAAAGAAAAGATACAAACTTGAGGGGGACAACCAATCTTGCCCTTATAAACGGGAGGACAGAGGAGCCTTACTTCGAAAAAGAGAGTACAGAGTAAAAGAAAATGAAGTAATACGAACATACGACGTGCCTCTAGCATCCATACTAAGAAGACCACGAATATGAAAGGGAAGAGCAGAAGAATGGAGAAACTCCGCCTGAGAAAGAGAGTCACAAGCTAAATTCGCAAGGCTATCAGCCACAGAATTAGCTTCTCGGAAACAGTGACAAAAATTAAAATTTCCCGATGCCTGAAGACGAAGGATGTCACGAAAAATATAAGAGTGAATCCAAGGGAAGTTGTGACCCTTAGTGATACACTCAAAAATAACTTTAGAGTCCATTTCAATTGTAACTTCACCAAGGTTATGATCCTGAAGCCACCGAAGGCCAAAATGAAGAGCTCGAATCTCCACAACCATATTAGAACAATCACCATAATAAGAGGAGAAAGCGTAGATAAACCTACCCATAGAGTCACGGATAATGCCTCCCCCTCCACTGCATCCTGGATTACCCCTTCTAGCACCATCAGTATTCAACTTAAATCTACCACTAGGAGGCTTAGACCACTTGACGTACTTAATCAGAATCGCTTCCGATGCCCAAAAGATATTCTAGCTGAACTAGACAGATCAGAGAGAAAATAATTGGCATCATTAAAGGTATCTTGAAGATCAGAATTAATATTATAAATAATGACATGAGCAGGAGTACGAAGGCCTTCGAAAACAACGCGATTTCGAGCTATCTAGATGTGCCACAAAATAAATGAAGGAAGGAAAGAATGGACCATCGAGCTACAGTGCAATCACGAAGAGAAACATCTCTGCTGAATAGAACACGGCTTGAATTGAATATCAAACTTATCATGATAATATATCAAACCTGAAAAGCAGACTGGCTGGAAATAAAAACATGAGAGAAGGTCTCCATAAATCCATCCTCACAGCATTGACATTTTGAGGCTAGAGAAAAGCCTTTACACCAAAGACCTTCATCAAGAGGAAGCTTTCGCAATAATAGCCTCCAAAGAAAAATACTAATTTTTCTTTGGAAGATGTTTATGCCAGACATATTTAGAGGAGAACAGCAAAGGCCGAGCATTCTGAACCAAGGTTACTGCCGAAGAAAGAGAAAATTTCCCTTGCGATGTTACTACCCAGATTGCGCTGTCAGGAGTGTCGCAAAGAGAGATGAAATTCTCCTTTATTTTAGAGATCAAGGAGGAAGGAAGATCTGAAGCAGAAGAGTCACCATGAAGGGATATAGCAGACAGAATCTCACGGACATAACTAACATTGCATCCAGGCGGCATAGAAACAGAATAATAAGGAACCCAATTATCATACCATGGAGAGCAATCTCCTTTTTTCGATAATCCAGAAAATATGGGGTTCAACCATCTCCCTTGCTTTTAACATTCTCTTCCATATATGAGAGCCCTCCGAAGAGACACAACAAGGATGGTTACGTAAACAGTAGCGGGCACGTAGAAAACGAGTCCAGATATTAGAGACAGGTCGGTATCTCCACCACAACTTAAGACCGAAAGCCCGAGCAAGATCAGCCATATAGTGAACTCCTAGACCTCCTTCATTAATCGAGTGACAGCAAGTACTCCAAGAGATCCAATGACTCTTTTTCTTACCATCAATTTGGCCCCATAAAAAATTAGAGAACAGGCGATCTATCAAGGAAGAAACAGAGATAGGAGGATCAATAGCAGCAAGGAGGTGGCTAGTAATTGAGGAGAGCACATACTTGATGAGAGTAAGACGGCCCGCAGCATCCAGAAGAGAACCCATCCAGGAATGAATACGATTCTGAATTTTAATCACCAAAGGGTCAAAGTAAGACCTTTTCTTACGCCCAAAATAAATAGGACATCCAAGATAAGTGATAGGGAGAGAACCCTTATTATAACCCAAAACTTCTTTGATAATTAAAGCTCGATTGTCATCTGTGGAAAGACTGAGGTAGAAAGAACTTTTTGAGTTATTGATGAGTTGACCCGAGATAGCTTCATAGCGACGAATTACATCCTTATGGAGAGTGATGGAATTTTTACTGCCATTACAAAAGATAATAATGTCATCTGCAAAAGCCATATGAGAGACCATAGGACACCCACTAGAAGTAGAAAAAACTGCCAAAGGAAATTGGTGATGAAGGTAGTCAAGACTTTTGCTAAGCACCTCAGCTGCAATAATGAAGAGACTAGGGGAAAGAGGGTCAACCTGACGCAGGCCTCGAGAAGAGGAGAAAAAACCCACTGAATCACCATTTACCAAAACGGAAAACCAATTATCAGAAATAAGCCGCCAAACCAGATCAATGAAAACTTCATGAAAACCAAATTTTCTCAGAACCCTGATGAAGAAGATCCAAGAAACTCTGTCAAACGTCTTAGCCATATCAAGCTTAATAATAACATTAGAGCCCAGCACCTTTTTACCATGAAAACTCTACACATTACTCACTCCAACCCAATCCAACCTAATTGACAGGCTTATATGAAACTATATAATACCGTAAACTCAATTTAGAAGAATACTAGTGATGCACTCGTGTGTTGCACGGATTGTATATGTGTATAAAATTATATACTAAATTAAAGTTAAATAATATGTAATTAATTTTTTTAATATGAATAAAATAAACAAAAAATAATAAAAAGTAAAATTAAATGTAGAAAATCCTATAAATTTGAAAAAAATTATATAAATTTTGGAATATTTTTTATATACAATAATTTTCGTCAATATTGCAACTATAAATACCACATAATAATTCTAGTCAAAGCTATATACAACTGATGATAACCAAAAACATATTTTCAAATGAAGTCTTATATTAGACAATGACTTACCATGGTTTTTATTCGTAAACATCGCGCAAGACATAATCAACAAAAAAATGTTTTATCTAGAATTTGAAAGAAATTTTATGATCAAATAGTATCAGTGACATTCTTGGAATTAAAAGAGTACCACCAGAATTGCCCTTTAAAAGAACTCAACCTTCCAAAACATAGTTTCTCACCCTTATAACAATTAATCTCGTGTCATTGCATAACTCAAGTGAATAGACTATGTTACGAAACAACATTGTTTGAGTTCTAACCTTCAAATTTAACTCACACTTTGAGATTTCAGAATATGTAATTCAATTGAAATATTCACGAGTATGTATCGTTCAAATTTAACTCACAGTTTGAGATTTCAGAATATGTATTGTTCATTGATGTGATGTAATTAAAAACAAATGCATCTAAATGTTAATATGACTATTTAATTGAAACCATAAAAATAAAAATAAAAAGTATCTCTTTCAGCAACATAACTTATATATTACATTTTAATTTTCAATTACATAAAGAATTAACAAAAAAAAAAGAAAATGTCACTTTAATTTGAATATGACATAAAGTTCTCAATATTCTTACTTATTTGTAAAGGATCATCATAAAATGTATTTTTTTTGTTTAATTTATTGAGTTTTGTCTTCTTTTCAGTTGTATAGTGTGCATTCATATGATATTCACAAAATCACAAGCATATATTAATTCATTTGCATACTGTTCGTTTCATACATTGAATATGTTCCATACTGACACCGTGCCAAAAACACGGACACAAAATTTAGTGATAATTTAAACTAAGACGGAACCCAAACTAAAAAACAAACAAAGTAATTAGGCCCATGAGTATTATTTATTTATTTATTTATTAAATATTATAGAATTGTATTTCAAGATCTATTAAAAACAATCGTAATTATTTTTATTTACCTATTTTTTATTTATAATAATAATAAGCTATTCAATATTTTTGAATAAATACCATTTTTACAAATTATTTTTATATATTGATTTTGTTTGTAATTAGTTATATTAACATGGACTCTGTCTAACTTATGAATAGCTTACCTAGAGATTTGATTTCTACTTTATTTTTGTGTAATATTTAATAGTTATATGGCTTTTGGTACGTAATTAGTTATACGACATTTATATGTCATTTTCAAATTTAATTCTCCAAATAAAAAATGTAAACTCAATTGCAATAGTTTTTGTCAACATCCTTAAATGACATTTCTCAAATTCAATTTCAAAAAATATATATATTTGACATAAACAAAACATAAGTGATTCCATTTTTGAAAAGTGAATTTTGACGAGAAATTTCTAAAAATCAGGAACTTATGTTTTTATATATAGTACAACACAACCGTGTAATGCACGGTTCAATATTGAATATAAATAAAACAATATAAAATTTTAATGATAACCATATAGCCGAATAATTATATGAAAAAACACGAGTTCAATATGCATATAAAACAAATTATAGAAAATTATGTTAATAAAAACAATAACTTTTTAAAAATATATTTAAATTGATATCGAAGTGACATGTCCTTAACCAAAACATTTACTTTGTACAATATAAATTGAAGTTAATCATAGAAAATTACAATCAAAGCACATGTGCGATTCACGAAGCATATGTTCAAATCAATACAATAGTTAAAACTTTAGTGCTAATTAAATACACAAATGATTGCAACATAAAGATTATGAGTTTGATGTATAGAATTGAATATCATAATTTTGTAACATTAAAATTAATATTATTTTGTTTGGCTCTCGTGTAGAGTTCAATTAAAAATCTAAACGTATAAGCAAATTAATAGAATAAAAAACTTAATGAAAATCAAGAGTCTTTAGGTTTAAAAATGCTTTACCTTTTGAGATAAAAAAAATCAATTTATTGAATAAAAATATTAAGAATTTCAGTTCAATTCCAATTCTAATATTTTTTCTAGATATAAGCAATAAAATTTACATTAATGGCTTTGAAGCTCACAATTCCAATTCTAAACAATGAAATTGAGGTTCACTTTCTCTCATTTTCTACTCTAGAGTCTCAACGTAATTTAATTCACAAATGTGTTTCCCGTATTAAAAAATGATATTAATATATATATATAACTTATATTAATGTTAAAAAAATTGATAGCACATATAATATCAAACAAAGGGTATTGTGATATACTAACATGTTATGTCATAAAACCTTAAAAACTACACTTTTTAAAATTGGTAATTTTTGCAAAAATAATTCAAGTATTATGGTTGAATTTAAAAATCAAACATATAGAAAAAATAATTAAAATAGTATATAACCAAGGAAATTAAAATTTAGGAGATGAGTCAAAGAAAATGAACCAAAAATTCAAACGATCGATTGATAGACATTAAAAAATTTGTTTTAAACCGTGCTATTGATAACTTTTGGACTGCGACCTAGTAAACACTTATAGAACCACGTTGTTTTAGTTGATGTATAAACAAAAAGAAAATACTTTTACCTTAGTTTCACCACACATTACAATTTTTTTACACATTTCTTGCAGCGATGGCCAACCCTAAGGTTAGCACCTAAAGAAAGTCCGGCAACGCAAGCAACGACCGAACCATGTTGGATTTAACAAAAAATATTCTCTCTCTAGAACTTTCCTCTCTAGGGTTGGCCGGCTCTTGGGTAGCCGCTATGGCAACGACCATGGAGGATCCGACACCTCCCTCTCCATCTACTAAAAAAATCCTTTACCTCTCTATTCCAATCTAACCCTTCCTCTGAACCTATCAATCTTATTCCACCTTCCACTTACAAAGGCGAACCTGCTCTTCGTCTCTTCTCGGACATTATTTGGTAATCTTAGAAAAATATAGTTAACGTAAAAGTTTTTTCTGAAGCCATCGTTTTAGGAAAAAATGACTTATGGATTCATTTTCTGTAAGTCATTTATTTTTCTTTGTTCAAACAACCCTCCGCCCCCTTCCACACTTATACATATTTACATACACGCATAATATTCATTACGTCCTAACATTAGTGTTCACTATATTATTTAGGGGCATCCTAAACATTATCAATTTTCTTTTTTAAAACTTTTTTCCATATTAATTATCAAAAAAAAGTATTTGTATTTGTGTGATTGAAAATGATGAACGTTATTTAAGTGACAATATCCTGGGACGTGGAATAGTCGATTTCATCCTGAATTGTTGTGAGATTATTTCCTCGAGGGGTGCTGTCACAACCCGATTCTGCCCCTCAGTGGGACCCAACACATTGGTGATCTAGTTGTAAATAACCTTGAACAATCCTACTAAACTTAAAAAAAAACAAATAGAAGTACATAAGCAACCCAACTTATATATACATAGGCCACACCCTAATAAAAGTTTTAAAGGTGCGGAAGCGTTAAACCAAAATAGAAGACTACACGTCTTCTTATACAGCAAAAACCATAAGGTTGCCCAAAAACTTCTAGGAATACTACCCCAAAAGAAACACTCATGCTAGCACTCCGGGGACCACCAAAACCATACTAGTCATCCTCCGACATGACTGCAATCTAAGGAAAACAAATAATAAAGGGTGAGTCGAAACTCAGTAAGGTGTACTATACTTATGCATGTTATGCATGTATGCAGCATAAATAATGCCATGATGCACAAATTAACAAATGACATATTTATCGATACTATTCACAAATAACATAGAAGAGCTGAAAGTTAAACACATGTAGCTAGGATACAGGATCGAGATACATCTCCGATCAAATCACTTCCAACCTTGTCACCCCCACTATTGTTGCTGAAGCTTGTATGTCTTGATCAATCTCTTGTTCGGTTTATCAAACCAATCAATTATTCACAACCCGGGTACAAGTCATCACGAGGCTAGGTCCCTACAACCCCAGACACGTCGTGATACTTAACATATAATTCAATGGTATTTTCCCCACTCGGCCAAAGTGGAGAATTCGGTTCCGGGTCCGAGTAGGGTGCCGCTGCTAACTAGCACTGCTCTCCGCCCCGTGACCTAGTCAGAGGTTCCCCTACTCTCCCCATAAAAACTATTCAATTGCGCAATTGAAGACTGTTCACGTGAGCACTTCATGTTCGAAACTAGTGCTTAACAAGAAAATTAACACATAAAGAATTCCAATGAGTTGTAAAGTAAACTCATTGTATTCTCCTGCAGCATAATTCAAATAATACAAATTGTTCATAACGCATGTAACACATGGTTCCGAGCATGGACATTATAATAACATGGTATCATGAACGCACATAAGCAAGTAATTCCCTTACCTTAAAAGAAGATTATCTTTGCGGAGTAAAGTATATTAAAAACCTTCCACGATAGTCTTCGGTATAGCCCGCTATTTAACGGTATCAAAATAATTATTTTTGGCTTAACGAAAATAGTAACATTAATCTCGGGATATATTTAAGGGAGTATATGGATCATTATCTAAATAAACTTGGCTAGACTTAATTTTAAATTCAAAGGAAGTAATGAACTACAATTTATAGGAACGATCGATGGGTTGTAGAATAAGTGTCGTTACCCCGGGTAAGAAACTCATGCAACTCACTAACCTTCCACGCAGCAGCCTACAGGAGGAGTAGCTTGTATTACTCATCGTAGTAGCCAAGATGTATCACCTCTAATTTGAAGTGGAAGTTGACAATTACAGCCGTGAAGAGATATGAGAATTGTTTGGGTAAGGGAGATGAATCATAATCATTACATGCCTTGTTGTTCAATTTCGTACATGCAAGTCCTCCAAACTAGTTAAATATCCTATGTAGTGGGCCAAGGATAAACCAAACTTTCCTCCCAGCCAATTGGTTTCATAGGTATTAATAAAGAAATGAGTAATTTGGTCAAAATATACTAAATCTTATTAAAATATAAGTAGTCAAGATACTAGGTATATTAATTGTTTTGGTCAACAATATTCCTTACCCAAATATTTTAATATACTTGGCCCAAGCAACTATATATATATATATATATATATATATATATATATATATATATACTTACCCATTATTATCATCTGAAAATACACATTTCTTTTAAAAATATAATATTTTAAAGTTAGCATAATTATTTGATTTGGTCAATTAGAATAAACTATTGACATATTTATTTTATTTAAATTTACATCAAAAGTCAATAAAATACTATTTGGTCCAATATGCCAAAAGTGTTATTAAATTGATTTAATTATAAAAATATATAAAATATCGGGGTTTTACAGTGCATACAGTGGTTACATACCGAGAGAATAATCGGGCCTAGAATTTCCATCATCTGTTTGTCAGTGTTGTGAGGGTAACTCCGGGGTTGTCGCCGAATTAAATATATATTTGACATAAACAAAACATAAGTGATTCCATTTTTGAAAAGTGAATTTTGTCGGGAAATTTCTTAAAATCATGCACTTATGTTTTTATATATACTACAACACAACCGTGTAATGCACGGTTCAATATTGATATAAATAAAACAATATAAAATTTTAATGATAACCATATAGCTGAATAATTATATGAAAAAACACGAGTTCAATATGCATATAAAACAACTTATAGAAAATTATGTTAATAAAAACAATAACTTTTTTAAAATATCTTTAAATTGATATCAAAGTGACATGTCCTTAACCAAAATAATTTACTTTGTACAATAAAAATTGAAGTTAATCATAGAAAATTACAATCAAAACACACGTGCGATGCACGAAGCATATATTCAAATCAATAAAATAGTTAAAACTTTAGTGCTAATTAAATACACAAATGATTGCAACATAAAGATTATGAGTTTGATGTATAGAATTGAATATCATAATTTTGTAACATTAAAATTAATATTATTTTGTTTGGCTCTCGTGTAGAGTTCAATTAAAAATCTAAACGTATAAGCAAATTAATAGAATAAAAAACTTAATGAAAATCAAGAGTCTTTAGGTTTAAAAATGCTTCACCTTTTGAGAAAAAAAATCAATTTATTGAATAAAAATATTAAGAATTCTAGTTCAATTCTAATTTTAATATTTTTTCTGGATATAAGCAATAAAATTTACATTGAAGGCTTTGAAGCTCACAATTCCAATTCTAAACAATGGAATTGAGGTTCACTTTCTCTCATTTTCTACTCTGGAGTCTCAACATAATTTAAATTCACAGATGTGTTTCCCGTATTAAAAAATGATATTAATATATATATATATATATAACTTGTATTAATTTTTTAAAAAATTGATAGCGCATATTATATCAGACAAAGGGTATTGTGATCTACTAACATGTTTTGTCATAAAACCTTAAAAACTACACTTTTTAAAATTGGTAATTTTTGCAAAATAATTCAAGTATTATGGTTGAATTTAAAAATCAAACATATAGAAAAAAATAATTAAAATAGTATATGAGCTGCTCGGCCCAATAGGCCCAAGCCATGAGTCACGTGTCAAGCATATGGGTTTCTTCCGAGCAAGCGAGCAAATGTTTCATGCGAGCAAGCGGGCAAAACTTTGGTTTCTATCAGGTAAGTTACTAGCGAGATGGGGGTTCAGCTAACGAGCAAAACCGATACACGGCATGGTTACTCGTGCTCGCCAATAAGAGTCACCATCGCTTGAGGACATTCATGTCCGGAAAGATCGAAGTGTTAGTTGAGGGTGGTCACATCCGAGCAAGAGTTCTCGCCAATAATGACCGAAATTCTCTAGTTAAATCGTTGTCATTAGTGGGCTCATTAATGTGTCTCCCATTAAAGGCCATGACCGTTTGTGAGGGAGTTAATGACATTTATGGGCGCTTAATGGAGATCATGGGCAGTTAATGGCGATCATGGGCAGTTAATGTCAATGATGGGTGGTTATCTATGGTTATTGGCGGTTATGCCTTCCGGTGCGTATAAAAGCTTTGGAAAATGATGGAGAACGGTATGCGCAATCTAATTCTCTAGCCAAAACTCTGCCAAATTGCTTACTCTTCTGTTGATTTGCATACTGATTTTCACGCAGGAGGGCCTTTGCAGGGAGTGCCCTTGCCCAGTTCACGTTTATTCATTTACATTGCAGAGTTGGGCTTTGAGGATCTACGGACACGTTGAAAGTCAGATGTTCAGATTGGGCTTATTTAGTGCATCCAGACTTCTTGGACGCATCAGTTGGTTCCATTGCCGGGAACGGTTGGTAAACTTTGGTTGGTAAACTTTTGTTGGTAAACTTTTTGTTGGGTGTTTTCTGTTCTTGAGATTTTATCCATGGCGGAGAACGGAGTTAATGGTGGCAGTGGCAGTCGTAGAGAGGAGGTGCACCAGAACCTCAGTTTTAATCAAGTGGCTGGAAATAACGTTCCACCACCTCATGATGCGCGCCATCAGCTTAACCAAAGGCATGGGGTTGATTCGTTGGCTAGAAGTGCTGAAGCTGCAGTTGGGTTAGCTCACGAGTTTCGTGAGGAAGCTTTACGACAGCGAGCCATTTACCTGGGCCAAATGCATCAGCTTAACCTGCAGTTGATTGCGATGGGCAAGCCACCATTGCCCATCGAATTAGATCCATTACCAGCTTTGTCGGCTCCTAGCCAGGTGGCAGGTGTATCTCGCACAGGTGGTAATCAGGTGAATCCTCTGGTCGTTTATTCACAACCACGAGTACAGGGCTCTAAACAGCGCGAGCAACCGGAGGGTAGCAAGGCTAGTCACAGGGTTGTCCCCAGTGTTCATTCAAGGCTGGGTCCACGAGTTGGAGACGATTCAGCTCAATCACGTCGCAGGCGACGTTCGCCTTCACCACCAAGGTCACATGGTCGCAAGTTTTGGTCACCCTCACCACGACGATCTCGAGCTCATAGTCGTCGATCACGGTCACCGAGGGGTTCATATGTACACCGACGAAGAACACCATCGCCTAGACGCTCCCATGGGCGTTTATCTTACCATTCTCAAAGAGGAAAGGATCTACCACAACCAGTTGCACCAGTTGTACAGCTCGCTGGGGCATCACAGGCTCAGGTGGCGCATGCCGTGGGGGTTGCTCAAGCTGCTGGAGTGATGGGACCCCAGGCCCCTCATGCCTCGCGACCTACGCCTCGGGTGGGGGTGGTTTGCCTACAACCATAAACTTGGAGGATTTCGAGGAATTGAAGCGCCGGATGGAAGCCTGGGAACAAGGCAAGGCTCTGGATGACAATTTCTTAGGCACGTCAGCCAGCCCGCTCGCCCCCTGGATTGAGAATGCTCCGCCAGCACAGGGTTTGATATTCCCAAACATTAAGGATTATACAGGCAAGACTAAGGCCAGGGATTGGTTAATGCCTTTTGAATCCCAAATCGGCTTGGTGACTTCAGATGAGGCACTGAAGATCAGGGCTTTTGTTGGCGCGCTGCAAGGAAAGGCTCTAGCTTGGATGGGGGCACTGCCACGATGCTCGATCAACAATTGGGCTGACTTGCGGGCAAAGTTTTTAGCCGATTTTGGAATAGCAGGAACATTGGCAAAAACCAGGGCCGACCTGTCAAAAGTTAAACAAGGGGTGCATGAGTCTACAACGAGTTACCTTGAGAGGTTCACAAAGGTGTTAGAGCAAGTCCCTGGGTTGACCGAGCAAGAGGTGACCCTATGTTTTGAAACTGGATTGCTTGAGGGTGAAGGTGGTTTGCGATCAGAGTTAAGTATGCATGAACCAAAGACACAAGCAGAGATGCTCATGCGAGCACAAAAATGTGCGCTGGGGAGACGGCAAAAAAGGAGAAGAAAAAGGAGACTGCTGAAGCAACGGGAAATTCTAAGGGAAATGGTCAGATGGGCAGTGGAGGCTACAATAAGAGCAAGTCCCGATATGACCGGCCAAAAGAATTTCTTCGGGAATCGGATTTGACTCCACTCAAACACATCAAGGCGAGGACATTATGTTCGAGATAAGGAAAGATTTGCGAAGCTTCCTAACCCACCTCGCATGAATCCAGCGACTGCCAGAGAAAGGGATCAGACGAAGCGGTGTGCTTTATCAAGATGATTATGGGCACACTACGTAGGAATGCTGGCCACTGAAGAAGGCCATTCAGAAGTTGATCAATGAGGGGCGGCTGGATCGCTTCAAGCGGAATGGAGGTAATAGAGGGAATGCTCCTAGGCGAGAGGCCCCGCCGATCAGGGGGGTGATCAATGTGATAATGGACGAAGAACTTACACCGACGCAGCTCGGTAAACAAATATATTCTCTGTCCAAAGTGGTTGAACGACCTGTTACTTTACAAGAGGGGGAACAAGCCATACAGTTTACACGCAGTGAATTAGCGAGTAGCGTGGCAGGCGAGCAGTCCTTGGTAGTATCGGCTTTAGTAGATGGCTGGGTCGTGCATAGAATTTTGGTGGACACAAGAGCATGCCGAGATGTAATGTATTATTCTTGCTTTCAAGGGCTCGAGTTAAGTGATGACCGGTTGAAGCCGTATGCAGGGGCATTAGAGGGTTTTACAAATCATAAGGTCCCAGTCAAAGGCACCGTCGAGCTAGAAGTGTTGATCGGTGAGGGAAGCAAGACCCGAGCTGAAAAGATTACCTTCATGGTAATCGACCTGAAGTCTCCTTACAACATAATTTTGGGTGTACCAAGTATGGCCAAATTTCAAATGGTGGCATCAATCCCACATCGGCGAGCAAAGTTTTATACCGACCAAGGAGTTGGAACGCTGCGAAGCCAGTCGAGAGCTAGTGCTCGAATATGCGCGATACTCAAAGGAAGAAGCAGAAGTTGACCCTAGAAGATGGCGAGCATAAGATTACTGTCAGTACTAAGGAAACTGCGCATGTGACTGTGGGACCATCAGTGGTGGCGATGGTAAAAGAGGATTTAGAGATGGTTGCAAGCTCTATGCCGACATTGAAGTCGGGGGAGCAGAGTCAAAATGAAGCAGATACGACAATGACTATGAGCCAGGCTAATGTTGAGACTAGTCCATCTTTGCTGACATTGCAGTCAGTGGAGCGAGTTGAACAAGAAGAGGTGGTCGAGCAAGCCATTTGTAATCCTTTGCCGACATTGACGTCGGAGGGATTTGAGAAATCGAATGAGGGCGTTGAGCCTATGGATGATCCTTTGCCGGCATTGATGTCAGGGGAGTTTGAAGCTGAGGTTATGGAGGTAGATCAGCTTGACAAAGTTGAAGATCGAGCCGAGAAGGATGAGAAGGTGGAGTGTGACACGCTCCAAATGCGAGACGAGCCAGAGTTTACGGCTCAAGATGAGCTTGAAGAGGTTATCATCAATTCTGCTTATCCCGAGCAGAAGATCAAAATTAGTAGAGCTTTGACGGCAGAGGACAGGGAAAGTTTAATTAAGCAGTTACAAGACAGTCTAGATGTTTTCGCTTGGCGACCCGAGGATATGCAGGGGGTAAGCAAGACTGTGGCTTTGCATCAGTTGAATGTTGATCCAGCTTTCCGACCAATCCAGCAGCGACCTCGAGTTTATTCGGTGGAAAAGGATCAAGCGATTAAGGAAGAGGTCGAGAAGCTACTCAAGGCTGACATAATTGAGGAGATACATTACCCAACCTAGTTGGCTAATGTAGTTATGGTGAAGAAGTCCAATGGAAAGTGGCGGATGTGTGTTGATTTCACCGATCTGAATAAAGCCTGCCCGAAGGACTGCTATCCTCTGCCGAGAATCGATAAGTTGGTGGACGCCATTGCGGGGTTCGAGCTCCTCAGTTTTATAGATGCCTATTCTGGGTATCACCAGGTGAAGATGAATGAGAAGGATAAGGTTCTAACAGCTTTTCGAGCAGCAGGGGGGCTATGCTGTTACAAGATGATGCCTTTCGGCTTGAAGAATGCTGGAGCTACCTACCAAAGGATGGTGAACAAGGTGTTTAGCTCGCAGCTCGGGAGAAATGTGGAAGCCTATATTGATGACATGGTGGTCAAAACTAAAGGGCGCGAGCATGTAGAAGACTTGGGCGAGACCTTTGCAAATCTCAGGAAAAATTGTATGAAGTTGAACCCGAGCAAATGTGTGTTCGGGGTAAAGGCATGCAAGTTCCTCAATTTTATGGTGACCGAGAGGGGCATCGAAGCCAATCCTGAGAAAATCAAGGCATTGGTCACTATGAAGCTTCCCCGCTGTGTTAAGGATGTGCAGAGGCTTAATGGTAGGGTGATTGCTCTTGGAAGGTTTATCTCAAGATCGACAGAGCGGTGTTTGCCTTTTTTCAAAGTTCTTCGAGGTAACAAAGGGTTTGAATGGACTCCCGAATGCCAAAAAGCTTTCGAAGATTTGGTGAAGTATTTGGGCAGCCCACCTTTGCTGAGTAGTCCGGTCTTCGGTGAAAAGTTATTTGTTTATTTAGCAGCTACCGAGCAGGCGGTAGCCGCTGTTCTGGTTAGGGAAGAATGCAATGTACAAAAGCATGTCTATTATGTTTCAAAAGCCCTTTCTGATGTAGAGGGAAGATATTTTAATGCAGAGAAGTTGGCTTACTCGCTTGTTGTTGCTGCTCGGAAACTTCGAGCTTATTTTTCTGCGCACTCGATTGTTGTGTACACTGATTTGCCTTTGAGAAAGATTTTGCACAAGCCAGACACTTCTGGTCGTTTACTCACTTGGTCGATCGAGTTAACTGAGTTTGATATTGACTATCAGCCTCGGCGAGCTATCAAGGCGCAAGCTTTAGCAGATTTTGTGGCTGAGACAAGCTTCAAGGATTCTGGCGAAGAAGAAGTAGCGGGTAAAGCGGTAACGGCGAGTAGCGCAAGTCCAAAGCCGAGACCAGAATATTGTTGGGAACTCCATGTTGATGGTTCAGCTAGCCGATTTGGGAGTGGTGCCGGTTTGGTGTTAGTCCCACCAGAACAAGATGTAGAATTTGAGAAAGCATTGCGCTTCAAATTTCCAGCTTCCAACAATCAGGCCGAGTATGAAGCTTTAATTGCTGGGCTCGAGCTCGCACAAGACATTGGAGTGCGTGCAGTGGTTATATATTGTGACTCCCAGTTGGTGGTGAATCAAGTCAAGGGCGATTATGCGGTCCATCATCCGATCTTGGTTCGTTATTGTGCGATGGTGAAGGAAATTTTAAAGGACTTTGATTATTGGGAGTTGGTGAGAATTGCTCGGGAAGATAACATGCGAGCCGATTATCTGTCGAAGATAGCTGAGGATGAAATTCAATCCTTGCATCCGGGAGTCATGATCGAGCATGTGGAGGTTCCTGTCATTGAGAAGGAGGCGGTTATGGATATTGAGCCGGCTACAAAATGTTGGATAGATGACCTTCGGTCTTACATCGAGCAGAGGGTGTTACCTGAGGACAAAAAGGAAGCTAGAACCATCCAAAAACGATCATGTCGTTACCTTGTTTTGGATAACATTTTGTACCGGAGATCTTACACCCGACCTCTGTTGAGGTGTGTGCGACCAGAGATGACGGAAGGAATTTTGGGAGAAGTGCACGAAGGCAAGTGTGGAGGTCACCCTGGTCAGCGGTCATTAGCCGAGAAAGTTTTGGCAGCTGGATTCTATTGGATAACACTGCGACGGGATGCCGAGATGTATGTTCGTCGATGTGACAAGTGTCAGCGTTACGCGGATATTCCACGCTTACCATCTACCGAGCAGACCCCTGTTATAGCCTCATGGCCGTTTGATATGTGGGGAATAGACTTGATTGGTCCTTTTCCCGTAGCTCGCTCGAAATTCAAGTATGCAGTAGTAGCTGTTGATTATTTTACTAAATGGGTGGAGGCGAAACCATTGGCAACCATAAGTGAGGTTAATGTCATTGACTTTGTTCATGAACACATATGGTGCCGGTTTGGAGTCCCGCGAGCAATTGTGTCTGATCATGGGACTCAGTTTTCTGAAAAGTTTACTAAGGCATGCGAGCAAATGAGGGTGAAGCATTGGCAATCATCTGTGGCATATCCACAAGGCAATGGGCAGGCTGAAGCTGCAAATAAACAAATCTTGCACGTCTTGAAGAGGAATTTGGAAGAAAAAGCAGGAAGATGGGTAGGCAGGCGCTTGACTTTGTGGGCGGTTAGAACGACAGCAAGGGGTCCAACAGGAGAAACAACCTTTTCTTTAGCTTATGGGTCTGATGCTATGGCTCCGGTAGAGATGTACTTGCCCACTCATAGAGTTTTAAATTACGATGTTGAGTCTAATAACACAGCTCGAGCAGCCGATTTGGATTTATTGGAGGAAAAACGGTTGGAAGCCAAGATGAGAATGGCAAATTATAAGCAGCGAGCAAAAGCCCACCACGATAAAAGGGTTCGTGGTCGATCGTTTGCTGTGGGGGATTGGGTCCTTCGTAAAATTGAGGCAACAGGTCATCGAGCTGAGTGGGGAAAGCTGTCACCAAATTGGGAAGGTCCTTTTCAGATTTCAAGGATCATCAAGGAAGGCACTTACATGTTGCGAACAGAGGATGGTGACGAGTTAAAACACCCATGGCATGCGGATCATTTGAAGAAATACTATTGGTAATTGATTTGCAATATGTAAATTCTTTGATCCTTTTTCTTATGGCAATTAATAATGGTGAAACTCAATTGTCTTCAACCTTATGTTTGGAAGATGGTCTTCGAGTTGGTTTTTGTTGTTTTCTCGATTATTCTCTTTATCGAGCATGAGTTGTTTCTTGCTCGGTTAATGAGTTGGTGTTCGAGTTAAATATCTCCTCGATTCTGTCTTTTTCGAGCATAAAGGGCTTTGTGTTCGAAAAGGTTTGAGGAGAGGTTTCCCGGTTCTCGATTATTCTCTTTTTTACGAGCATAGAGGGCTTTATGCTCGTAAAAGGAGTTGGTGTTCGAGCGGGAAAGTGGCTAATAGTGATCGCTTTCGTCCGAGTAAAGGATATCTTTGCTCGGGAAAAACTTATATAAAAGTGGTTATCTAAAAAAGAAAAGTGAGCAGTAGAAATATTACAGACATGAAAAGTAAATTGTTTGTGGTACAAGGCACGGAGGCCAGAAAGGCACGCAAGCCATAGTTGTGATTTCAGGCACATGGGGCAGTATTGTTGTCGTTTGTTGTGGGAGCGGGTTCCTCGGTTCCATCGGTTTCTGTCTCTAGGATTGTAACTTCATCGTCGGCTTGATCTGGAGCATTTTCAGTTGTTGATGGGGAGCCTGGGACCCCCAGATTTAGGTCATTAATTCGATGACAGTGGGGCTGGTGACAGGAGGTGGGTTCCAAGGGGATAAGCCTTTCTCGACATCGGTTTCGGCCAGCGATTCCAGCTCGTCTTCGTTGAAAGGCACGAGAGCGTGACCGGGGCGGGCAGACGAGCTAAACAATGGATTGGCCCCCCATTCAGCTAGTTGCTCGGGGCGGATTTCTAGCCCGCTGCAGGCAATCTGCCTCAAGATGTGGTTCATGCCCTGTAGGAAGAATGGATAAGCCTCATTTTCAACACAGGTAGCGAAGTCATTCGAGCTTTTGTAATCTTCAATGATCTTTTGCTTTAGCCCTTCATCTGTCAAAGAGCCGGTCTCCGTTAGCTTCTGTTCGAGATCGGTGATCGCGGCATTGGCAGCTTCAAGATCACTTTGGCAAGCGCGAAGTTCCCTACGCACCCCGGCTATGTTGTTTAAGGCTGTCTCTTCGGATTTCTTGGAAAGGTTTAGTTGGGATTCCAAAGATTTTTTCTCAGCTTCAACTTGGGAGAGCTCGGTTACTTTGCTTGTTAAAGATTCTTCAGTGCTCTTGAGGTCAGCTCGAATTGAGTTGATTTTTTCCTCTAACGCATTCTTCTCAGTGGTCAGTATCTTTCTCGGCAGTAAGCGTGTTGTTTTTGTTGAGGTTGGTGATTAGGCGTTCATACATCAAAATTGATTTATTGGCAATCTGTCAAAAAAGTTGCAGCTTAAAAGAGAGAAAAGGTAAGGAAAATAAGTGGTAAGAGAAAAGCATTACCTCGGTCATGCACATTCCCATTTCCCGATCAAGACAGAACTCGCTTGATCGGCGTACTTCTTTTGGACTTCCACTGTGGTGCAGCCGTTTCATCAAACCAAGTCCAGCAGTGGCCTGGAAACCACTACGTTTGTGTATATTGATATTGTGGAGATCGGGTACATTGGCGAGTTCCCTAATGAGGGCAGCAGCTTTTGGCTGGTCGTCGGGCATGACGAAATCTTCCCTTTGCCAAGAGGGGAGTCGGGGAGTACTTTCCTCGATTATAGCCTTATCTGCTCGGCGTCTTGTCCTCCTCGGGCTTTCACTTGGCTCGACATTAATAATAGGAGGGGAGACGTTTACCGCTTCTCGTACAGTAGGTACCGGGATAGAAGCCATTGCAAGTTGACTGGGCTCGGGTTGATTGCGTTTTGTTCCCCGGCTAGAAGTGTTGGCAGGGACCGTCGGAAGATTGACAGCTGGCTGGGTTGACAAATGCTTAGCTCGCTTGTTGGAGCTCTTCTTTGCAGCTTGCATGAACTTGCTAACATCTGTTAATTGTCTCATGTCTGCATAAGATAAAGTGAATATTAACCAGGGAAAAGCACAGATTTGTAAAGTTATCGAAAAAGGATGACAAAGTAAGATGCAGTTGAAGTGTAAACCAGTCAGCGAGAAGGAAGGTCTGCAGAGAGCTCCGGTGCGAGCACATTCCTCGCACTCACTAGGGAATTTTTTCCCATGGCAAGAGCCCCAATATGGATGAGGAGTTTCCGGATCAAGAACAATTCGAGGTTCAACTCCTTCAATGGGTAGGTAGGAAATCCCAGCTAATCGTAGAAGACCAAGGTCAGAAGTAAGAATTCGCCAGTCAAGCACGAAATCCTGTCCAGCTCGCCCTTCTCTTGCTCCCAGTAGAGTCTTGAAAGCTTTAACTATTCGAGGTTCCCCAGCTCGGTAGGCGTTTTTGTCGTGCTCAGGAAGTCCATAGTCGCTGATGTAGGGTGCAAAGGGCCAGCCAATGCTCGATTCAACGAGCAAAGCCTTCGAGTCCCAACCATCGACTTTATTGGGACCATCAGTAAGAAGTTTGAAGAAACCGTGGTTTGAACGACTATTGATGCGACCAGATTTCTTGTCAAGGGAGAGAAGGAAGAATTTTCAGAACAAAGTCATATCGGGTTCAAACCCGAGTGACCGGCAGGCTACAGTGAATGATACTAGGAATCTAACAGTGGTTAAGGTCAAGTCGCAGGGGAGAGTATTGGAGGCATTCATTAATTCGACAATAAACGGGTCGAGAGGGAGACGAAGCCCGACTTGAAAAAAGTCAAAATAAAACACCATCTTGTCCCCTTGAAAATTGTGGCCTTCAATGTCTATGTCTAAGTCGAAAGCGCGAACTCGGTAAAGTTTGGGGTCTATTCCTAGAGAGTAGAACTAGGTACTGACCTCTTCCTCGGAATTCAAATCTTCCCACCGGATTGAGGGGGAAGAATACGAAGAGGCAGGAACGAACAAAGTTTGGCTTGGCCCAGGTGGTTGATCGTTTGAACAAGGCGGATTATCTGCTCGCATGGTTTCACAAGGGATTTGGGGGTTACTATTTACTTGTTGCTCGCTTGATTGTACGGGTTTTCGTCGCCGAGTAATTAGTGGAACCACCTCTTGCTCGCTCTCTTCAGAAGATGAGGTCGAGAACAGAGGCATTTCTTCTGGAGCTCCATGGTCATAGCTCTGGCCTTCAATTTCGGAAACAGTTTCTTCGCTAGACATCCTACATGAAGAGGAATCGAGAAGTGCAGGTTAGATATTGATTGGGTGAAGTACAACAAAAGAGAAATTGACTGTGGTAAACAGGTTGTGAGATCAGCAAACAGGGTACTGATCATGGATTTCTTGATTCCCTTGGTTTGGATTGAAATGGCTGATAGATTGTGAAGAGCAAAGGGGATTGGATATTGGTTTATTATATCAAATGGTGAACAGTTCGTAGAGAAGTGAAAAGGGGTTTAAACAACACAAACCCTAATTCAAAAATTGGAAAGAGAAAATACAATCGAAGATTGAGGAGGAAAGAAAGAAATACCTGGTAGTTTCAGAGGGCTTTGATCTCGATTCTGGAGACGTCGCCTGAGAAGATTGAGCTGGGAACTTTGATTTCGATTGGAGATTGCAGAATGCTTAAATCGGTTCGTTCTCTCTTACGTTTCTTCAGGAAGTGGCGAGTGGTAAAGTTGTGAAAGAGAATGGAATTGGGTTTTTATACCTAATAAAGCCGCCGGTTGGGGAGTACGGACCATTGGGCTCGAGTTGCGTGGCGCGGGGAACGAGGCTGCATTTAATGCAGCATGGAAAATTGGGCCCTGTTTTTTCTGCGGCGGTGGCGGTGACGGTTTACATTTTTTAAGAAACCCCTCTTTAAAACGTCCCATGGTTTGCCGCCTATTCAAACTTTGGGCTCCAAGATTATTTGGGTTGCATATTTGAAAGATTTGATTATTTTAGAAAATGCTCTTCGAATTTTTTGGGCTCCTCCCCGTCACAAGCATGAATGCTCGGTGAAACGAGGAGTAGGGGGCTACTGAGCTGCTCGGCCCAATAGGCCCAAGCCATGAGTCACGTGTCAAGCATATGGGTTTCCTCCGAGCAAGCGAGCAAAGGTTTCATGCGAGCAAGCGGGCAAAACTTTGGTTTCTATCAGGTAAGTTACTAGCGAGATGGGGGTTCAGCTAACGAGCAAAACCGATACACGGGCATGGTTACTCGTGCTCGCCAATAAGAGTCACCATCAGTTGAGGACATTCATGTCCGGGAAAGATCGAAGTGTTAGTTGAGGGTGGTCACATCCGAGCAAGAGTTCTGGCCGGCAATAATGACCGGGAAATTCTCTAGTTAAACCGTTGTCATTAGTGGGCTCATTAATGTGTCTCCCATTAAAGGCCATGACCGTTTGTGAGGGAGTTAATGACATTTATGGGTGCTTAATGGAGATCATGGGCAGTTAATGGCGATCATGGGCAGTTAATATCAATGATGGGTGGTTATCTATGGTTATTGGCGGTTATGCCTTCCGGTGCGTATAAAAGCTTTGGAAAATGATTGAGAAAGGTATGCGCAATCTAATTCTCTAGCCAAAACTCTGCCAAATTGCTTACTCTTCTGTTGATTTGCATACTGATTTTCACGCCGGAGGGCCTTTGCAGGGAGTGCCCCTGCCCAGTTCACGTTTATTCATTTACATTGCAGAGTTGGGCTTTGAGGATCTACGGACACGTTGAAAGCCAGGTGATCAGATTGGGCTTATTTAGTGCATCCAGACTTCTTGGACGCATCAGTATATAACCAAGGAAAATAAAATTTAGGAGATGGGTCAAAGAAAATGAACCAAAAATTCAAACGATCGATTGATAGACATTAAAAAATTTGTTTTAAACCGTGCTATAGATAACTTTTGGACTGCGACCTGACAAACACTTATAAAACCACGTTGTTTTAGTTGATGTATAAACGAAAAGAAAACACTTTTACCTTAGTTTCACCACACATTACAATTTTTTTACACATTTCTTGCAGCGATGGCCAACCCTAAGGTTAGCACCTAAAGAAAGTCTTGCAATGCAAGCAACGACCGAACCCTGTTGGATTTAACAAAAAAAATCTCTCTCTAGAACTTTTCCTCTCTAGGGTTGGCCGGCTCTTGGGCAGCCGCTATGGCAACAGCCATGGAGGATCCGGCACCTCCCTCTCCATCTACTAAAAAATCCTTTGCCTCTCTATTCCAATCTAACCCTTCCTCTGAACCTATCAATCTTATTCCACCTTCCACTTACAAAGGCGAACCTACTCTTCGTCTCTCCCCGAACATTATTTGGTAATCATAGAAAAATGTAGTTAACGTAAAAGTTTTTTCTGAAGCCATCGTTTTAGGAAAAAATGACTTACGGATTCATTTTCTGTAAGTCATTTATTTTTCTTTGTTCAAGCAACCCTCCGCCCCCTTCCACACTTATACATATTTACATACACGCATAATATTCATTACGTCCTAACATTAGTGTTCACTATATTATTTAGGGGCATCCTAAACATTATCAATTTTCTTTTTTAAAACTTTTTTCCATATTAATTATCAAAAAAAAGTTTTGTATTTGTGAGATTGAAAATGATGGACGTTATTTAAGTGACAATATCCTGGGACGTGGAATAGTCGGTTTCATCCTGAATTGTTGTGAGATTATTTCCTCGAGGGGTTACGCTGGCGTAACCCCGAGACGTGGAATGATCAAATCACATTTGATGTTTGAGTTGGATTATCTCCTCGAGGGATGCATCATGCATACCCTGGGACGTGGAATAATAAAGTATCCCATCCAGTTTGAGTTGGATTATCTCCTCGAGGGGTGAATACCCCGGGACGTGGAATAATCATGTATCCCACCCAGTTTGACTTTGGATCATCTCATCAAGGGGTGCATACCCCGGGACGTGGAATAATCAGGATCCCACCTATCCCACCAGTGTGACTGTTGTTGTTTGCATGAGGTCGAATTACGTTTGGTCTGATTCTTTTTATTAAGGGATACGTCAGTAGCCTATTTTGGTAGGTGCGACCATTAGAGCATATAAATTTGCATATCTGCTTAAAAACTACAATAACCTGCTATAACAGACTAAAATGTCTTAGGTATGTGAGATTTGAAATGCATTATAAACGGTTGCATTATAACTGCTACCTATTGCATCTCTCCCCGTTATAATTTCCACGAAATTTGGGAGTCTATTTCTTATCAACGACGTTCGTTTACTCGGTAAGCTTCAGGTTACCCGTAAACTCCATCGTTGAGGGGCTCTGTAGACACCCCAATTTCGTACCTCTGATATGTGGCATGACATGAAATATCAAATTAAACACTAACGAATGTCAAGTTACAGGGTTAAAGTGCAAAAGAAAAAGATGGATGCGTAAACAGTTAAATGCGAGGGGCCAAAGTGTCAAAAAAGAGCCTAAAACGACCCCCAGGTGCCACCCACACCCACTCTGGGCGTGGCGCCCAGACCCACCATGGGTGGTGCCCAATAGTGCCTTGCGCACTGTTGTGGTTTGCCTCTGGTACAATTTCTCAAGCTCGCGGTACAAGTCGATGAAGCACAAAAGAAGAAATCTTAACAATGAAGGAATCCCAATCTTGGCCTATAAATAGAAGGCCACGGCTTGTGAATTCACACACCGTTCACACACTCCGCACACAGTTAACATACCGCTGAGAGTTTACGCAGTGAGTTATGAGAGATCGCCCTGAGAGAAATCACTCTTCTAAGCCTTAAAGCTCCGTCAAATCTCCCCCAAACACAAAACCAACCAGTCAAAGTAAAACCTAGTTGCCCTGCTAGGATTCCACCCTATTCCTCCGATCTAAAAATCCCAAAAAGAGCAGTTGCCTTGCCCGAATTCAGATGCCAAATCCGCAAAAAAACAAGCAGTTGCCCTGCCCGATTTCCGCTGTCAGCAAGCAAACAACAACAAAAAAAACAAGCAGTTGCTCCGCCTGGTTCCCAGTGCCAGAAAGCAACTTTTGGAAGCAGTTACTTTGCTCGAATCTCCGCAACAACAAAAGACTCCCTCTCCCGGAAAGATAGAGCGAACGCCCCTAAAATCTACTAGAAGTTAGTTGGCACGGGATAAAAGCCCCCACACTTCAAAAGGTAGGCTATATATATATATATATATATATATATATATATATATATATATATATATATATATATATATATTTATATATATATATTTATATATATAATGTAATAAATATATATTATATTTGTAATTCTAAAGAGACTTTTGTAATAATATATGTACAATATGTATATTTAAATGCTTTATTTTATATGTTAAATAAATATAATAAAAGCATATTTTAGCTAAAAAACTTGTTTTGAAACCGAAATGGTGAGTTGGGTGCCTAATACCTTCCCACCTCGTAACTTAGCCTCCGAATCCCTTTACAACATTTGGTTATTTTTTGTTTTTCTTTATTTCTTCTTAAAATAAAGATTACGACTCTGTTACAACATTTTGAGTCCACAGTGAGGCCGGGCGTATTCCGACGCGCTCTTTGCAACATTCTTTTTGAACTTTTAATTTTGTTTTCCCCTAAACAAAGGAAGATGTAATGAAAATAACGTTGCTTTTTCTGAATCTTGTTTTCCCTAAAAAAGGGAGGATGATCCACTACAAGAAAAGTGACTATTTGTGACCCCTATTATTTGGGAAGGCTAAAAAACAGTCACAAATACCTTTTTTTGGGAAGGGAAAATTAGCAATCACAATTACTTAGTATTTGGGACGGTTGTGTAATAGCCTTCCCAAATACCTGTTGTTTTGGGACACTTGTGCAGCCCCCGTACTAAATTTTCTCTTTGGTTCCATGCCTCAATATATTAATATATTAATTAAATATATTTCCCCCGATATTTCACTCTCTCGCGTTCCTCTCCCGCGATTTCCCCTAAAATTTCCACCATTGTATATAAGTTTTCCCCCAAATTTCCCCAGGCTAGGTTTCCCAAAATTTAGTCTCCACGCACTCTCTCGTTCTCTCTCTCTCTGTCTCTCTGTTGATCCTTCTTTGCTACAGATTTGTGAAGCGGTTCCCATCTCTCATTGCTTCTCTCCACACATGTATTTCTCTTTCGCTCTCTCTCTCTCTCTCTCCCTATTTCTTGTTTGTCTCTCCTCAATTTCCTTCTCCTTCGTACATAACTGCAGCATACCTATACTGTTCTCTCTTGTCATCGCTACATCCCCTCAATTTTAAGTCATCGTCTACCCCTCACTGTACCACTGACTCAACAGCTCACTTAAGGTATGCCCCCACCCCCCACTCTTTGTCGTATGTCTGTATTTGTGTTGTGTGCTATAGTGTTGTACTACTGTTAAATATTAGGCACTATTTTTCTTCATGTACTGGTGAACTTGTGATTTAAGAACAAAGTGAATGAGTGCCCTAAAATTTGAACTTTTGAATTGTAATTCGCATTAACCATAGCTAAATTATGAAAAAAAATATAAGTTTTATGGGGAACTGAAAATTGTAAGTTGGATTGCATCCAAGATAAGGTTTCTCGGAAGGGTACTTTTTTTATTTTGAACTCAACATAATTTTGAT
The DNA here is from genome assembly GCA_013146195.2 of Codonopsis lanceolata. Classification (NCBI taxonomy): domain Eukaryota; kingdom Viridiplantae; phylum Streptophyta; class Magnoliopsida; order Asterales; family Campanulaceae; genus Codonopsis; species Codonopsis lanceolata. The sequence continues at coordinate 11,328,993 of CM028378.1, read as the reverse complement.
TGTGAAGAGATAGTAAAAACAAAATATTAGCAAGGTGAAGAAATGGGATTGAGAATTAAAAGAAGAGAAAAAGGGGCATTTAGTGCTTTGGTTCGTGTATATGTGATGTAGCGGAAGGTAATTAAAAGTAATCGATAAATATCAAGCTGTTGAGATCGCACACGACTACCAGCGTTGATCTTCTAAATCCTATTGAGGTTCACAAACCTACCAGGATCTAGGCATCAATTCTCGTTGATTTAATGAATACCGAAATTGGGAAAAAACAACTTGTTCATAAAAATAGCAAAACTGCCTCTCAAACAACCCTAAAAGTGTTTAAATATGACCAAAACCCTAAAAGCAATAAATAGTTGAAATTACAAAAAAACCCGAAACTAATAAAAAAAAACTTCAATGGCCCGTAACACTATCTAAACGACGTTTTTTGGCCTTAAAAATACTCATAACCATGTTTTACTCGGGTTTTTTTTCCGTCTTTTTTAGAGCTTCGTTTTGATATGCGCTAGACCCCGTAACTCCACCTGCGTCAAAAGTTATGCCCTTTTCCGCGTGCTCGGTCCAAACGGTCGAGATAATCAAGCGCGAGACTACCTGCATCAATATGCCAAATGAACAGTAATAGTCAGTGAAAGATAGAAGTATAGGAAGGAGAGAGATAAAGATGTGGAGGGTATCCAGGATGGTCATTTTAGCGAAGGAGTTGTGTACATAATTGTTAACTTAATCGCAACAGGTAATAAGCATTATGCCACTTTTGCCATAATGGGTCTTGTGGTACAGGCATGCTAGTTTTTACTTCAAATATGATCGAAGATCGTTGGGATGATTAAATTTTAAAAAAATTCCAAATTATTAGAAAGAACAAAGTGCATAAACTATATAACAACTACTTATTCAAAACTAAATATATCAATACCAATAGAACACAACTAAGAGACAAAAGATGCTAAGCATACATTTTTACTTAAAGAAGTTATAGTTCCAGTCTCAACTACTCGAGGTCCACTAGAAGTCTCTTTTATTGTGATACGTTTCTATCCAAATTAGATTCAATTAAATCAATGCAGAATTATATCCTCTTGAGGTGTACATTTGTTTTGATCTTACCATGTGGCATTGGTGTTCGTATTGTTATTATTATTATTATTATTACTCTTTCTAAATGGCACACTTATTGGTCTACATTATTTGTGTCCAAACCATTTTAGGCAGATTGCTCTCATTACGCATTTACCTTTCTTAGTATTGTCATATGTCCGATATATTAACATTCTTAATGCCATGCTCCATTTGTTTCAAGGAAAATAGTTTTGAAAAAATGATTTCCTGAAAACCATTTCCAGAAGATGAAATTATTTTCTTTACTGATGTTACTAAGCCCTCTGATAGTGTGGCTGAAAACAACATTAGGGTGTTTGGTTGGCACAAATGAAAATGTGCAAGGAAGTCTTTATTAAGTAATTGAAATAACAAGAATATATGAAAATTAAGAAAACGGCGGGAATCCCCTATTGACCCAAGCCATTAGACACGAATGAATGATTTGCATGTTATAGTTAGGTTGAAGCAGAATTGGTTCCAATGGTGATGATTGTGATAAAAGCATGTCACCATGGAAAACTGGTTCAGATAAAGTGTTTCCGAGTCTCCACTCAAACCCTTATTTTGCCTCTCCACTCATACCTAGCTAATCAAAAGAAATTATGAGATGGCAGCCAGTGATGGCAAGGCAACAAGTTTTTCTTGGGAGGAAGACGGCCCAACTATGTAGAGAAGAAAGAGAGAGAGAGAGAGAGAGAGAGAGAGAGAGAGATTTTACGTAGACCAGATTTTCCAATTGTTACCAAACTCTGAAAAATGCTGAAAATGTTTTCCGGAAAGTCATTTCCCATTATAGAAATAGAGCCTCGATTGGACTGACTTTATGAACATATTTCTTGGTTGTCCAACATTCCAAACCACAAGTAAAGCAGGTTTAATGGCTCTGCTCTATTCAATAGAATTTTGATGATTGTTTCAATCTAACTCATATTTAGTTTTTCATTTGCCTGGTTAATGGTTGTCAATTCATGCATGCTGCTAGTTACTGTTAGTCAACTTTTATCATAAAACTAATTTCCAAATTAGTTTAGAAATAACTTGGAGATGTATTTGGGAAACTATGTCAAGGCCAATTGCTATCTAATTCAGATTGGATACAAGTGTCTTCTGTTTGATGTGATTGTGTACATCTCTCTTCTGTCTTTCCCATGCACTGGTGGTTAAGCCCTATTTATTTATGTTTGTCTAACATTTTTTATATCCCATAGGGAACATCGACGTCAAGAGCGCAAAGCTGATATAAAGAAGGGTTCGACTTCAAGTTGAATTTGACCAGAAGGTCAGAGTTTTGACTGGCATTATTGATTTATGTTTTGTGACTTTCTTAGAGAACTTTGAAAGATACGTAAATGCTTTGTTGGGGTGCCTTTGCTTGATGGGTGTGCACCATTGTTTTTTGTTGCACGTAAATGCTTTGTTGGGGTGCCATCGTTTGATGGGTGTGCACCATTGTTTTGTTGTTGTACGTAAATGCTTTGGCATAATTTGTATTACATTGGTTAATTTCAATCCTTGGTCCATTCTAGTCTCTAAGCTGGTTGATTCTCCATGCTCGAACTGCCCCGTATATTTTCTTGTCTCACCATTCCAAACTAATTCACAATCTAAAGTCCTAGCCTCGTCTATTGCCAATCTTAACAATGTTTTAGCCGTATATGATGCTTTTGTAGTTAATGAACGAAGTAAAGCAATTAAGAAACTTGATCCATCCTGTAGCTTCTTACTTCAACATGTGCTGAATGATCTCAACTCCAAACCTTGTGTAGGAAAATTTTTGGACCGTAGAATCACTTGGAATTGTTCTTGCCATAAAAATTTCCACCTTGTCTTCGATACCTTGCGCTTTCTGCCCTCTTTGCGTGTTTAAAGCCCCTCTCTCGCTGTCATCTCCTAACTTTGTGCCACCCTTAAAAAAAACTTTGTGCTTCTTATTTTCTTTAGCAAACAAGTTTAGCCTTCACGTTAAATTGTTCGGTGAATCCTTGGGTGTTATGGTCGATGGCCTGATTCTGAATTTCTTACCCTTCTTTAATTTTGTCCTTCCTTTACAATCTGCCCAAACCATCAACTTGCAACCCAACGTGAGAGCTTGCGCCATTGTAGATTTCAGAATCTGTGCTACCCAAGAACCCATCCTATTTACCCCTTCCTTACCTTGCATGAACAACGTGACTGCACGAAGAAACGCAGCCTACTTTTTTATTTCCTTATCTCCCATGTCTAGCTTTGGTAGTACTTTTTGCGTCATAGCAGCTCTAAGCCCACTGCCCCCCTTCCTCAATTATCTCACCGTCGAGACTTTGGTTTTCAACGGCCCCCTTTCTTTTGTCTTTCAAAACAACTCTCCAAGGTGGTTAAACCCGTAAGATATCCAAGTTAATGTAGCATCCCGTCCTTCTTCCGACACCAAACAGACTATCACAACAAGCTGTCCATGTACGCAAATTATAATTGTAAGACAATATACCTCCCAAACTGAATTCAAAATCCTTGACGCAATAGGATCTAGAACTTTGAAATCGAAGGAATTGCTTAATACGTACGCTCACTTCACTTTCTCTAGAACCGTTTGCATCCTCTCTTCTTCATCCTCAAGTGCAGTTTGTTCCTATCCAGATTTTTCTTTTCCATCCCTTTCCATCCCCCTCTTCTAAAATTGGAACAGATTTTAACAACCCCGTGCTGCTCTCATCCTTCATTGATTCCCCCATTGTTTTCAAGCCAAAACCGCTTATAAGGATTTGGATGCTCTATGCATGGTTGGTACTTCCAGCTTCTCGATAAGTAAAGTGGAGACGACATTAACACAACTACCTCCATCCACAACCACGTTACAAACCCTTTCTTTTCTTTGAACGTCAAAATCTGCCTTTCACTATTAAGCTATGCATTAGCCTTCCTCCCAACTCAACAGCCCAGCCCGAACCATCCTTGCACCAAGCCTGTCCAAGTCGCATTCCTCGTTGTCACTCCCTTTCCTGGACTTGCATCCCCCTCTCATGAGTCAGCTCTAAACCATACTGAATGAGCCCAAACCCTTTAGGCTTGGACCACGCAGCCGTGCCCTCTTTCAAATTCCTTAGCATGTCTTGCTCCCAACTGCTCGCCACCCCCATGACAGAATTACGAGTGGAATTATTGGATATAGTGGAAGGACCAACAAAAGGGTGGACCACAACCACAATGAACAGGTTCAAATCCATCTAACATATAAAAATCACTATCAAATCCATTTAACTGAGAATGTTGAAAAAGCATACCTTCTGGATGCACTGATAGGTGGTTACTGTAAACACGAGACCTTTTCATGACATGCTGACTCGGCCCTGGATTACTCTCTTTCCTTACTTTGCGTTTATGACTGCTATTTGAATCCGACTCACTAGCTGATCGAGGGGGGGTAAGATTAGAGTAGTTCAACTGGCCCGAATAACCTTCCGATTATGTATCTATTTGAACATTCAGTTGTTGCGAAGGATCTTCTGATGAATCAAAATCTGACCCAATTGATTTATTAATATCTGAATTATGAGTCAAACTATTAGATGAAATAGGGAGGGGATTATGTTTTGTACCCGACAAAAAAATCCCAACTTAGAGCTACTTGTAATTCTATCAGAATAATATTATAATATCCCTCCTAATCAAATGCCACTACAATCCTTGTTTCTCCAATGTATTTTCAAATGACCACCATTCTTATATGACTTGGGTCTACCACCAATGCCGCACAAACCATCAACGGTCTTGAGCCAAACATTACAATTATTATCCTCTCTGTTCACCAAGGCAACCAAAGCAATAGGTATCTGACAAACAAAACTACAATCTGATATGGTGTCAAAATCTTCCAACACTATATATCTGCTCCATCCTCTTTTGAGTAGCCCCAAACTCGTCCCTATCCTTCCTATAAACTGTTTGTTTTCTTTTTCTTACTAGAATTTTTCTTTACAAATGTAACCCAACATTTAGCAAGTAAATTCCCCCCTTAACTACCCTTATCTCACGTCTGATTAAAACGTAAATGGAATGCCCAAGGTGATCTCTTCTTTTGAAAAACAAAGCTGCCACAATCAGCCCTAACAGCCGAATTCAACTCCCATTAAATTTCCACTTGTTACTCAACCCAATTCCCTCACCTATTGCCCAACCCCTAGCCTTAGCTACCTCCTCTTAACATCCCTGAATCTTGCCCGAAATATCCTAGCCAATTATTCTCCAACCTGTTACAAACTCCCTTGGCCAAAATTTTGCTTCCAAGGAACGATTCAACAGCCACGTTTTTGTTAGTGCTTAGGGCTGCCACGAATCCGAAATAGAATAAATAAACAAAAGAAGAAGAAGATTAAGATAGATCGGCTTCACCGGACGAGCTTTACTCGCTTGTCGTAAAGAATTTCGTTTGATTAATCTTCAAATCCAATATTCTAGACTTGACATCAACTCTCACAAAATCTACCAGACAAACTAGTTGTTTTATAGCCAATGGGCCACCATAAGCTCAAGAAGAAAATTGATAAACATTCATAACCAAAAGGAATAAGCAAAGATAACTTCAATTCAAAATCACTGTGCCCGCTTAAAAACAACTTCATATGACACCAATATAATAATCAAGACCTCTTGCTAGACTCATATCAAGAACCACTTTGTCAAGACACCTTGCCTTCTCCAAGGCTTCAAATAATTTATTTTCTTATAACATATGTCTGATTAAGTATTCTTTTTTCCTTTTTATTGTTTTCAGATTAACAATGGATACAAGTTGGATGCATTTAAGAGACAGGACCTTACCACAATTTAGAGATGGTGTTGAAAATTTTATAGAGTTGATATATTCAGACGTGGGGTCAAATGGATGTAAAAAGTGTCCATGTTCAAGGTGTTATGGTCGTTTTTATAAAACAAGAAATAATGTCATGGATGATCTTATCGTGAATGGCTTTATGGAAAAGTACTTGCCATGGTCATTTCAAAATAATTTTCACATTTCCTCTCTTGGCGATGGAGGTCGAAACGAAGATCAACGAAGCAATTATGATGTGGGAGATGACATTGTTGGCATGATACATGATGCCATTGGAGTTCGAACCGGAGTTCAATTAGAGAGACATTGAATGAAAGACAAACTTTGGATCCAAACACGTAAACAATAGATGATGAGACGGCAAAAAATTATAAGATTCTGAAGAAGGGCAACGACCTTTATTTAGGGTAGCAAAGTTCACTTCACTTCTATTCCTTACTCGGCTTTTACACATAAAAGTACTGGTGGTTTAATAAATCACACAACTATTTAGAATTATTTTCATGAGGTAGTTGAAGAAATAGGGATGTTGCCTTCTGTCTAAATCTATATGCTTTAGTTTAACAAGATAGTGTTTGATTAGTTTACTTACAAGACTGGATGTATGCCCAAATGATCCATGTTGTTTCCGAGGCGATGCAAAGTCTTTGAAAATTGTGATATTTGTGAGCCTCTAGGTATGCAAGAAGCTCTGGTAATGACGAGCAAACCATTGATGATAGATAGCAGGAAAAATAATGCTGAAACAAGTACCTATTTTCCATTCTGTCGGGCAAAGTTCATGTCAATTCCTCACACCGCATCACTATTTATTAGCACAGGCATTTAAGAGCGCAGTTAATGGGTGGCAGTCAGTGTTGTCCGCTGATAGTACTGGTAGCCTTTAGCAAAGGACTTACCAGTTGCGAGGGTCGAATGCTCATCCGCATAGCTTTATCGAGTCAATCTTTGTGTCTATAAACATTTCATGGTTCTGCCAGCTTCATCTGCCTCCCTGGCCACCATCGGCAGATGAAACAACACTTATTGATTGATGCAGCCCCGTGATTGATGAGAACACTTATTGAAAGACGAGCGAATTATGGCGATGGTGTGAACGATGCATCAACCGTGCAGTATTCAGTTGCTTATCACCATGACAATCGTCGACAGCGCTGGCTCTTAAAACAAAGCGTGCGTACTTTCATTGTCCTTGTAACAAAAACAGATGCGCTAAACATAAAGTCGCAGTGTTATCCGGACAGGCGCGCCAGCAGTCGCCATGGCAGCAACAGAAACCAAAGACTGCCCGGGTAGAACAGCTGAAGACGTCGGCAGACTATAATGTGCGAAAGATGTCTCGAAAGAAAGAGAAACACCAAAGAGCAGCGTCGGCTATAAGAAGAGAAATGCAAGAAGAGATTAACCGAAAGGGAAGAAAGAAATGGACGAAAGCGAAAACAAAGAAATCGCCGAAGAGTATCTTTCGGTTTGCCTGGGAGCTCCACAATACGCCACAAGCTTGGATGTCGCACATAACAAAATGTGATACGCATGTCGCTTAGAACTCGCAAAACAAAGATCACTTTGAATGGGCCGATTGATCTGCACAGTCGAAGCACATTGCACCCCTGTTGCTTAAAGATAGCCTTCGCTGAAGCCACACTGAAAACACCGAGAAAGATATGCTTGAAAGTTCACAGCGATTTAGTGTCCGATGATAAATCATTACCAAGAGCTGGGTCATTTAAAAGCTTGAGGCGACAATCATATTATTTTACAGAGCGTTTTCCTCGATGTCCGTAAAATAGCCAAACACATTGTTGAAGCCTGATTAAGCCGGTCGCAGATACTGAAAAGCCAAATCTGATCTAGTGATTTTTCAAGATCGTATTGCACTACACTTTGCCATCTTGAAAGATTTTTCCATCATCCTTCTTTGACGGAGCACTTGACTGGCCGAAGAGACGTTGCCGGGTCCGGCATATCGGTGGATGTACCCAATTGAGAGGTTAGCACCCTTGTAATCATATATATTTTAACCCTTATCAAATTCTTCATTTAACTTTAGTACTCATTGAATTTCTTTTTATACATAGGTACTTATTGACATTAAAACTTATAGACGCCCCGAAGCTTCTATCAGAAAGGGGTTTTAATGGAAGAGTCCATGACCTCTCGGCAAGATATCTAAACCACATAGAAACTAAGTCTACTAGAATAGATCGAATGATCGTGGTGAAGATAACGTGTCGTCACTTTGGCCAAGAAAAACTTTTTTCCTTGATCATATTTCAATGGAGCAAGCAAATCTATCTCGCTAGCTACTTGTGATGCCATTAGCCCATATAGAGAGTAAGTAATACTATTTTCATAGAATTAATGTTTTCTCTAATTTATTACTACTAAAATATTGATTATATTAATCCATCTTTATGTTACTCTTAATAGTCTTATAAGACATCTTCAATTCCTCCAAAAGTCAGCCCCTCGAGCACCAATTCATGAACATCAACGTCTCCATATTAAAGAGTTCCCTTCGTGGTTCAAAACTGAGGTAATTGTAAAATATACAAACGTGGCATTAGTCAAATATGTCAATTTGACCCGGTTGATGAACATATATAGTTTTGATTGAATTGTTTACACGGTTTATCAATAAACCGTTGTAAAACCACTCTAAAACCACTTGGTCGAATTCGATAAAACCGGTCTATAAAGTTTTAATGTCAATAAGTACCTATGTATAAAAGAAATTCAATGAGTACTAAAGTTATATGAAGAATTTGATAAGGGTTAAAATATATGATTACAAGGGTGCCTAACCTCTCAATTGGGTACATCCATCGACATATATGACCGACCAAAGAAGAAATGCCTCTTCACCAGTGTATAGGCAAGTGCTCCATTATATCAAAGAAGGATGGTGGAAAAATCTTTTCAAGATGGCAAAGTGTAAGTGCAATACGATCTTGAAGATACACTAGATCAGATTTTGAATTAACTTTTGAGCAGTATCCTAAAAAAGGTTTGATGCCTTAATCAAGGCTTCAACAATGTGTTTGGCAATATTTACTGACATCAAGGGAAGTAGCTCCTCGTAAAATAATATGATTGTCATGACTCTTCAAACCCCAAATGGGACGCTCTTTGAGATTGATTTATCTTGAAATATTAGAAGCATAACCATCAGACATTTTCACATCCTTCAATAATTTCAAAAACATGTCTTTCTCATATTTTCCGAGTGTGAAACATGTAGGGGGAAGTATCTTTTACCAGAACTATTATCTTTAGGGTGCAATGGCTCCCTAATTTTCATTTCTTTAAGATCAAGTCCAAGATTCAAGTGATCTTTTGTTTTTCCGAGAGTTCCTAAGAGCGTATGCAATACATTATCACACACAATTTTTTCTATGTGCATGACATCAAGCTTGTGGCGTATTGGTAAAGACTTAATAAGGAATTCAAAAAGATACTTTTTTCTTCCAACTATCTTCTTTAGCATTTCCAAAGATTCTCACTTTCTTTTGTTTTTCCTTTTCATCCATTTCTTTCTTTCCCTTTCGGATTATCTTTCTCTTTCTCTTTGCATTTCTCTCTTCTTATAGCAAATTCTTTCTCTCCTTCTCCTTCTCTTTGTCTTTTCTAATTGTTCTTTTTCCTCTTTCCAAGGACATCTTCCTTTTTATATATAGTCTCGACATCTTTCAACTGTTTCTAGTATTTCGAACCGATAATAACTTTGGTTTCGGTTCTAACTCTGGCTCTCCATGAAAAGCAGCTTTATCTCTTCGTAATTTATGACTTTCTTTTAGCCAACGCCTATGTCCTAGATAACAACACTTACGACTATGTTTTAGCCGAAAAGATCTAGTTTTTTGTTACAACAAGGACAAGTAAATTTACCTTAGACTCCAACCCGACAAATTAGCATATGTCAGGAAGTCATTGATTGTCCACATGAGTGATGCATGTAACTTGAATATACTTTTGGTTGATGCATCATATGTATTCACACCATCGTACCATAATTCCTTCATCTTTTCAATAAGTGGCTGCAAATATACATCAATCTTGTCCCCTGAGCTTTTGGGCCATCAATTAGCACGTAAAGAATAAATGATGGTTGTTTCATGCACGTCATGGTGGTAGGTTGTATGGAATGAGAACAATCGGCCAAGTGCTATGTGAAATGTTCATAGACCTAAAAGGATTGACTCCATCGATGCTAATGCAAGTCGAACATTACGACCCTCACAAGCAAAGTCCGGTACAACTTGTCAAAAGTTTTCCAAATAGGACTATCAGCCGGATGACGCATCACACCATCATCAACACGCTCTTTAGAATGCCATGTCATTAGTGATGCAGTGTGAGGTGACATGAACAACCTTTTCAGCCTTGGCTTTAATGGAAAATAGCGTACTTGTTTAGCAGCAATTTTTTTCCTCTTTATCACACTATCATCAACAGTTTGCTCTTCATTGCCAAACTTCTTATACCTAGAAGCTCCACAAATATCACAATTTTCAAAAGACTTTGCATCACCTCGAAACAACATGCAATCATTTGGGCATGCATCCCATGTCTCGTAAGTAAACCCCAAATCAGACACTATCTTGTTCGCTTCATAATAAGATTTAGACAAGGCAACATCCCCTATTTCTTCAAGTACCTCATGAAATAATTCCAGAGCCATTGTGCATGATTTATTCGACCAACCACCAAGTACTTTTATGTGCAAAAGCCGAGTAAGGAATGAAAGTGAAGTGAACTTTTGCTACCCTAAATAAAGGTCGTTGCCCTTCTTCTAGCATCTTATAAATTTTTGCCGTCTCATCATCTATTGTTTCTGTGTTTGGATCCAAAGTTTGTCCTTCATTCAAACTGTCTCTCACAATTGGAACTCCGGTTCGAACTCCAATGGCATCATGTATCATGCCAACAATGTCATCTCCCACATCGTAATTGCTTCGTTGATCTTCGTTTCGACCTCCATCGCCAAGAGAGGAAATATCAAAATTATGTTGAAATGACCATGGCAAGTAATTTTCCATAAAGCCATTCACGATAAGATCATCTCTGACATTATCTCTTGTTTTATAAAAACGGCCATAACACCTTGAACATGGACACTTTTTACATCCATTTGACCCCACGTCCGAATATATCAACTCTATAAAATTTTCAACACCATCTCTAAATTGTGGTAAGGTCCTATCTCTTAAATGCATCCAACTTGTATCCATTGTTAATCTGAAAACAATAAAAAGGAAAAAAGAATACTTAATCAGACATGTTATAAGAAAATAAATTATTTGAAGCCTTGGAGAAGGCAAGGTGTCTTGACAAAGTGGTTCTTGATATGAGTCTAGCAAGAGGTCTTGATTATTATACTGGTGTCATATATGAAGCTGTTTTTAAACGGGCTACACAGGTGATTTTTGAATTGAAGCTCTCTTTGCTAATTAATATATAAGATGGCACACAGAAGTAGTTTCTTCGTTTCATCTATTGTTTAGTTGCTCCCAGTTGTATAAGTGTTTGATGGATACATATGGTTGGCTACCAGTTCATGAAATCTTACATACTCGTGAAAAACCAAATATGGCAGTGCCTGGGTGAAAAAAAATCTATAAATTTAGAAAAGTGACTCTAGTTTAAACTAAAATGACAAGTAAGACTTTTTTATGGGACAGAAAAGGTGTGCACTCCAAGGCACTCCTTTGGATACCAAAAAGCATATCCAAATTAATACAAGGATGATGTAACTAATAAGATGAGAAACTAAAGGGCAGAGAAGGCCCCACACCATTGCCTCCCAAGTTGCACACTTTACAACTTACCCTTATTCAAGGTGTTCAAACAATACCTATTAACATAATTCCCAATAAGAAAATTACGTTGATTATTGTAACAACGAAAAAGTATATCTACTTCCAGTCATATTTTCTAGTTTTGAACCTGCATTAGCGTGATGTGTGATTCAGGGAGAGAGAGACCCTCATAACGTATAAGATATGCTGCTATCTATGCTATTTCCCGATTCTCTTCCTTTCTTTGATCTACTCCCAGCATCGGGAAATATCATAATTAGAGAACTGGAGGATGAATTTGAAGATAAGCACATTTATGGAATAAAGAAAAAAGAATCTGTCAAAATAAATACCTAAACTTCAACACCTTTATAAAACTTTCACCTATCAGCAATTTAGAGCAGGAATCTAAAAGACCATGAACAATAAAAGTACTAGCAGGTTCAGCTAAAGTGAGGCAAGAAGATAAATGAAGTCCTGTTCATCTTCAACATATAATATGTATGGATGGCAAATTGGCGCTTCCATCTAAACTAAGCGGTGCACAAAATAGTTAACATTTTTCATGCAAACTGTCAACTGCGCATTTGAGCATACAATTATTTTCATCTTATAAAGTAGGTTTGGAGGAGGGGGAGGGATTATTTCTATGCAGGATGCAAATTACTTTGTAGCCAACCTGACTATTTGGCAGTATGAGGTTTGGGACTGAGCCTTGATGAGTGCAGAAGCTGTATATTTTGATCTATTTTCTGCGTCAAATCCTTGTGATCACTCCGTAGCTCTGCAGGAAGGGGAACCAATTAACAAACTGTGCTACAGAAATGTAGACGTAAAATGTGCCACTCAAATCAACAATTATTTTGCCATGGTATTCCTCCTAATCTTAAAATCCATTGACAGATAAAACAATGAAGCTTTATTCGCATATTAAGCTGAAGGAAGAGGAAAAGAAAAGTGAAAAGCACTTTTTACTCTACAAATTATGGACACAGAGAACTGCATATAGTCATTAAAGTCAGGGGATCTTTCAATGGTTTTGGAGAGTAATCTCTTTGAAGTGGCTCTATTCTTAATGCATCTAAGGCTCTAACTCGTGAAAGGAGCTTTTTTTTAGAGTAGCTATAGCTTGTGAATCCCAAGTTGCACACTTTACAACTTACCCTTATTCAAGGTGTTCAAACAATACCTATTAAAAACTAAGTATTTAAAAATAAAATTTTAAAGTTTTAAAATTAAAAATTAAAAATTATTTCTAAAGCATGCAAAATTTTATCTACGTGAAAAATATCTAACACCCTAGCATGCAAAGATTTTTACGTAAAAATTAAAGAGAAGGGTTAGGATTACTTGTTTGCAGCCTTAGAGTTGAATGCAGCCGGAGTGGTTGATCGGTGTCGGCAACAATGGAGAATCTCTTCCTTGCTTCAAGCTCTTCAAGCTTCGATGGAGTGAAATGGGAGATGTGAGAGAGGTAGGAGATGAAGGGTTTGAAGAGGGAGGATCTTTCTTGAGATTGGAGCCGATTTTGATGGGAAGTTGCAAGAGATCGCCGGATCTTGGAAAGGGAGGCGGCTGCTGCTATTTTGATGAAGGAGGGAGTGAGAAATCTGATGATTCTGCAAATGGGGCTCGACACTGTCTTATATAGGGGGACCTTGCGGTCGCAAGGTCTGCCACACCTTGCGACCGCAAGGTGGGTAGTCAAAACGGTTCGAATTTCGTTGATTCCCCAGTCTGACAGTACGTATTCAAGAGGCTTGCATTTACTGAGGGCCTTGCGGTCGCAAGGTCCTCCACACCTTGCGTCCGCAAGGTGTCCAGAACTGCTCCTTCTTGATTTCCTTTTTTTTACTTTTCAGCAGTTTGCAGTTTAGCCCTTTTCTGTTAACTTCCGTTATGTTTCTTAACATTCCTGTATTGCAGGAACTTAACAAAAACTTTAAATAAAAATTATTAGCAACACATAAATACAACACTAAGATGCTTCTCTCCCTCAAACTTGAATTCTGGCATATTTAATTAAAATTTAAATGTCCAAAAATTAAATTTAACGGAGAATAACATATTTAAACTAATTACAAAAGAAATAACATTCAAAATAGTGGGTTGCCTCCCACTTAGCGCCTTTGTTTAACGTCTTTGGCTCGACCAAACTGCAAGCCTAATCCCGGGGTGGTTCATTGTCAGCCAAACGAATTAACTCAATTGTTCGTTCAACTGACATCGGCTCTAGGTATGGCTTGAGTCGGTGTCCATTAACTTTGAAAATTTCATTATTTTTAGGATTTTGAATATCAACAGCTCTATGAGGATAGATTCGTACGATTATAAAGGGACCAGACCATTTAGATTTTAACTTTCCGGGGAATAGCCTAAGTCTAGAATTAAAAAGTAACACTTTCATCCCTAGATGAAACATCTTGTTGGCTAACCCAATGTCATGATATTTCTTGGTCTTTTCTTTATATGTTTTTGCATTCTCATACGAATTCAACCTATGTTCTTCTAATTCATTTAATTGAAACAATCTTTCCTCTCCAGCCAAAGTTAAATCTAAGTTTAATTCTTTGACAGCCCAATAGGCTTTATGCTCAATCTCAACTGGTAAATGGCAAGCTTTGCCATATACCATTCTATATGGACTCATACCTATTGGGGTTTTAAAAGCAGTTCGGTATGCCCATAAAGCATCCTTGAGTTTAGATTCCCAATCTTTACGATTAGGCCTAACAGTCTTTTCTAATACTGCTTTAATTTGCCTATTGCTAACTTCTACTTGGCCGGATGTTTGAGGATGATAAGGTGTAGCTAACTTGTGAGTTACACCATGCTTCTTGAGGACATTATTCAACAACTTATTGGTAAAGTGAGTTCCTTGGTCACTTATTATGGCCTTAGGTACTCCATATCTAGCAAACAAATCTTCTACGAATTTAACCACTGTTTTGCCATCATTTGTCTTGGTTGCTACTGCTTCAATCCACTTAGATACGTAATCAACTGCTACTAAAATATACTCACAATTATTTGACACTGGAAAAGGACCCATGAAATCAATACCCCAAACATCAAAGATTTCAACAACCAAATTAATATGCAAGGGCATCTCGTTTCTCTTTCCTATTCCACATGTTCTTTGACATTTATCACATGTTCTATAAAACAATTCACAATCTTTAAAAACAGTGGGCCAATATAAACATGATTGCAAAATTTTTCTAGCAGTTTTGTTTCCACTAAAATGACCTCCACAAGAGTATCCATAGCAGAATTCCATAATACCTTGTTGGTCTTTTTCTGGAATACATCTCCTTATTAAAGAATCTGAACAAATTTTGTATAAATGAGGTGCTTCCTAAAAATAATTTTTCGTTTCAGCCAAAAATTTCTTCTTTTCATAATGATCAAAATCAGGATTAATGATATCAGATACATAGTAATTGACAAAATCAGCATACCAGGGGTCTGAATCTTTAATTGCTAAAAGTTGCTCATCAGGAAAATCATCATTTATGGGAACTGGGTCATCAAGAAATTGACGTTCAAGCAATGGTAAAAATTCTAATCTAGACAAATGGTCGGCTACGACATTCTCGGTTCCCTTTTTATCTTTGATTGTAATGTCAAATTCTTGTAACAATAACATCCATCTAATTAATCTTGGTTTAGCATCTTTCTTACTTAACAGATATTTTAATGCAGAATGATCAGAAAATATTATCACCTTTGATCATAACAGATATGATCTAAATTCTTCTAAAGCATATACTACTGCTAAAAACTCTTTTTCTGTAGTCGTGTAATTCAATTGTGCATCATTTAGAGTTCTACTAGCATAATGGATCACATGAGGCTTTCTATCTACCCTTTGTCCTAACACGGCTCCAATCGCAAAATCTGATGCATCACACATGATTTCAAAAGGAAGTGACCAATCAAGGTCGGATAAAATAGGGGCAGTAGTTAATTTTTCTTTCAATAAATTAAAAGATTCTAAACATTCTTTATCAAAAATAAATTATGTGTCTTTTGCTAGCAAGTTATATAGAGGCTTACAGATTTTGGAAAAATCTTTTATAAATCTTTGATAAAAACCAGCATGCCCTAGAAAACTTCTAACACCTTTAACTGAAGTTGGAGGGGGTAGTTGTGAAATAACTTCAATTTTAGCTTTATCAACTTCAATGCCTTTATTTGAAACAACATGTGTAAGACCCCGAGTCCTTAGGGTTAACTTGGAATGGTTTTGGGTTGAATTTTGTGTAGCATTGCACACGCTTGAGATCGGTTTTCAGTTTGGGCCGCGTCTTCACGCATGCCAGATACAACCTGTAGTTTAACAGCCACAGTTTTGTGTAGACACCTCAGAATCGAGATACGTTTGGTGCGTTAGAAGCTAGACTTCGAGATCTTTCTAACCATACCTTATTTATAATTTTCAGACTTATAGATCACCCTAGGCTCGTCTTTGAAGTTGACTGAAATTATTGGATAGCATTTGGGCTTTGGTCACTTTTGGCCCATTAGGCTTCGAGCCCATTTACCTCCCTTACTTGATATTCAGCCATAATCCACCATTTGTGAGTTCGAAATTTTGACTTCCAAACCCGATTTGTTATATAATATTTATCCATTTTTAATTTCGACTCCGCAGGGGTGTTGTACGTGTTGGAGGCTTATTTTGTACCCAAAAATTTTGGAGCAGTGTAACTGACTCC
Source organism: Codonopsis lanceolata (assembly GCA_013146195.2). Classification (NCBI taxonomy): domain Eukaryota; kingdom Viridiplantae; phylum Streptophyta; class Magnoliopsida; order Asterales; family Campanulaceae; genus Codonopsis; species Codonopsis lanceolata. The sequence goes on along the minus strand of CM028378.1, from coordinate 11,312,560 downwards.
TTTGAGGTTTGTAATTTATTTAGGGGATGATTATACCCTTATTTAAATTTAGATATAATAATAAGAAATTATTATTTGACGTCTAGGGGCAAATGAATAATTAGCGTTTGCGACCCTAAAGTGTTTTAGTATTTTAATTGACCCTACATGGTTAATTCGTATGACTGTTAAAATATTAATTGAGGGAATAATATATTAGTCCCTACGTGTTAGAAATATTTTTGTGGTATTGTATTTCACTTTACGGAGTCAAATTGGAGTTGATTTAAAATTAAGTCAACCGGGTAGTACATACTGATTTTGGTACGCAGCTGAGTTGTTTTGATCGAGGAACCCTCGAAAGATTTTTGTTTGGTTTAAGATTTTTAAGGCTTTTACTTTAAACATTTACAGAGTGTCAGGAGAAAAAAATCACGTCGTTTCGTCGAACGGTGTTCAAACTGGAGCCGTTTGAAAATCAATGTTTTAGGCTGGTACTGTAGCAGGCGGGCAGCAGCATTTTTTTTTATGTTTTGGAGTGAGATGTCTATCCTAACCCCCAATTAAACCCCCTCCCTTTCTCTTGTGCACTCCCTTGGGGGGTAACATGGTCCCTTAGCCTTTCTTTAAGGCCTAAAACTCTTCCTCCCCTTCATTATTTGGGGCAGCACCGTGAGATACAAAGAGAGAGATAGAGGGAGAACGAGAGAGCTCCCATGGAGGAACTCGGGCGATTCCCGGAGCTACGGGCATCAGATCGTCGAACCGAGACCGTCATCGCGAAACTCTTGACGAGGAGAACGTTTCCCCTCATTTTGTTTCCGTTTTATTTCGAGTTTATCGCCCGAAATAGGTACGTGACTAAACCCTCTACTTTCTCTTTCTAGCTCAAATTGAGGCTAGGGTGTTAGAGGCTTGTTCTCCATGAATTGTTGAGTTATTACATGTCTTGATGATGAGTTTTGATTTGTAAACATATGGGGTTTGGGGCTGTTGAACATGAGGTGAGATTTGTTGGGTTTGTTGTGTTTATTGAAGTAATTAGGAATGAAAATTACTTGTTATCGGGTTTAGAAACCAAAAGATTACAAATCCCGAAATTATACATTGCCCTAGAATTCGGAAAATTGTATTTTGACTCAACGGAGTTAATTAAAATTTTAAAATGTTGTTTTGAGCCCTAGGATAAATTCTTACGACTTTTTGGGTTCGTCGGGTCTCAATTGAGAGATTTCGAGAATTGGTCGGGTGAGACCGGAATTGATGAATTTGTGTATTGATTGGGTTTAGGACTCCAATTGAAGTCCTTGGGTGATAGTAGCATGAGAATATTGTTAGTTAACAAAATTAAGTTGTTTGAGAATTTGGGAAGCAAAGAAAAAGAAAACAGATTTTGAAATGATGCAGTCCCTGTTTTGGGCAATTTTCCGAAAAATACTGTAGCAATTCCGTCTGTGATAATTTTCCGATTTCTGGATATGTTATACCTATACATGTTAGGTAACTCCATGTAAAGTTTCATTAATTTTAGAGTTAAGGAAGTATTTTTCATGAGTCACGAAACATGGCTGCGACAGTGAGACTGTCACAGTGAAAACATATTTTTCCAAGGGATTGAGGTGACCGTATTCTAAATAATACAAGTCCAAATGGAGTACTTTAAAGTTCTAAATTATAGTTTCAAGAGTCTAATTTCTGAATATATAAAATTCATGAAATTTGGAGTTGTGAGGAATTAATGGTTTAATTTACAAGTTGATTGGGCAGAATGTGTAATAGCAGTAAATCTGATTGTTATCATGAAATTGAAGTGACTATATTTGGATGAATATAAATCCGAATGAAGTGATTTAAAAGGATAAGTTATAGTTTGAAGAGTCTAGTTTCTTAATATGTAAGATTCATGAAATTTAGAGCTATGATGAGTTATTGGTCAATTTTACAAAATGGCTGCGCAGAATGAGTTATTACTAAGTTGGAATTCCAACTGTTAGAATGGGTATCTTTCGGTGCATGAACATCGAGTAGAGAAGGATTGACTTGGTTTGAAGAATGGATTACCATTCAGGGATATTATAGAGTGTATCCTCAATTTCGACGTAGAGACCCTTTAGATGCTCTTAGAGCATAGTGAATTTGTATCTAATAAACGATTCTATTCACGTGAATATGATGGGATGAGTTTATGAACTAACATGAACTTTAATGAGTTGAGACTATAAAATGATTTATCATTCTAGAAATATTGTAAGGCGTATACCATTGTTGATTAAGTACCCTAGACTAACAAAGTAGTCTTGGTGAATATATGATGGGTTAATGGTTAAGTAGATAACTTAGCTTGGTTGTATATTAGAATATGAAATTCTATGGTTGATTTAGATTATGACTAAATACATAATTCCTACCTTTGTTGAGATTTGTATCTTGTATGCGTTTGAGAATATGACTCATGAAGCATATATTGTCTTTGATTACTTGGTGATTTTATTGGTGTTGATTTCCTGACTTGTGTTTAAATTGTATTCCATTAACAAGTGGAACTGCAAACTTGAAATCGACTTAGGCTACCAACTCGTACTTGAGTTAGTGACTTGTGAACTAGGGTTCCTAAATGGAATGAGAACCTAGAAATGCCTTAAATGAAAACGTAGAACGAGACCCTACAACTCCTAGAATCCATTGACTAGATTACTAGCTTTTGGACCTTGACTTGAATAGAGTGGACAACTTGACACTTGGGATTTTAGAGACTCAATGAGCTCCTATTGTGGTTTTGTGATTATTGTAACAATGTGCATAATCGTATGAGTTTAGTAGATCTTTATATCTACTTGAGAATTTGCAAGTAAACATCTACTTGTGCATTGCATATAAGTCCAGCTGGCATTACTTGAGTTTTACGTTGATGGTGGGACGATGCATTGTCTTCACGAATTATGGGATTCGTGGTTGCAATGTATCGCCGCACCGGATTTGGTTCACACACCCCTCCACTGCTAGCTACAGTGGGGAAGTAGCCCCATTTGTCGTAACCAAAAGAGCGCATTGGCTAGTGCTATTTTCCCGAGTAGAGAGCTCGGACCCGAGAAGAGAGCTCGGTACTTTGATACCCGATCACGGGTATCATTGGCACGATATGATTAATATTTGTGATTGCAGGAGCAACACAGCGACATTGATTCGGTATTCTCTCTTAAACCTTTATGTGGCTTACTATGAGCACTTATGTGATAACAAAGTGTTACCTGAGACATGAAATCTAAATGACCATGTTTGTATTGATTGTGAATTAATGCGAGACTTGATATGTATATTTGTAGATATACATACTTATACTTGAGAATTCCATGATTGACATAAAGGGTATATATATATAGATATACATTCCTTTATAGATGTTGATTCTTTGTGAAATGTTTTCTGACTTATTTGGTTTGTTTATGATCAGGGAATTTCACCCTAGTCGTTTCGACGATTTAGTACATGAACAGAGAGATTATCTTGCGAAGTGTCGAGTATACGACACGTCTTCGTGGGTTTTAGTCGTAACAATGCGATGACATGTTTTATTATAACAATGTTTCATTTATGATATGTTGTTTGTAGTAGCGTACTGAGTCTTTATGACTCACTCCGTACTTTACTTTCCAAGGTTGTTCGTTAGCCGTTGAGGCCGAGTAGATCCCGCCTCAGCGAGCCACGTGGATCGATAGTTGAGTTGAGGTCGTGATATATGTGCAGTTATCTCCTCCTGAGCTTTTGTTACCGGAACCTAGTCCGCTTATTTCAGTATTTATATTTGTGTCCTTTTACCTTGTTGAGGATAGTATTTCTTTTGTAAAGTTATATAAACTTTGCAGTCGGGTAGATTGTTCTAGTATTGTTGTATTATTCCTATAGCCGACATTTGTAGTCGGGCACGAGTGCTCCAGAGTATAATAATCATCGCTTGTACCCAAGTAGTAGCTTCAAGGATTTCATTATTCTAGTTATCCTAGTTGTTGTTTTGGTTGTTGTTGTTGTTGTTACCCCGGTATGCTTTAGCCGTGGGTCATTGTTATATCAGGTTGGTTTTTGATGAAACCCCGGCCTGAAGTGCCGATGGTTAGTTCTGCGTCTGCAATGTTGCGGCACGCGAGTTTCGTTTTCATACCTCATGAGGCAAGGCCTCTCTTGGTTTCATTTATTTCAGTCTCGAGCTCTTAAGCTCGAGGGCTTGTTCTTTAATGCTTCCGCATCTTCGAAATTTTGAAATACGTATTTTAGTACGGCTTCTTGTTCCTGTCTAGAGCTTGTTAGCTCGAATGTTCCACTTGCACTTTGTTTTAGCAAGTGTTTGTCCTCTCTTGTGTAGTTCCAGCGTTACGACCTCGAGATTCCGTGCTGGAATCCGGGTCGTGTCGTCACAACATGCCCTAAGACAATTCCATGTTTGACCATGAAGTGACTTTTCTCCCAACTTAAAGTTAAATTTGTTTCACAGCATCTTTTCAGAACTGATGTAAGATTTTCTAAGCAATGATCAAAAGAATTTCCGAAAACTGAAAAATCGTCCATGAAAACTTCAACACATCTTTCAACTAAATATGAAAATATAGAAATCATGCATTTTTGAAAAGTGGTTGGTGCATTACATAGTCCAAATGGCATTCTCCTAAAAGCAAAAGTACCAAAAGGGCATGTAAAAGTTGTTTTCTCTTGGTCTTCGGGTGCAACAGGGATCTGATTGTAACCAGAAAAACCATCAAGAAAGCAATAATATTCATGATCGGCTAGTCTTTCAAGGATTTGGTCAATAAATGGCAAAGGAAAGTGATCTTTCCTAGTTGCCGCATTTAGTTTTCGCAAATCAATGCACATTCTATAACCAGTTATTGTTCTTGTAGGAACTAATTCATCTTTTTCATTTTTAACTACCGTAATTCCTGACTTCTTAGGAACTACTTGAACATGACTAACCCATTTACTATCTGATATAGGGTAGATTATACCCGCATCTAAGAGCTTAAGAACTTCTTTTCTTACGGCATCTTCCATGTGTGAGTTAAGTCTTCTTTGCCTTTCTCTTGAAGGTTTACTACCTTCTTCTAGATGTATTTTATGCATGCACATAGATGGACTAATACCTTTTAAATCAGCTAAGGACCATCCTAAAGCTTCTCTATGTTTCCATTAAACTTTTAATAAACTAGCTTCTTGCTCTTCCGTTAAGTCGGCTGCTATAATAACAGGCAAAGTGTTACCTTCCCCTAAAAATGCATATTTTAAATGGGGTGGTAATGAATTTAATTCTTCAACTTTAGGAGAATTAATAGATGGCATAAATTCAGAATTTTCTGCTTTAATTGTTTCTTTTATTTTAGCCTCCTCATTCTTTACTTTATCATCTTCTTTATTTTCTACTTCGACATTTTCTATCTCAATTTCTTCAAAGAGAGATTTCATAATCTCTACTTCATCTTCCTTAATTTCATTACTTTCTTCTTTTACTTTTTCAGATTTATCAGAATTATTTTCTAATTCTTTCTCTATATCTTCTTTATCTTTCTTTTTACTGGCTTCTAATTTTTCTCTCTCTTGTCTTTCTTCCTCTTCTATTTCTCTTTCAATCTCATCAATGTCAATTTTTATGGGAGGGATAGGGCTATCATCATAAACTATAAATCTATCTCTCTCATAACCTTCATCTTCTTCAAAAGTTTCAGTTGATAATTTTTCAATTTCATCTATTGAAAAACATGCATTTATGTCACTAGGTCTATTCATAGCATCAAAAACAGAGATTTCAACAGTTTCTCCTAGGACTGACATTGTGAGTTTACCATTTTTCACATTAATCATTCTATTGGCAGTAGCCATAAAAGGTCTGCCTAACAATATTGGGACTTCATTATTTGTGCAAATCTTTCTTTCCATCTCTAGAACCACAAAGTCAACTGGAATGATTAGTTTATCAACCTGAACTAGGATGTCTTCCACTATACCCAAGGGATATTTAACTGAACGATCAGCTAATTGTAATTGCATAGTAGTGGGTTTTAGTTCTCCTAACCCTAACTGTTTATAGACCGCAAAAGGCATCAAGTTAATACTTGCTCCTAAATCTAGCATTGCTTTCATCTTTTTGGAGCTTCCTAAGGAAACTTGGATATTAAAGCTACCAGGGTCTTTCAACTTAAGGGGTAATTCGGGTTGTAAAACAGAACTTACGTTTTCAAAAACAATAATCTTTTCATTATTTTCAAACTTGTGTTTCTTTGAGTGAAGATCTTTGAAAAACTTTGCATAAGCTGGAATATTTTTAATAACGTTAAGCAAAGGGAGATTAGAAGAAGGATCTGAATCACTTACCTCATTACCTATTACCTTACCACTTCGCAAGACGGTGATTGACTTGGCTTGCTCGGTTTGACTAGGGAACTTCCCTTCTTCTCTTTTATCAACTTCAGAATTCGCAATGTGATTCTTTAGATTTTCAATTTCTTCAAGCATATATTTCATCAAGACTGCTTGACCTTTACTTGCTACATCTTGTTTTGGAACTTCTTCAATTCTCAATTGATTTTGATTTGGAAATTGTGGAGGTTGAGGTGGTTGAGGTTGGAATTGTTGAGGTTGTAAAGGCTTATTTCCTCCCCAAGAAAAGTTAGGATGATTCCTCCAACCAGGATTATAGGTGTTTGAATAGGGATCATTCCTAGGCCTTTGAGGGTACATATTCATAGCATTAGCCTATTCAGAATACATAGCACTTGATGGACAAAAATTAGTACCATGAGAATATAATCCACATAAAGCACATGCTTCTTGAATTTGCCAATTTTCAAATTGAGCTTGAGTATCTGATTTATCTTGTATTTGATATAGGCTTCTATTTTTACCTCTAGCACTTTTCTGTTGAGAATTAATACTTAACATCTCAAATAATTCTTCTAGTGCTTCTGGTGTCATTCTATTAATAGAACCACCAGCCGCACTATCAACCATAGTTTGTAAGCCTGGCGAAAGACCATGATAAAATTGAAGCACTAACACATGTTGAGCCAAATTATGATGAGGACACATAATGAGCAGATTTTTAAATCTATCCCATGACTCATGGAATGTTTCACCTGGTTCGTTTTGGAATGACATGATTTGTTTTCTATATTCAGTAAGAGATGCATGCTTGTAAAATTTACTCATAAACAAATCATATAATTAAGCCCAAGTATAAACACTATTAGGTGTTAAGTTCATAAACCATCGCTTTGCCAACTCTTTTAATGCACTGAGAAAATATTTCATTTTAATTTGATCTTCAGTCAACCCTCCTAAAGGAAAAGTACTCATCATGTATTCATATTCTCTTAAGAAACAGACAGGATCTTCATGATGCATTCCATGAAAAGATGAAATAGCATTAAAATAATGACCTTTTAATTCGAAATTCCTTACAGCATCTGGCAAGGCTAAACATGATGTCACAACATTTAATGAATGTCCACTAAAGTCATTAATAGTTCTTTGATTTACCACTACTTCCATATTTCTTCTTGCAAGTTCTTCTTCTCTTTGATTCCTGATAACTGGGTTAACTGGATTTTCAGGATACTAAAAATAAAATAAAATCTTTTTGTATTTTTATTATTTATAAAAACTGAAAATTAAACTAAAAACTAAATTAAATTAAAAACTACGCTACCAACAAACTAACTACGTGAACTAGCTTGTCCCCGGCAACGGCGCCAAAAACTTGATCGATGTTTTATTTAATATTTTTCCTTGCAAGTGGACAAGACTATTATAGAATAGTATTGGAAGCAAGGGTCGAATCCACAGAGACAAGTAATCACGAACAGTGCAATTTATTGATAGCAAATTATTAATCTAAAGGGGTTTTTATATTTATTTTATTCTAATTACTATTTATATTTAGATGTTTAACTAATTAGCAGTAATTACAGATATGAAGATCGTATGGTAGGTGGCAATCTAGGATCCTGGGTTTCACTTGTATCTCCTTTATGTTCAAATCATAATAATTATCATTCAATTTCTTGGGTTCGTTCACTAAAGATAGATATAGTCTGTTGAACTATTGGTCCAGCCTCCATCCCTGCAACATTCATCCATTCTATATCCTAAGCACAGGAACTTTCAATCTAGCTGTCACCTAGATTTATGATCTATCTGTCACCTAGATCATGTATGAACCTGGCCCTAACTTATCACTCTCGTGCATCGATAGGTCCAATTTATTGTGGTGGTGAGACAATGTACGACATATGCACATTGGTCTTGCAGTTATCCGCACCTCTCGGCCTTTATTATTTGCGATTAAATTCATTTGTTCAAAGCAAAATAATATAGGGATTGATAAACACCACAATCAACAAGAATTGAATGAACATATATATGAATCAAAACATAAATTCAATACAAGTTACCTCCCACCTCCTAGATTATGGATGATTTAGTTCATCATAGACAATGAACAGCACATGGAGATGAACGGAAACATGATTTGATCTTCAATACTTGTAATTACACAATCTAACGATGTTATACAATCTAAAAACTATCTAAAATCTACCTAAAACTGTTTCCAGCCGTCCTCTATATGTGGCTCTCGGCATCTGACTTCAATATATACCCGGGAGTTGTAATCAAATCGAATCTCTGTGTGAAAATACGAAAATATCGCATTTTGACCACCTTGCGGTCGCAAGGTGTTGAGTACCTTGCGTCCGCAAGGTCTCCAGTACTTCTGGCCTTTGATGTCTGCTTCCTTAAACCGTACTGCCCACCTTGCAGTCACAAGGTCTGAGGTACCTTGCGTCCGCAAGGTCTCCAGATTTTGCAGCCTTCGTTTCTTCTTCATTTTTCATCTTTGACCCTTCTTGGAATTTGCACATAAAACCCTGGAGTTTTGCATATTTTCACTAATAACCCTGAAAATTACAAAACTCACCAAAAACATATATCAGTAGCCAAAATCCTCGTGAAATAACATAATTTAAGTCATAGAAGCATATAAAATCGACGTATAAAATATATCGATCAACAATCATATTTCCTGTTTAGGTAAATTTGTATTTTTATTGCATTCATATACACAGTCAAAATAGGCACAACACACAGTTAACATACAAAGCAATTAATATTCTCTCTTCAAGTAAAATACATATTCTGCTATAAATTGCTCTGTTATGTCAATATATATTGCTCCTGCGTACTAATATTGCAGTAAATTCAACAAACAACAACACAAAATCATCCAAAAATTTCAAAATTCAAGGTTTCCTTAGGATCCTTTTTAAAGGAGTCGAATTGCTGCATGAAGGTATACTTCCTGTTGTCTCTTGTATCTTGGTCTCCTTCCAAGTATTCAACAAGAGCTTTTCACATCTCTTTGGCAGATGTACACCAGATCACTTGTTGATAGGTGCTAGTGTCTAGAGAGCTTGTTATTATGTTTATAGATTTACTGTCTAGCTCCACTAGCGTTCTTTCGTCCTCTGTCCATACAGTTTCTTCTTTTGGAACTTCTGGAGGATTGCCACCAATGCTTGCAAGAAGATTTGCCTTCATTAGTATGTGACGTCCTCCTAGTACGCACTTCCATAACCTATCGTCAATAGAGTTCATGTGACACATTATCTTATCCTTCCAAGCATCGAAATGGCCTTCGTCCAATATTAGGACGAGGTTCGCATTTGATGTAGGTAGCATATAATGTGTTTGTGCCATTGGATCTTTATCTCTCAAGAGATTAATCTTGGAAAAACTTGTTTTCGAAGAGTTAAGCTCTGATACCAATTGTTAGTTCCAAAGGGCACAATACTAGGATAGAATGGGGGGTTGAATAGCCTAGTTACACTTAAAAACTTTTCGTGATAGTTCCTAAAACAAGTACTTACAATCTATTGAAAATGTTGAAGTAATGGAAGACTTGTAAATAAGACAGACTGAGTCTGCTAGTGAAGCACTACCAGTAGACTTGGCCGTTTACTGAAGTTTGCAGCTCAAAGGATTAAGTTAAGACGAAGATAACAATATAAAGCAATAAGCAATAGAACACAAAGAACACATTTATTTTGAGATGGTTTGCACTATAAAGAGTGCTACGTCCACCACCAAAGCAGTCAACCTTGGATTTGAATGTGCATTATATTTTTCACTAGTTCTATTACATAAATCTCTAATGGATCGTGTACAAAATATTTAACTTTTGTTTGAGGGTGGGGGAATTGAATATCTGGAAAACATAATATTCAAGGTGCAGAAGAATAGTAATGAATACAACAATAAGAAGTAAATGAGTAACATTTGATACAGATCTTCTTGTTATTGTTGAAGACTTCTTTGATCAGTTTATGATCTCTTGAATGCACTGAGTATGATGACTTGATGTTGTTGAATAAATTAAGTGGATTGTTTTCTTCAGTCTTCAATGGCAGTATTTATATCGGACCATTCTTGAGACCGTTGGAGAAGATGAAGTGAGTAACAACTCTATTAGGTTGCGTGCATTAAATGTAAGGAGCTGCTTTGTTGACTTCATCTTCAACTAGAACTAATCAGGGTATGGAGAGGAGTAGGTACTGGAACTAGCAGGTGGGCGACAAACAGAGTTACAGACCTGCAGTAGTTGGTACAGTCTGTTTGTGTCAGACTGCAAACCTACTCTGCCATGTTCAGGCGACGAAAGTCTTCATTATTCGGAAAAACTGGAAAGGCGTGTCTTGGAAATCGGGAGTCAAATGACGATGAATTAATTCAAACTTAATTCATGATATCTGAATTAATAATTCACTTAATGAGTTGGACATCCTGATAATCTTTGACACGTCATGTTGTCCGAAGGCACACAAGGTTTGCTGGTGAAAACTGCTGGTGAAGCCTTTGCCGAAGTATTCTGTCAAAACCTGTGAAGTCTAAAAAACTATTCTAAAGGCAAAGTTCTATATACAGTTGCCACGCTAACTGGTACGCAACCCATTTAACCACCAAGTATAGAACCTATAGTAATGAATGAGCAGATGCAAATTAAGATACAGTGAACAACAACAACAATCCTCAGCATGTTTGTCGTCTTCAATAACTATATATGGTCTCAAACAGTGTCCATGTGCCTGGTATTAGGAACTACGTTAGTTTCTTCTTGCCTTCAGGTTCAAAAACTCTGTGGCCAACACGTCGCTGTTTATTCTTATTGATGGGGAGATTACTATGTACATCCTTGTATACGTGGATGACATCATCATTACTAGTAACCAGCCTGCTGCCGTTCAAGCTTTCATTTCTTTGCTCGCAGGTTGCTTCTCGCTTAAAGACCTCGGCGACCTTCACTATTTTCTTGGCATTAAAGTTGTTTCCCGATCAAGTGGTGTCTTTCTCTTTCAGGGAAGTTACATTGCCAATCTCCTCGCTCGCATGGGTGTGACTGATGCTTGCCCGGTGGCTACTCCACTTGTTTCCTCGCCCACTCTAACGCTTTCATCTGGCACTGCCCTCATAGACACTACTGAGTTTTGAGCTGGGGTCGGGAGTCTCCATTATCTTTCCCTTACTCGCCTTGATGTCACCTATGTGGTAAACAAACTTTCTCAGTTAATGCATAGGCCGAGCACCGAGCACTAGAATGCGGCCAAACGTATTCTTTGCTTTCTATGCGGGACAACTAATACTGGTATTCTTTTTCATCGTCAATCTCCCCTTGCTCTCCATGCATTTGTCGATGCCGACTGGGCGAGCAACAAAGATAATTATATTTCCACCAGGGCATATATTGTTTATCTTGGCAGCAACCCAATCTCTTGAAGCTTCAAGAAGCAACACGTCGCTGTTTATTCTTATTGATGGGGAGATTACTATGTACATCCTTGTATATGTGGATGACATCATCATTACTAGCAACCAGCCCGCTGCCGTTCATGCTTTCATCTTTTTGCTCGCAACTCGCTTCTCGCTCAAAAACCTTGGCGACCTTCACTATTTTCTTGGCATTGAAGTTGTTTCCCGACCAAGTGGTCTTCTTCTCTCTTAGGGAAGTTACATTGCCAATCTCCTCGCTCGCATGGGCATGACTGACGCTGACGCTCGCCCTGTGCCTACTCTCCTTACCTCCTCGCCCAATCTAACGTTTCTGTCTGGCACTGCCCCCACAGACACTACCGAGTTTCAGGCTGGGGTCGGGAGTCTCCAGTATCTTTCCCTTACTCGCCCTGATGTCGCCTATGCGGTCAACAAACTTTCTTAGTTAATGCATAGGCCGACCACTGGAATGCGACCAAACGTATTCTTTCCTTTCTATGCATGGCAATTGATACTGGTATTCTTCTTCATCGTCAATCTCCCCTTGTTCTCTATGTGTTTCTGATGCCGATTGGGCGAGCAACAAAGATAAGTATACTTCCACCAGTGCCTATATTGTTTATTTTGGTAGCAACCTGATCTTTTGGAGCTTCAAGAAGCAACACACTATTGCTCGCTCCTCGACTGAAGCTGAATATCGAGTTGTAGCCACAACAGCTGTCGAGGTCCGTTGGATCGCATCCCTCCTTGGCGAGCTGGGCATCACTTCCTCGACTCAACCTTATTTTTTGTGACAATGTGGGTGCCAATAGCATTTGCTCTAACCCGGTCTTTCATACTCGCAAAAAGCATGTGGCCTTTGACTTTCACTTTATTCGACAATAGGTTCAAGACAGACTTGTATGGTTTTCCTATGTCTCCTCATTTGACAGTTGGCCGATGCTCTCACTACACCACTGGCTTGCCAACAATTCCAGCACTTACTTCACAAGATTGGTCTCTCCTCTCGAACGTCCATCTTGAAGAGGCATATTAAAGAATAATATTTATTTATTTATTGGCAAAAACCATATTTGGGCCACCCAACATTTCCAAAACTTGCAATGCGGTCACCGAAACTTTACAATTGTTATTCTTGCTACTCTACATTAGTTACGTTGCAAGCGAGTCCATTTTTGGACGGAAGTTAGTTCAATCATTAAGTCTGAGTTAAATCCCTATTTTTCCCCTTTAAATTGACAATTATTCCCTTTATGTGATATTAGAAACCCAAAGGGGTCCAAGTGAAAAAAAATTGCATTGTCTTCTCTCTCTCTCCAGTCTTTAAGCACGCGTCCCTCTCACTCTCTCTATCTAATCTCCGATCCAGACCAATTTGGAAAGTCCAAAGTTCACACGCCATATGCCCCTTCTATGGTCACCTTAATCGTTCAACATCATGCCCGTGCCCGCTTTGCCAACCTTGGGGCAGTTTTGATGCTCTCATCGGCTGCCTTAGAGCCTCCTATGAAGAGAACGGTGGTTCCCCAGACACAAACCCATTTGAGGTTAGAGCCATCAACTCTAACTTTGTGAGGTTTGCAATTTGAAATATAAACCTAGAGGAATCAACTATGGAAATAAAGCATTGAATTCGGGCTTGATAATGATGAGGATGAGCTTTCTAAAGAGGAGAGAGAGAGGGAGAAAAAGAGAGAGAGAGAGAAAGAGAGAGATGAACCCTAATTTTTAGATCTGATGATACCACAACTTGATGACGATGAGGATGATGGCAGTGATGATGATGACTTCTTTTCTTTTTGGGTTCTCCCCCAATTTTCACCTGGGTTTGTCTCATCAGTCATGAGAGATAGGCATGGTCAAGTTAGATTTTACAATTTTATTGTTGCTTTCCCTATTTTGCTCCTAAATTTTACGAACGAGTCTAACGTCCGTAAAAAAATAGGCTCGTTTGCAACATAACTTTAGTTCACTGGAAAGAATAACAATTTTAAAGTTTCGTTAGCTGCATTGCAAGTTTTAGAAAAGTTGGGTGGCCCAACTATGAGTTTTGCCTTATTTATTTATTTGCAATTAATGTATGGAGACAGTTACCTATTATGATGTTTTACTAGTTTGTAACCCTACTTATAAACATATATAGGTGAATTCATCAATGAAAAAACTAAGTCGTTATTCATATATCAATTGTGAATTTCTACAGCTTCTCCTCCTTAAAATAAAATATAAATCACTCTTCATGTGTTTTCCATAAGTTTATCAATATATATTGTTTATTTAGATACATAGATACATTATACTCCTTCCATTCCTAAAAAAATCGTTTTTCTTTCCTTTTTTTATCCTTTCTAAAATAATTGTCATGTTTCAACTTTTTATCTCAATTTCTCATCTCAATACCAGTGTTCTAAAAATCGGCCTAGGCGGCCGCCTAGGCGCTAGGCGCCTCTCCAATATCACGATTTCCTTCAAATTGCCAAAAAAATCGTCGTCTAGTCGTTCTAGGCGCTGTCGCCGCCGAGAAATCTTTCTTCAAATGGCAGTGCAACACCTCAGAAAAAATGGGCAAGAGATGGAGAAACGGGGAAGAAGGGGAGGACTTACGGTGACGGAGACGACAACGATTATGGGGCTTCGATGATGGAGAGCAACAGTAAGGAGAGATCTAACTATCTAACCCATGAGAGAGAGAGGGAGAGAGAATCGATGTATGCGTCGTCGAGTAGCTCTGAGACAAACAGATAGCTCATTTTGGAAAAGGGCCCAGAAGATAGATAGATAGATGAGAAAAGGCTTTGCGCAAGAAAAGAGGAAAATGAACTGTTGCCAGCCTATAGGGTTATTAATGAGGCGACTTTCACAGTTTCACTAGAAATCTAAGAGCATCCTCAATGTTATAAATTCTTACACAACTTCTTAAATGGGTTCTACTACCACCTACATATTTTTATCTTCTTACCCACTTAAGAATATATCTTCTCATTGTATAATCTTCTTACACAACTTCTTATACAAAAAAAATATTAAATTTAACATTATTTAATAAAAACAAAACCCATCCCCACACACTCCACAAAAAGGCAGCTGAGTTGTCCCCTCTTTCTCCCCCTCCCCCAACTTCTTATATAGGAATGTAATTTTATTCTCTTTCCTACATGTCATTTAAGAAGTTTACAATGGGGATAAAATTTTGACTTATAATTAAGAAGTTGGTTAAAAAATAACAATGGGGATGCTCTAATAAATCAAATGAATACACTCCTTGCCTTGTGTGTCGTCCACTCGTCCTTTTGGCTTTTGGTTGGGAAATGTGAAAGAAATATGTATTTTATATTTGCAAGTCATATTTTCAAACTTCAAACCATATTTTCAATTCATTCCCTTTAGCTTTTCCTTCTATTTGTTTCTTTCCCTTGTTCTTTTAAATGCAATTTGTAACTTTAACTTAAAATTTTCTTTTTGATATTCATATTTTCTTGGGATTTGCATTTTATGCAATGGAATTGAATTGTTAGATTAAAATTTTTAATCATGCAAATTTTAATATGATTGTAATTTTAGTATTTTTAGATTTTTAGATTATATTTAATATTAGTATACATGAAGGTTTTAATACTTGTTATTAAATTATATTAGAAAAATTAAAAACTATTGTAGTTATCCTTTAATTTCTCGACCCCGCCTATGTGCTAGGCCCTAATCTAGCGCTTGGCACCCGCCTAGTGACTTTTAGATCCTTGCCCAATACTACCATACATTTTGCAAACAAATCGTGCTTCTTCTGTATCCCTAAATGAGGTTTTATTTTTCAAAGAAAAAAATAAAATAAAGTAAGTTGACTTTTTGGGTCATTTAATAGCACATGTATCTAATGCATTTAACATTCACATATAAGAGCATCATCAATACAATCGTGAATTTAATCTTTCGTGGTCGTTGGTAATTAATACCTTAATCATATGTGACGATTTATCTCTCTTCATTTATATTCAATTGAAACAGACCTCACAAATACAAATGTTGATTTGATCTTATTTGGCACGCATCCCACCACTAAAACGGAATTTGACAAAACAAGAAAAAAAAAAAAAAAAGAGAACAATCAACACAAAGAGTTTTTTATTTTATTTTTTAATGTTGTTTAGATATATTCACATCTTCAAGTAGAATGTGAAAAATTGACATTGTATTCCAAACGTGGTTGACATGTCATATCTACACTCTAGGGGTTTGTTTGGTAGTCGGACAAGGATAAGCAATATTATTAATCCCAGTGCTATTAGTGCCCTCGCTATTAATCATCACTTGTATATCGGGGGTAGTTTTGAGATTACAAATGTTAATCCCAATTTTTTTTACTGAGTGCGCTAATAATACCACCCTCCCCCTAGGTATTAATAGTGAGGGGATAATGACTTTATCCGGATAACCCGTGCTATTAGTCCCGACCACCTATTGCGTACCAAACATCATGCAACTCGGCTTATTTATCCTATCCGACCTTAATCCTGACTACCAAACGGCACTAGGGGTGTAAGTGGTTCGGTTTGGTTTGATTTATGCCAAAACCACAAACCGAACCGCCCCTATTGGTTTCAAAAATCTCAAACCAAACCGAACCGTGTAAGACTTGGAACCGAACCGAACCGAACCGAACCATTCGGTTTGGTTTGGTTTGGTTTGGTTTTGTGGTTTATATAAATTATTTAATGAAATTAAATAACATTAAAAATAACAATAAAAATATTATTTTAATTTAGAATTAACATCAAAATTAGGAAATAACCTACTGACAACAAATTATCATAAAGAAAACAATACAAATTCTAAAATAAACACAAACAATGGAAGAAATAATAGTTCTCAAACGATCAAGATCTTGTTTTGTTTAGTGTATGTCTATATATGAATAAATCAAAGGGCTAGATTATGTATATAAGATGATCCAAATGTTTAAAATAGTTAATAAATGTAATATAATATATATTATATAATAAATAAATAAAAACATATAGGTTGATTTGGTTCGGTTCGGTTCGGTACCAAAAACCGTGAACCGAACCGGGTGGTTTTCCAAATTTTGAAACTGAAACTGAACCGTCTTCAATCAAAACCGAACCAAACTGACTGATTTTGTTTGTTTCGGTTCAATTCGGTTTCGTAGTTTCGATTTACACCCCTACTACACTCTCATCCATATTTTCATTGAAATTTTTTTTCTTTCAAAATGTGTATAAATCATAGCCGGCATTTATACTAAAAAAAGTGAGTCTTATTTAACTTAAAAGAAAATTTTAAAACTAGGTAGTAGGGACTCAGAAATTACCGAGAGCATCTCCCATTGGGTGATTTTTATCCAAATTCTTATATGGGTAAGAATTACCAACCATTGAGAGCTCAATTCTAAGCAAAATTATTGTCAGAATTCTTACCACAATTTTTAATTTAGCCAAAATAAGAATTTTTGGTGGAGGAGAGAGAGACAACCAAGAAGAAAGGAAGTGAGGCACACCGCTCCCTTCCATTTGTCGTGTGCGTCTCACTCTCCTAATAAGTGTGTGAAGCCCCTTGCCGAGGTGAGACCCACATATTGACCACCATGTTTTTTAATTGATTTTTTTTTTCTTTTGGCCGTTGATGTTCAAACTTTTTTTTTCTTGTGTGTGGAATTTGACCGTTGCTTAAGGATTTAATTTTTTTTAATACAATCCTCCAATCTTCTAAAAATTCACTCTTCATTTTCTCTTCTAAAATTTACACTTCATTCTCTCTAAAATTTTAATTTTTGTATCTCATCAATTTCTATATTCTCACTTCTGTTGATATTTATACCTTAGTTTTATTACAACTTTGTCATCAAAAAATTATCATCTTAAAATTTATTCGTAACATTTAATATTTCAATTAAAATTATAAACGGATTAATTTATTTTATTTATTGATGCTACACAATTTGGTCTATTTATAGGATATTCACGAAAATCAAAACACCTTAGATGGAATTTATAAACCTTGTGAGTTATTAAGTTTTTAGTTGAAAGCAAAATGACAGGTTTCTGTATTGAATAGTGCCTACCTTTCAAATGAGATTTCAAGAAGTATATATAGCCTTTCCGGGAGTAAATTTATTGATCAAGATATTTTAGGAAATACCATAAATGCGGTTGAATCAAGGCCAAAATATTGACGAATATAATAAGCTCAATCGAAGTGATGAGGAATTCATTTGTGTGATGATCATCTCGCGGCTATTTTAGTTTATACACGTGACTATCACGTAGCTTAAAATTTGGGCCGAGCTCATCATTTATAAATAATATTTGAAAAGGTAATATATTCCTTAAATTTATAAACTAATTAATTTATTTGTAATACAATATGCAAATTAATTAATTTGTTTGAAAAATATAAAAATAAAAACGTAGTGTAAATAAAGTAGATGATTTGGTTGTAGGACTCACGAAAGAATAGAATAAGAATGAAAATCATTGGAAAGAAAAATTTTTAGAAATAAAAATTCTTAAAAAGTATAGGTGACCGTGGGATTCAGCTAAGAATTGAGTAAGAATTCTTAACCAATGGTGACAGTAAAAATTTGAGCTCCTTCAACAGCTCTTTTGTAAATTAGGATGTGTTTGTTTCACGAAAAATGAATTCCGAAAAACATTTTTCTCATTTTTCGGTATTTGATAACTTTAGGAAAATGTAGTAGACGTAAAATCTTTTTCGAGTCAATGGAAAATGAAGTCTTCTTTTGAGAAAAAAAAAGACTTAAGTATTCATTTTCCGTAAGTCATTTTTTAAATGTTCGAGCACCCCTATGACTCATTCCACAATTATACATATTTACATACACGCACAATATTTCATTCAACAAATAAATTATTTAGAAATATAAAGGTGTTTGTGCATTTTCTTTAGGGCGGTCCCAAACATTATTATTTTAAAAAAAACATTCTTTTCATATCAATTATCATTTTTTGTATTTGTATTTGTGAGATTGAAAAAAATAGACGTTATCGATTTGACATCACTTATTGATAAATTGATGGTTATTAAAGAAAAATTATTTAAGTTTCAACATTATCTTATATTCAATATGAACATTAATATTATAATATAATTTTTATATTTATTCATATACTATTTTTCGTAATATTTTTGTGCGTTTGGAAAACACCCAAAATATTTTTTGACATATTTTTAAAAGATTTACTGAACACCTAAAAATAAAATCTTTTTATTTTCTTAAAAACATTTTTTGTAAACCAAAGGGAGCCTCGGTGTGAAAGTGGAATTAGACCAACCGCCAAAAACCTTTCAAATATCGCCAAAGCCGATAATGGAAATATCCCACCAAAAATGACTTTCCAAATTTAGAAACATTTATAATTTGTATATTTGTCATATTTGTTTTTGGAAATTGAAATAAAATCAATTAATGAAGTTGACAACAACTCTTCATATTTAAATGACTTTACAAATATCTTTAGTGTATTTAATATAAACAAATTGTATATCATTTAACGAAATGACAAGAAATACAATATCAAATATTGAATAATTTATTATATATCCGATTTCACATTTTTTTTTTTATCTTAATATTTTTTTACATTTGTAATTGACATATTGGTTTCTAAATCTTCACCACGGTAATATAAACTCCCAGAAATAAGACTAAATGATGAAACAATCTATTCAATATAAATTATTTACTACCATTATTATTAATAATAGTCTTGACAAATAATTACAATGTAGTATTATTCAAACTAGTTTAAAACCATAAATCAAAGTAACATAGTTACTTCCCATCACTAATGAATTAGTTAATGGTTTACTAAAGAAATATTTTTAGTAAATATCCAAAATAATGATAATATTTTTTTCGTTTAGTAAAAAACGAATTACATTAACAGGCATACTAAATAATGTATTGTTCAACATAGAATATTATCATTACTTCATGAAAGCTTTAATATTTTAACTAACTTTATTTAAAAGTTATTCATCGATATAATAAGAAATATAAAAGATGGATGTCAGATAAATTTGTTAATAGACAAAGACAAATTAGTAAAAGAACACGAGCATTAAATTAATGATTCTCCAAGGAGTATATAAAATGATTGTCAACCTTAGTTATTTGCAACCATATGAAGTGTATAAACTAAATGCAATAAATATTTTGAAACAAATCATTTTGTTTAGATGTTTTGAAGCTTAATTTATGAGTAATATGAGTAGTTTTATGAAAAGTTCAATTTTTCTTCACTCTTATAAATTTTAGATTCTTATAGTTCTAAAATTTAAAGATTTTTTAGAACCAGTTTGTTGTTCGTGGTGCTTAGGTATTTTCATTATTCTAAAAAATTGTTTTCTATAATTTATAACAAGTTTATATATCAATAAATTATATAACATCCAGATTTCAAATAATTTAATACATACAACAATAATATAAACATACATAATTATGACATATTATGAAATTTACAGACAACTTCATATAAATTAGTAAATAGAAAAAACAAATTAGTAACCGAGTATCTACAATAAATTTACTCTTAACATTTACTTGCCACCGATAATGGTAATAGTCTAGAAAAATAATTATTGTATAAAGTATCAGCATATGCACTACTCCTATTGTCATTCAAGTATTTTGTGTTTAACCGTCGAATACTTATAAAAATTCAAGCAATTTTATATGTGAAATCTATAAATTGGACATATGCTAAGGTTAGATTGAACAAATAATTAACAAATCTATAAGAAAATAAATATATATATCTGACCCAAGGGGTGGGAGAGATGGCAAGACTAAGGGCCACACTTACCTATCAAAAAATAGATAAATAAATAAATACATACATATATATATGAGATTTTTTCTACTCCATTTTAATCAAATCTGAAGCTAAAAAAATTATTAATATATTTGTTTATCTTACATGTTTAAAAATCCAGGTCTAATATATGCAATAAAAAATTAACCTAAATTAATAAAAATAAAAATCTTAAGTATATTTGTCCATCCTACATGTTTAAAAATTCATGTCTAATATTTGCAAAAAACTTTAACATATTTGATCTGTCCGGCCCAATTGGCCCAAGTCGTAAGTCACATGCTCGGCGCATGATCACAACACAGTCAGGCGACAATCCTACAGTTAAAGCTACGAGGAGAAGATTAAATGGTTCTTGTGCGTTGCGAGCAGGGTCACAATCCTTAGCGAGTAAATGATGTCAGCAAGCTGAGGGCTTAACCAGCGAGCAAGAGCTTATAGCGATCATAGGTTGTCATGCTCATGGATTTAAGAATTGTTGTCAGTTGAGGACGGTTATGTCCGGAAACTTCTCCATTTGACCGTTGTTCTTAATGGAACAGTTAATGGGGCAGTTAATATGCCCACCATTAATGCCATGATTGTTAGTGGGCAGTTATACTCTCCGGCAGCTATAAAATCCCCTGAAAATGAAAGGGAGAGATATGTGATTTTTACTCTTGAGCCAAAACTCTGCTAAATTGTACTCACATTTGCTAGTCTTGGACTAATTCTTACGCCGGAGGGCCTTTGCAGGGAGTGCCCCTGCCTAGTTTACGGGTTGTTTTATCTGATTGCAGAGTTGGGCTTCGGAGATTATTGGATACGTTAAAAGCCAGGTATCCAGTTTGGACAGGTCCAGTGCTTCCAGGAGATCTTGGACGCATCAGTTGGTTCCGTTTCCGGGAAACTAGTAGTTTATCGGTGGCAGATTTTCGTGCTTTGATAATTGTTCTTCGTAAGCTTTGACAATGGCAGAAAACGATGTTAATGGTGTTAGTGGAAGTCATCGGGAAGAGGTGCAACCAACTCCTAGTCTTAATCAATTGGCTGGGAACAATCCTCCTCCACCACATGATGCTCGCCATCAACTCAACCAAAGACGTGGAGTGGATTCTTTGGCTAGAAGTGTCGTGGCAGCAGTTGGTCTAGCACGTGAGTTTAGGGAAGAAGCTCTTCATCAAAGAGCTATATAATTGGGGCAAATGCATCAACTTAACTTGCAGTTGATTGCCATGGGTAAGCCGCATTTGCCCATTGAAGTGGACCCTTTACCAGCTTTGTCAGCTCCAAGTCAAGCTGCAGGTGGATCCAGGACGGGGAGTAATCAGCTAAAACCATTGATCATTCCTTCCCAGCCGCATGTTCAGGGGTCAAAGGTGCGCGAACAGCCAGAAGGCAGTAGGGCTAGCCACAGGGTTGTGCCCAGTGTTCATTCGTGGCTGGGACCGCGTGTGGGGGATGATTCAGCACAATCCCGTCGGCGGCGGCGATCACCTTCCCCGCGAAGGTCTCATGCACGTAGGCTTCGTTCACCCTCACCACGACGATCGTGTGCTCGTAGTCGTCGTTCTCCATCTCCAAGGGGATCTTATGCTCGTCGACATAGAACTCCATCTCCCATGAGATCCCAAGGGCCTTTATCCCATCATTCTAAAAAAAAAAGGATTTGCATCAACCAATTTGCCGGCCACGGCCGGGGTGCCTCAGTTCGTGGCGCAGCCGTGGGGTAGCTCAAGCCGTTGAGCTATGGGTCCCCCACAGGCCCCTCCTATGCCTGTGGTACAGCCTCAGCCCGGGGGTGGTTTGCCTACAACCATAAATATGCAGGATTTTGAAGAGCTGATGGAAGCATGGGAGCAGGGAAAAGCTTTGGATGGAAACTTCTTAGGCACTTCAGCTAGCCCTTTGGCACCATGGATCGAAAATGCGCCACCAGCACAAAGGCTCATTTTCCCAAATATTAAGGAGTATTCGGGGAAAACGAAGGCGAGAGACTGGTTGATGTCATTTGAGTCACAAATAGGCTTAGTGACTTCGGATGAGGCATTGAAAATTCGAGCCAGAGAGCTTTGCAAGGGAAGGTCTTGGCATGGATGGGAGCTTTGCCGCGCCGATCAATTAATAACTAGGCTGATTTGGCGCAAAGCTTCGCGATTTCTAAGATCAAGTGCATACTTGGCAAAGACAAGGGCAAATTTGTCGAAGGTTAAGCAGGGCGCTCATGATTCCACAACTAGTTACTTGGAGAGATTTACTAAAGTACTGGAGCAAGTACCAGGGTTGACCGAGCAGGAGGTTACATTGTGTTTTGAAACGGGTCTGCTCGAGGGTGAAGGTGGACTGAGATCGGAATTGAGCATGCGTGAGCCCAAAACGCAGGCTGAAATGTTGATGCGGGCTCAAAAATGGTGTGCCGGAGAGACGGCAAAAAAGGAGAAGAAGAAAGAGAATAATGATGCTGCTGAAAATTCCAAGGGGAATGGTCAGGCTGTGGGCGGAGGCTATAATAAGGGTAAATCGCGATATGATCAACCAAGAGAATTTCTTCGCGAGGCAGATCTTACTCTGCTTAATACGCTGCACGAGGATATCATGTACGAGATCCGAGATGAACTTCCTCGCCTGCCTCGCATGAATCCAGAGACAGCTGATGCTCGGGATAAGACAAAGAGATGTGCCTATCATGATGATTATGGGCACACAACAGAGGAATGTTGGCCATTGAAGAAGGCCATACAGAAATTGATTAATGAAGGTCGGCTCGACCGTTTCAAGAGAGATGGAGGAAACAGAGGAAATGCTCCCCGGAGAGATGCCCCACCGATCAGAGGGGTAATCAATGTAATAATGGATGAAGAGCCCACTCCGACCCAGCTCGGTAAACAAATTTATTCTCTGTCAAAAGTTGTGGATCGCCCAACTGCTTTGCAGGCTGGAGAAGAAGCTATACAATTTACTCGCAGCGAGTTGGCGAGTAATGTGGCAGGTGAGCAGTCCTTGATCGTTTTAGCCTTGGTGGATGGATGGGTCGTGTACAGAATCCTCGTGGATACTGGTGCTTGTAGGGATGTGATGTATTACTCCTGCTTTCAGGGTTTGGAGTTGAGTGATGATCGACTCAAGCCATATGCCGAACGCTGAGGATTCACTAATCATAAGGTACCGGCCGCGGCACCTGGCCGAGGAAGTCTTTATTGGTGAAGCGGGAGCAGACGCTGAGTCGAGAGGATCACCTTCATGGTGATTGATTTAAAGTCCCCCTACAATATTATCTTGGGTGTGCCAAGCATGACCAAATTCCAGATGGTCGCATCTATTGCACATCAACGTGCTAAATTCTATACCGATCAAGCGAGTGGGTGTGAGAAGTCGCCTGGCAAGGTTTGAATATGCGCCCCAAAGGAAAAGCATAAATTGACCTTGGAAGATGGCGGCGTAAAATAATTGTCGGCATTTCAAGGAAACGCCTCATGACGCTGGCCTCGAGGTTCCCGGATGCTTCCGCGCCCCGCGCCTCGTTGTTTAGGTGCGCGCACGGGATGCGGGACACCACGCTTCCGCTCCACCCTCCCTTGTTTAGGGGAAGACGAAATCCAAAGTGCGAGAGGAGGCCGCTCTATATTAGCACGTTGGAATGTGCCTCTGCTGCCTGAGTGGATTTTGTATCCAAAATGGGAACTAAAGGTTTCTCATGTCGTTATCCCTTATTTCGTGGATAACAGGATATGGGAATGCATTACCTTTCCATTCTCATTCTCCCCTTTTATCTTCAGGAAAATAGAGAAGTGCAAGAAAAGATATTGCGACGCCCCCACTTACGGATTTATTAAAATGGCCTTATGGCCCAATCGATCGCATGAGCTATGGGTTTCCCCGCATCAAGTTATCCCTTGTTTAGGGGATACCAGGATATGGGAATACATCACCTCCATTCCCGTGATCTCCCTTTTTGGGAGAACAGAAAGTGCAAAGAGGGAATGTTGCGTGGCCCCACCGGATCCGAAAGTTTTAGAGTCGCCACCTTTATTTTAAGGCAAAATAAAGGAAAACCGTAAGAGAAAACCGTAGATTTTAGAAAACGGGTTCTGGGCTAAGTTACGAGTTGGGAAGGTGCTAGGCACCCAACTCGCCCTTTCTGCCTCAAAGCGTTTTGGGTCAAATATGCTCATTGTTATATTAATCTAGCAAATAAATAAGGTCTTATTTTGACAAGGAAAATTAAATGATACATTCGTGGCTACATTATTTACTGACTCACCGCCTCCTTCCAATAATTACAAACACATTTAAGAATATTTGGCCATTATAATGGCTCTTTTACATAATTTTTCCTAATCTAATCCTGGGCAAAGACAACTTGGCTTATATTGGCTACATTGTGCCGGATTTAAAATACAACTTTTTGAAAATAAATAAAAGAAAGAAAATACAAATGAAATAAAATACGCTTAAAGGTATTACCTTTTAGAGCGGTGTGTCTTCGCTGTCCTCTCGGAGAGGAGTCTTTTTGTTTTGAATTGAACCGGACTGAATTGAACCGGATTTGAACTGGATTTGATTGATGTTTTGAGGTCGGGCCCGCCAACTCTGCGTAGTGACGCCTTTATTTTGGTTGGTTTTGGCCTTTTCGATTGGGCGCTGAACCTAGACTTAAGTTTTAACTTTTTAGCTCGTTACTCCCAAGCGTAGTAACAGTGGGAGTGTATATTTATGTGTATTTTCGTGTGTGCGTTTTTATATATTTGTGTGTGTGAGTGCGCGGGCGGCGTTGAGTGTGTGTGGTGGGTAGAGAGAGTATATGTGCGGGGTGAGTGGCGGTCATGGGAGTATATATGAGTGTGTGTGTGTGATTGAAAAGAAAGTGGGCCGGTGGGAGAAAATTGAGAGAGGCGCCGGGAGTGAGTGATAAAATAAGAGAGAGATTGTGAGGGAAATTGAGGGAGAGAGAGAGTTAGTGGCGCCGAATAAGGCTGGAGGGAGAGAGAGAGTGAGGGATGAGAGAGAGAGGGAGTGATCATTGGGTCTTGGTTTGGGAGAGAGAGAGAGGCCGGGGGTCGGGAGTATTTATATGGGATTAACTTAGTGGGAAGGTATGGTGAAGGGGAACCTACTGAGGGAGAAATAAGGGGGCGGGCCCCAATTTTCTTTTTTTTTGTTTTTCCTTTTTTTTCGTTTTTCTTTTGATTTCTCTTTTTTCTTTTGCTTTTCGATTTTCTTTCTTTTTTGTTTCTTTTGTTTTTTGTTTTTTTTTGTTTCTTTCGTTTCTTTTTTTGTTTTGTTTTCTTTTGATTTTGTTTTATTTATCTTTTCGCACCTTTGTTCCCGAAATATACAAGAGATAATTAGTAGTCCATTTTACAATATTTATTGGACAATATAAAATAGGGGTACGAATTTGGGTGTCTACTGAGCCCCTCAACGATGGAGTTTACGGGTAACTCGAAGTTTGCGAGTAAAACAACATCGTTGATAAGATAGACTCCCAAATTCGAGATAAGAAAATATTTTTATGTTGCAATGGTCCGACCTTACACGATGTAAGTGCCTACGTATCCTTTTCAAGGATCGGACCAAGCGTAGTTCAGCCAAAACCTTAAACTACAATGGAGAAAGATTTTTTGTGTTTTCTAAAAAGCCGATTCTTCCTGGTCCAAACCGTTGTCAAATACGGTATGAAGATTTGAATGTTTTTACGCTACCACCTTTCAACTAGTTGAAACGTGTTAAGAAAAATTTTCTAATTATGTCCGGCCTTGATCGCCGCCTTGTTTCCGCACATAATCCGAAAACTTTCAAATATCGAAAAATTGTGTTTGACTAAAGATCCGCTGTCGAGCATTGCAAATCTGTTACCATTACTTTCAACCGGTCAATACCTTGGCATTGAAATGTGTTAAGAAAACTTTCTAGGTATGTCGGGCCTTGATCGTCTTGTTTCCGGACATAACTTCGAAAATTTTGAGATATCGAGAAAATTGTGCTTGACTAAAGATCCGTCGCGAACACGGCAGATTGATCATTCTTCAAGTATTTTCGAAAATTGTGAAGTGAAAACATTCTTTTCCTTCCTCCTTTTTTTTTTTAAATATTCCTCTTTTTTGTGTTTTTGAAATATTCCTCTTTTTTTGAAAAGAGTTTTTTATTTTTGAAAAACAAACAATTTTTTTTGAAATCAAAACCCATT
>CM028378.1:11190126-11285661 GCA_013146195.2 Codonopsis lanceolata | reverse complement strand
AAAAGCCTCCACCTGCATCTTCAAATGTAGTTAATAACCCTCACCTCAAGTTGGCGATTGAGGTTGATGAAAACCTCAGATGCCCAAGTTTGAAATAATAAATATCCACTTCCATACATCCTTGTTCCTATTCCTCCATCTTTATCCATAAAAGAGCCTAGTCGTAATATGCTCTCTTGGGACACCATCCTTGGTAGCCAAAACACATGTAACATTGAAAAGCCACTTGTCATGGAGATGTTAGCCACCTTATCCGATCCGGCCGAGCCTACCACCAAACCTCTGAAAGAGGTGACCACTCGAAAAAGATCAAGTAACGATACATGGGCTAAAACGGTGGAAGATACTCTTATTAGCTTATGAAGAAAACTCAAAGCCAACATTTCCATCCGGGTTTACTGCAGAGTTTAAGACCCACCGTGATACGCCGGCTAAGTCTTTAAGTCAGCAATATTCCAATTGAAACCTCCCCAATGAGCTTACTCGATAATCGGGAACATTCACTTTGGGAATGTAATAATGTTCAACCGATCTAGACCTCGCAAGGGATGGAACCAACCACATTGATGTTTTTCATATCATCGTGGAATTTTGGAGATACAGTCCCCGAGTTTTGGTAGATAATGGGTTCACCGAATGTATGTCTCCGCAAAACATTAGCCAACCGGGAATAAAGATATCGAACTCACTCCTTCCTCGCAGATAGTTAAGACATACGACAACACCAACGATGTGTCTTAGGTGTGGTCACTTTAATGTTAACCATCGGGCCCTTAAACATGCCAGCTTGAGTTCCAAGTCCGGATATACCAACACCTTAGCCTTGCTGGTTGGGCCTTAGATCCATGGGGGGGTAGCTCTTCATTACACCAGCCGTGTCAAGTTCATCCACGATGACCACATAGTAATTATTCTGGCCGATAAGATCGTGGAGAATAAGGAAAACGAGGACATCCCTATCCTCGAAATAGAACATGAGGACACCTGTTTTTCTCTGGCTTGAGGTTATCCCAAGCCTGGGTTGACACTATTGAATATGGTCGAGAAACCCGACATCATCGAAAGAAAAGTCACCTCCCTAGGAAACATGGTTCCCTTAAACATGTTTCGAAGATGAATTATATTCATGGTCTAGTTCTCGGCATGAATCAGAAAGGACTAGTTAATTTAGTCCAAGATGAACTTAAGGAACGTATCCCTCCTTTTGGTCTAGGATACATGCCTACCCTGTAAGTAGCTAGCCACCATGAAACGTAAACGTGAGAAAAGAAAGGCGAAAGAGAAAAACGTCCTTATGAATACCTCTCCCTCTCCAACCCTATAGAAAACCTTAAATGGTTACTTTTTTAAAGTGGGGAAATGAAGCCTATCTCATGTTTCCTCGAACCCCGGATAGACCAGTAATGGGAAAAGGTGCCCCGGGTTGGGAAATCTTTGAAGATGTCGCAGATTCTCTCGCATAGAATGGAACAAAGTTACCTCAAGCCCCGTAGAAGACCGCATATAACCGGAATGGTCACTACAAGTTAAAGAAGAAATCATGAACAGCCAAGGCAACTTCATTCTGTAGTTGAATACCCGACCGTCGTCCAATATAGTGATCGCTCCCAATCCAGCCATAGTCGAGCACCGTTCACATATCCGGATGCTCGTGATCAAATAGAAGCTCCAGCGCATCAATAGAATGGTCACTACAAGTTAAAGAAGAAATCATGAAAGCAGTTGGCGTCAACTTCATTCGAATAGTTGACCCGATCTGGTGTCGATATAGTGATCGTTCCCAAGCCCAGCGGAAAGTCAGAATGTGAACTTCGCGACCTCAACAAAGTGCGTCGCGAAGACTTCCCTCCGCCAAATATTGATATTGTGGTAGACGATCGTCGCCGCACACAAAGTCCGATCCTTCGTCGACGGTATGCTGGGCTATAATCAAATCAAAATGGCAACAGAAGACCAGGAGAAGACTTCATTCACTACTCCCTGGGGTACTTATTGTTATACTGTGATGCCATTTGGGTTAAAGAATGCCAGAGCCACTTACCAGAGGGCCGCCACCACCCTCTTCCACGACATGATCCACAAAGAAATGGAGGTCTATGTTGATGACATGATCGTGCATTCCAGCGACGCCAACGGTCCTCATATCAAAGATCTTTGAAAGTTCTTCGAAAGACTAAGGAAGCACCAGATGAAACTTAACCCCACCAAATGCACATTCGGGGTTACCAAAGGCAAAGTCCTGGGATTCTTAGTAACCGAGCAAGGCATCGAGATCAAGCCAGCAAAGATCAGAGTCATCCTAGAAATGCCACAAGTAAAAACTCCCACCGAAGTCAAAGGCTTCCTAGGCCTTGCGACATCAGCCGTTTCATCGGATAGTGACCACCACATGTGAGCCCCTCTTTAAACTCCTAAAAGAATACTTGACCAAGTGCGGGACGAAAAGTGCTAGCTAGCCTTCGAGAAAATAAAAGCCTACCTTACCAATCCCCTTGTGCTAGCTCCACCTCATACACATAAACCTCTCCTCATATACTTAACCGTCACAGACACGTCAGTAGGGGCTATGCTCGCCCAAGAGAAAGAAGATTCCTACATAAAAAATGCCATATACTTCATAACTAGGAAACTACAAGGAAGCGAGCTAAATTATTCAGCACTGGAGAAAAGCTGCACCAGCCTATTCTGGGCCACTCAAAGGCTCAAAACCTATCTCCAAGGGAGGTCCATCAAACTCATATCCAGAATGGACCCTATCAAGTACATCTTGAAGCCATCAGCATCCAGCAGCGGCTAAGTGGTCCTTTCTTCTCAACGAGTTTGACATTACTTATGTCACACTCAAGTCTATCAAAGGGAGCGTCATTGCAGACCACTTAGCCGATCTACCTTTAAAGGTCGAAGATGCGACTGAGCCTGGTTTCCCTGATGAAGGTGTCCTGGAGATTACCGACCATGACACCTGTTGGCAGATGTTCTTTGACGGAGCCGCGAACAAAAGAGGCTTTGGCATAGGAATCTTACTAATCGATCCGACTGACTCTTATACTCCGCTGGCTATAAGGTTGGAGTTCGAATGTTCAAATAATACGGCGGAATATGAAGCCTATATTGTTGGCCTAGAAGAAGCTCTCCAAAGGGGAGCTAAAGATCTCGAAGTCTATGGAGACTCTGCCCTAATTATAAATCAAGTCGAAGGAAGATGGAAGTCCCAGGATACCCTAATCTATCATGCCAAGTTAACACTTGCCGCCTGGTTCTATCTCGCTCCATTATCCGCCACGAGATAGGAATCAATTCACGATGCCCGCCACTCGGCATCCCTAGTCCGTAATTCCTTGAAACTAATGTTTAGCCATTTATAGTCGGGAAGAAGGTCACTCCATCTTGTTTCAAAATCAATGCGAGCCCACGAAAGCATCACGAGCCATGCGTTGACATCTTAAATCTGGTCCAGAAAGGTCTCTATCCTCCTAGCCTAGATAAAAGAAGAAGAATCTCCCTGCGAAGGTGGGCCTCCCAATTCGTGCTCAGCGATGGCAGCCTGTATAAGAGGCACTATCAAGGCCTCAACTTACTATGTGTCAATCAGGCCAAAGCTGAGCAAATCATGGATCAACTACATGGTGGTACTGCGGGCTCCACATGAATGGCCATATGCTATCCAAAAAATCATCCGACAAGGGTACTATTGGAGTACGCTTGAAACTGATTGTATCCGGTGGGTGCGACATTGCGACAAATGTCAACGCTTTGCCAATCTGCAGCATGTGCCCCCACACGTCTTATACAACTCCACAGCCCCCTGGCCCTTCTCAACGTGGGGAATCGACGTCATAGGCCAAATTCACCCGAAGGGATCCAATGGCCATGAATACGTCCTGGTAGCCGTAGATTACTTTACAAAGTGGGTGGAAGCCTCTTCCTACAAGATCCTGAATGCCCGAAAGGTATCCGAGTTCATTCGGACCAATATTATATGTCGCTATGGGGTACCTTTCGAGATCATCTCAGACAACGGCTCACATTTTGAAGGGGACGTGAATCGTCTACTCGACGAGTTCAAGATCCAAAGACACAAATCCTCCCCCTACCGGCCTCAAGCCAATGGTGTCGTTGAAGCAACCAACAAAACACTTGAAAACATCATCA
The DNA here is from genome assembly GCA_013146195.2 of Codonopsis lanceolata. NCBI lineage: Eukaryota > Viridiplantae > Streptophyta > Magnoliopsida > Asterales > Campanulaceae > Codonopsis > Codonopsis lanceolata. The sequence goes on along the minus strand of CM028378.1, from coordinate 11,281,509 downwards.
GAAAAATGGTCGACACGAGGCGGCGAAAAAATTGCCGCTAGCCCTCTAGGGCTATCGTACTTCAGTCCGCACACCCACTGGGGCTACCCCTTACTCTCTGGCATATGGCATGAAGGCGGTACTGCCGATAGAAGTGGAAATTCCATCATTAAGAGTCATGATGGAATCTGATATAGCAGGGCGATACGATGAATTAGCCCTAATTGATGAACGATGCCTGTTAGCCTTGGAGCGTACCCGGGCATATCAAAGGCGCATCGCCCGAGCTTTCAATAAAAAGTCAAAGGCCGCGATATCCAAGTTGGAGACCTTGTACTTCGAGAAAAACCCCCTAGTTATGTTGATACTAGGGGAAAATGGAAGTCTCCATGGATGGGACCATACATCATTAAGGAGTCCGATCAGGAGGTGATGTGCTTCTTACAAATCAGGATGGGGAAGATCTTGTCCAGCCCTTCAACCTCGACAAACTTAAAAGGTACTACGCCTGAGTCATTCTATCAAGCAGATGCTTCCCTCTCCAGCCCACTAGGCGGAAAACCCGAAACAGAGGCATATGCAAAAGTTAGGGCCTATATAAAAAAAATAATAAAAAAAAACAATAAAAAGGAGAAATATGGGCTCGCTAGGTTGAAAACCCGAAAGGGCAGCCTAGGCAAAAGTTAGAGCACAAAAAAATATATATATATATATATATATATCTATAAATAAAAAATAAAAAAATTTAATAAGGAGATAAAAAGGAGAGGGAAGACATTATTTGAAGTCCTCAGCATACTACCTCCAAGTCTTCAGTACATCAGAAGCGCAACTGACAGAAGAGAAAAACCACGACAAGAGGCTCATATCAAAATACTAAAATATAATTTTACAAGTCCTAAGGTGCAACTTAGGAATATTTAGTAAGACATCTATATTATACATTGATTGCATTGTACATATCTATATATACTGCATGTACCCCTTTTGTTGTCCCAGAAACAATTCCTTTTCTTGCCGATTTAGCCCCAGAGCGGTTTATCAATGTCTACGGTGTCCACCGAGCCGGGCCCATATACTCCTTCTGCGAGGGGCAGAAGAAGCCCTAGACTCACCAGCACGTGAGCCACCAGAGGTGTCTCCCTCTTCATCGTCAGCATCTCCATTCTCCTGAACAACTGTATTGCTCGGACCAGCTCCATCATCTCCGAAACCAGTACCCCATACAGGTGGGGGAGGAGGAGCCGCTATCTCTTGCTCCCATGGATTGTCCTGCCTGCTTGCCATGCTCAGACGTAGAGGTTCATTACCGCCAACTCTCAAAGTCGTGCCCCAACAAGTCTGGGAGGAGGAGCAGCTACTTCTTGTTCCCATGGGTTATGCTGCCGACTAACATTGCTAAATATGTGGGGTGTATTGCTGGGACCCGTAGTACTCGGTCCAGGGGCCGTTCGAGTATCAAGGTCGTGTACTCGCCTGAATTCTGCCTCCAAAGCCCGAGGAACAACTAACCCTGAGCTATCAATGTCTTCGCCTATTTCCATCAAGCGAGCATCCACTCGTTGGTTATATGGCGACCCAGCAAGTGCCTCAGTCCGCGCCTGACAGTGCGAGACGGCTCCTCAGCAGCTACCATGATCCATGCCCAATACCCAAGGGACAGAAGCATATAGTCAGGATATGGATAGGCTGCCTACAGCCTCTCAAAATCTCAGTGCCACATGCCCTGAATAGTGGGACCCAAGCCCTCGTCCGTATTCTCCATTCCCATATATATAGGACGAGTGGTGTCCAAGATCACTTGCTCTCTCCCGAACTGCAGCAAGATCCGGTCTGGTTGATAAAAGGAGGTTCGATGAATACCCAACATGACTAATTGGCTATATTCATCGGAATGTCGAAGAAAACGCCGGATCTCCCAATGGCGAATGACCTAGATTATGTCCATCGAGCCCTAGTGATAAAAGTGATCAGCCGAATCAAATTCAGAATAATTGGTCTGAGGAAAATGCCCGCGCATGCCATAAAGTGATGGGTCATATGGTGCTCCATGTGGCACGGGAGCCTGAACCCATAGGAAATGCTCTTCTAGCCACATATGAACCAGAATGGGACTACCGGTAGGGAATAGTTCATCACCAGTAGCAAAAGCAGTCAGGCCCGCAAAGGTCTCCGCCAAAATCACCGGGACAATATTCAGCCGGTGATCTCGAGCCTGTAATGCAAGGTCAATGACCCGTGCATCGACAAATCCGGGTAGACCCACCACCAAGTATCTCCCTACCAAATAGAGAAAGAGCGTCGTCAGCCTACGCCGTAGGTAGTCTACATCATCCTCCTTGTATTCTGTGAAGGCTCCAGGAAGAACCATTAAATTAAAAGTTTCCCCATTAAAGAAACCTGGAGTAGCACTGCGGGTGGTGTTAAAAAGCTCCCGGATAGCCATATATGGACGTCTTCTGTAGGCAGGCACTGCAATCTGACGAGAAGGTGCCACCCCCAGCATGGCGCAGAACTCCTCAAAAGTAGGACACATTTCATTCATGCCGAAGTTAAATAAATGGTCCTGAGGAGACCAAAACCTGGCGGCTCCCCTCAACATGTCCCAATTAATAATAATATTCCACCAGGACAAAAGGTACCTGAACCCAAGAAGATGATCAAACCAGTCCCTCTCATCGGATCGCAATGAGAGAATCCAAAAATCCAGGGCATTCTCGTAAATCTCAATTTCCAAAGCCGCAGGAATACGTACGGCCATTTATAAAAAGAGAGGCAAGGGATTTTATACGGCTAAAGAGAGAGCAGCGGCAGGATAGAAGAGAGCTGGTGAATTGTGAAAAGAAGAGGTGAAATGAATTGGTGAGAAATCAGGCTGATCTCCGTCTGAATTTATACCAAAAACTGATGAAACGGATAGTTCGGTGCACAGTATGCGAATAGTAACAAACAGTGGCTGCACTGGGGAAGCCATGGCGCCACCAATAGAGCCCCTTGGCGCCGCGCCATGCCCTCCATATGGCTGCGCCAAGTGCCTTCTACTGTGCTGAAAATTCTGTCTGGTATCCTGGTTTAATCGTCCGACAGTCCACCGCTCCTACGTCTGATCGCGAGAAAGAAAGTAAGGCTATGAACACGGGTTCAACAGCCACAGGGCACCAAATAAATAAGGGAAACTGCTATCTCTTTGTTCTAATATCACCAGAAAAGCCCACTCCGATCCAAAGGTGTATTTTCATAAACTCCCTCTCTTAAAGTACAATGTGCCATTACCTTTTAGATGTCTGGTATAGCTTTATTTTCTCTGTGAATTTAATTTTGCATCTGTAATATATTACATCATATACAATTTTATTTTTTTTATAGAGGAAGCAGGGCGGCACGTGCAGGATTTTATTGATAGAAAAATAAATGTACAAACTTAAGGGGGACAACCAGCCTAACCCATTATAGGGGGGACAAAGGAGCCTTACCTCAAAAAGAAAATACAAGAGCAAAAAAAAAAAATAACCAGCTAACATTAAATGGAGCGCCTGACATAAGGAGTGCTAGATTTGTCCAAATAAATAGAACCACGAATTCGAGAAGGAAGATCATGAGCAGCATCAAATTGAGTAGAGAGCAAGGAATCACATCCCATGTTTGCTAGGAGATCAGCAACAGAATTAGCTTGTCTATAACAATGAGTGAAATGGAATGACATGTCCTTATGAATATCTCGAATCCGTTGGAAAATAGACCAACAATTCCACGGAGGCTTAGAACCAGAAAGAAGGCAATCAATAAGCACTTTAGAATCCATCTCGATAATAGCCCCATGAAACCCAGCATTTCTAAGCCAAAGAACACCTTTAAGTAATGCTTTGGCCTCAGCAAGAGTATTAGAAACAGTGCCATAAAAGGAGGAAAAAGCATATACAAACTCACAAGAGGAATTACGAATAATACCACCACCACCACTTAAACCCGGATTGCCACGAGAAGCACCATCCACATTCAATTTAACCAGATTTAAAGGAGGTTTGATCCATTTAATAATCTGAACTTTGATCAAAGAAGAAGGGAAAGCAGAACCAGAACGAGAGGCCTTTATACAATTCAGATCAGACCGGATGGAAGAAATAAGGCCAAAAACTGATCTTCTATGACCATCAAATAAAATAGCATTTCGATTCTTCCAAAGATGCCACAAAATCAACAAGGGAAGAAGGATCTGTGAGAGCTTCGGTTTCTGAATAATCCACCAAGACATACAAGCTTGCTGGATGGAGGCATAACACATTAACACATGGTGATCAACACTAAAAGTTGTCCAAATCTGTCTGGCAGTATGGCTATGAAGAAAGACATGAGAAAATGTCTCACTATGACCGGAATCACAACAAAAACAATTGGAAGCAATCTGGAAGCGTTTAGAAACAAGGCCTTCATCAATGGGAAGCCGCTGTTTAAAAAGACGCCAAATAAATACGCTAATGTGACGAGGAACAACCCGATGCCAAATAAACTTAGAAGAAATCTGAGTCGGGTTTGGCGTACGCAAATACTGCCAAGCTGAAGAGATAGAGAAAGAACCATTCGAAGTTAAAGTCCAACAAGGATAATCGGCCTGATCAGATAAGTAAATATCTTGAGCAAGAATACGATGTAAATCGTGCGAGGAGAAGAGATCTTTAATGGCTGGATCAAACTGATCAGGACCTATAAAAAGATCATGGACAGAATTAGCCATCACAGCACTAGGTTGAGATAGAAGACCACCATCAAGCCAATTATCAAACCAAGGGGAACTAAGACCGCAACCAATCAGCCATTTTAAATTAGTCTCCACAAAAGGCCTAATAGCAATCATTCGACACCAAATATGGGATCCTTTAATAAAGGTCTGGGAAGGATGAAATCTGGAGCAATATTTGGCTTTAAAAAAACAAGACCAAAGAGAGTCTTGAGTATGGAACCGCCACCAAATACTAGCTGCAAAGGCTTGAGTAATGTCCTTAAGAGACCGAATACCCACTCCTCCCTCAGAAGTAGGGGAACAACATTGAGACCAAGAAATCCAGTGAGTCTTTTGCTTTCCATCCAATTGACCCCAAAAGAAATTAGATAATACTTGATCAATATAATGGATAACGGCTTTGGGAGGATCTAAAACAGCAAGAGAATATGCAGTGATAGAATGCAAGACATGATTTATGAGAGTAATTCTACCAGCCATGGAAAGAAAGTTTCCCATCCAAGAATGAATACGAGCCCTTAGTTTTAAAACAAGAGAGTCAAAGTACTTCTTCAATTTTCTGCCACAGAAGAGAGGACAACCTAGGTAGACCAAAGGAAAGTCTTTCCTGATATAACCCAGCGAAGAAGATATAGAACTGAATCGAGAAGAAGAGATCCTCTGGTGGACAGTGAAGTTGCTTTTATCAATGTTCACCTTCTGACCAGAACATTGTTCATAGAGAGAGAGAAGCTGCTTATGATAAGAGATGGATTGGGAGTTACCATTACAAAAAATAATTATGTCATCAGCGAAAGCAAGGTGAGAGATAATGGGGCAACCACTGGCTGAAGAGAAATCTATATGCGGATGAGTAGAATGCAATACATTCAGACTACGGCTGAGAACTTCTGCAGCTATGATAAATAAAGCTGGAGATAAAGGATCACCTTGTCGAAGACCTCGAGAAGAATGAAAGAAGCCAGAAGGAGAGCCGTTGACCAAAACTGAGAACCAATTATTAGAGATCAGGCACGATATCATGTCAATAAAGAATTCACAAAACCCGAATTGGCAAAGCACTTTAATCAGGAAGAACCAAGAAATTCTGTCAAAAGCTTTTGACATGTCCAATTTGAGAACAATATTGGAGCTGGGAATTTTCTTACCCAAATGAGTCATCAGTTCTTGAGCCAGAAGAATATTATCTTGAATGAGCCTGCCTTTAACGAACCCACTTTGATTAAGAGAGATAATGGATGGAAGAATAATGGCCAGTCGAGTAGATAGAATTTTAGAGATCACTTTATTTTTGAAGTTGCATAAACTAATAGGTCTAAAATCACTGAAAGAAGTCGGGTGATCAGATTTTGGAATGGTTGCAATAAAAGTGCTTGACCAACTCTTGGGTAAAGAAAATCCTGAAAAAAATTCCAAGATTGCAGCATGGAAATCCTCTCCAATAATATCCCAGCAATGAGAGAAGAAAAATCCCGAGAAACCATCTGGACCAGCTGCACTAGATCCATCCATAGATAAAATAGCGGCTTTGACTTCCTCCAATAAAGGGTAGGCCGAAAGAGTGGAGTTCATTTGATCAGAGACAAGGCGGAGAATATTTGAAATAAGATCATTATCAGAGATAGAATCAACCTGGAGTTGAGATTGAAAATGTAAGACAGCCTGTTGTTTGATCTCATTAACATCAGAAATCTCCTGGCCGTTTGATCCCTGAACAGTATGGATATGAATTTTTCTTTGAGTATGCTTGACTGAAGCATGAAATAATTTCGTATTGCCCTCCCCCTCTTTAAGCCATTTAATCTTAGCTTTTTGGCGCCAATAATTCTCTTCAACGGTTAAAGCACGCTGAAGGTTGGCAGTGGCAAGGTTCATAGCAGCTCTATCCTCATCAGAACCTGAAGCTTCAAAGAGAAATTCAAGACGCTGAACTTCATCCTCCGCCTGTTGAACATTGTGAAAAATATTCCCAAATATGTCTTTGTTCCACTTTTTCAAGGCATGCTTACAAGCAATGAGTTTATTAGCGAACTTAACCATTGGACGACCGGAGAATTGTTGGTGCCAAGTATCCTTAATCAAAGGGAGAAAAGACTGATGAGAAGCCCAGACATTCAAAAATTGAAATGAAGAAGGGTGAGGAGAACTTTCCTTAGTGATTGAAATAAGCAAGGGAGCATGATCCGAGCACGAACGACTGAGGTGATGAATAGACGTGTCATAAAAATTGGTCTGCCAGTAATGATTGCACATAATTTGGTCTATACGTTGAAAGATGGAGGCATCACCACCTCTAGATTTCCACCAAGTATAGTGACTTCCCGTAAATCCCAAATCATTAAAACCAAAAGCCGCTATGAATGAGTGAAAATCCAAAGCACCATTTCGGTCCCAGCCAGAACCCCAAGTTTTTCCTCTGGAGAAAGAATAATGTTGAAGTCCCCCCCCCCAACTAGCCAATGGGTAGAATTCAAATGAGCCCCTATGTTCAATAGATCAGACCACAACTCTTGCCTTTCCTGAACATCACAGCTTGCATACACACATGAAATAGCAACAGAAGTAGGCCACTTAAAATGCTTCACTTGAGCCGTAAGATGTTGCCGAGAATCATAAAGAATATTACAGGTGAAGGAGGATTTAACAAATAAGCAAATAGAACTGCGAGAATTGGAGAAACAAAGCCGAAATTTTAAACGTTTCGCAACTCTTAAAAGCTGATCAGCCTCAACCATAGGTTCAAAAATAGAAATGAGGTTAATTTTGTGAAGTTTAATAAGTCTCTTCAATCTGCCAATTGAGGAATCATTACTAATTCCACGAATATTCCAGAACAAAAGATTAACAGCCATAAGAATTAGTCGCTTGAGTCTGAACCTTGGACCTTGTAACAATGGTGGTTTGAGGGACATAAACATTACGTTTACCTTTGTTTGAAGGAATTGGGAGAGAGGAATCCAAATTAAGTTTGGACACAATCAGATCTGTAGCATCTTTAATCTGATCATCAGCTTCATCAACATCATCCTCATCAACATCACTAACATGACCATCTTCAAAATTGTCATTTAGGGCCGCAAACCGATTTGGTGAGGCATAACAGGTTTATGTAGTATCAACTGTTTCCACATGCACACCATCATTAGTGTCAACTGTTTCCACATGCACACCATCATTAGGAGAATTAATGGGGCTTTGAACATCTACTTTGCCACCTGAAATTTTGGCCCCTTCATCTATAAGAGTAGGTACTAAATCCGAGGGGGGAATCACAGAATCATTGGCCATCAAATTGGGAGAGGAGTGGTCAACATTAACTCCAAAGTCCAAATTAGGACTTTAATTCATAGTCTCTTCATCAATAATGATCGTGGTGGGCTTGAGATCACTAGGATTTCGATCTGATGGATTAGCATTAGGGGGTTACATGGACGGAGAACCAGAATCTTTTTGGTGAGTATGATTATGTTGTTGATCTCCTACCGGCTTTTTTGGATTCCAACGAGTGGAGACAGAAGGAGGATGAATTTTAGATTCAGGATGTGAAGTAGTAGGGTTTTTGATTTTGCAAGTGAGATCCGAATGCCCTTGACGAGAATAATATTGACAATACTGAGGAAGATTTTCAGCCTCAAGAGGTTGCCAAAAGCTAGGGTAAACATCACCACAATCAACCCAAACCCTATGAGGAATAGGCTGTAACAGATCAACTTCTACACAAATCCGAGCTACACTGGGACGAGTAAGATTAGTTGTGGCTTGATCCAGCATGAGAGGTCTCCCAAAAAGAGAAGCAATAGAGAAAAGCATAGATTTATTAAATAGATGAATCGGTAAGCCCGACAATGAAAACTAAGCTGGAACAATGGAACTCTCCACATCTAGACGGAAGGCCGGAGTCCATTTAAAGACTTACATCGGAAATCGACCAAGATACCACTGATCTTTTATCCATAACCTCTGATAATCTTCATCATGATTTACTTGTATAAGAATATGTTTCGCGTCCAAGTGGCCAACTGTGAAGGCTGCCTTAAGGCCGAATGTGTGGAAATACTTTCTAGTCACTTCCATTGAAGGTCTACCATGGGAGAATTTCCTAATCAGTGTATGCTGAAACGGCTTAGTGAGAGAGGCAAGAATATCTTAAGAAAGTTTGAGGGAGGGTTCACCTTTGTAGAAGGCAGGAGGGATAAGAAAAGAGGTGGTAGTGTTTGAAGGGGTGGATGAGAGAACATCAGCAAACGATTTGGTGAAGCCAGAGTATGAAGGATCCGGTGGAGCAGGTGGTGGATCAGCCATCACCACCAAGAAACCACAAGAAGAACCCTAACCCTAGCGTCGCAAAAAATTTCTCTCTCTAGAATTTTTGGAATTTTTCCATCATATACAATTAAATTGCATTATATCATAATATCTGTACAGGTTACTTTTACATAAAAAAAAAGAGAAAGACTAATAAGTGCAGGAATCCGAAGCTAATGCGCTCGGGACGACTGACTTTATTAAGGCCACCACCCATGACCTACGGATCGGTTATGCCACCAGCTCTGTACCCTCGACCTCTGCCCCGGCCGCGGCTCGACCCGACATCATCATCATCATCACCTCGACGTCTGGGCCGCCGCGCTGTGTTGTTCCCCCTGCAAGAGAACTCGTCAGCAAGTTTCTGATAAAGTTTGTTGATACTGAAAAAGCCCCACAACAGTTTCTTATAGGTAGACACGTTCACCTATATAAAAAAAGAATAAAAAAATGTGTTTGTCTCAAAAAATAAATAAATTAATAAATTAATGACAAGGAATATATATATATAAGCGTGCATGAATAAAAAAAAGACATAGAGAGACAATAAAGGTAAATGTGTCTACCGAACGAGCCTGCTCTGGGACACGACGCTCCTCGGGAATCTCGACATCAGGAAGAACCTGCTCTACCATGCTACCACCCCACTGATACTGAAAGGTAGAGAACATATCATCAGACTCTGTGAACATCAGGTTCTCGTCGAGAGATGAAGTAGACGGCCCTGGCCTAGCAGAAGCATCAGAATGCCGCCTCGGCACGACAGGAGCAGAAAAAGGGGGATGCAGCACTAATCTCAGGAAATCCTCATACGCCATCATTGGATAATCTGTCGCTGGCATGAGGTATTTCAACAGGTATTAATACCTGTTTGACAGCCGATCGGGCTCTATCACCCAGAAGGGAGGCCGAGGAGGCACCACTAGAAGTGCTAAAACGGACTGATGCTGACGGTTCACCCACTCGCCCATGTACAAGGAATCCACCATAATGGAAACCATTAGTATCCGGCAGTGGCTGAGTACCAAAGTAACTGCATAATAGCCCTCCAGACCCTCCCAAGGAAGGAAGTGCACTGTACCAGGACTCGAGATAACAATCCGTTCAAGCACTCGTTCCTTATCCTTGCAACCACCGTCCTGGGTCGGATAAACCATGTTATCATCAGCGTACTGGGACAAGGATGGAGGCTGGTGAACTCGCCGAATGAGAGGACCCGGCGAAAAATGAAAAAATGAGAAGGCCTAGACCTGCAAAAAAAAAAGAGAGAGAAAAATATATGTTATCAATAAAAAAAAAAGAGCAAAAGAAAAGTATGTGCTGAAAAAAATAAAAAAAACAAACAACAAAAGCAGGAAAGGGCATATACCTCCCACGCCGGGGCAAATCCATTTAGAGTCGGCGAATCATTCCGGCAGGCCCTATCCATGGAAGCATACAGTTCGGCCAAACCTGCCTGTCCACAATCATACGAGGGAATCCGATCAAAATCCGCTAAGCAGGCCAGGACGGAACTCTCAGGGTGGTAGAGGAGTTGGCAAAGAGCGATGTGCCGAGAAAGAAAAATAAAAACGCTCTAGCCACTCGAGTCACGGCAGCTATATCGTTCGTCGGCACCCGCCGGCATTACTGAAAGCCATCTCCGGACGCTGCCGATAAAAATCTGATCCGTCGATTTGAATTTTGGCTCAAAGCCTAGGACATTCACTACCTCCTCCCTACGCCGACGGAGAGTAGAAATCAGGAGCCAGGGGATGATGCTGGTAGGAATGCCCGTGATCGCGGCAAAGTCACACGGAGTCATGGTTGCCTCCCCCCAACTGAAATGGAAGGTATGGGTGGTGTCCCACCAGAAGTCCCTGAGCGCATCAAAGATAGGCAAATAGTTGGTGAAATGGCTGAAAGAATGCATGAAGACACTAAAACCAGAGCCCTCCACCAAAAGATGCGCTGCCTCGGGCAACATAGCATAGATTTCCTTAACATTGGCGCATATTGCCCGCACCCTCGTGAATTCCCTGCGAATCTGGAAAAAAAAAGTGGGGGGGGGGAAGGAAAAGGTAAGTTCACTATCCTTAGTTTACCTTGTACAGTCTTTTAACAAATAATCATGAATAGCTAATAAACATGTTGCATGCATTGTACTTCATGAATTATAAAAAAATGCAGCATGCTAAAAAAATATATATATATATATAAGGATAATCGTGATAATAATAACTTTTTATTCTTAAATGTAAATAAACGCTTACCATTTTATGTATATACATGTACATAAATTTACATGTAAATAAACATTTAGTCTCTTTTAGTATAATTTTCGTAGATAGTGTTGTATATTTTTTTCTGTAGAGGTAAGGCTCCTTTGTCCCCCCTTGTTTGGGTAAGGCTGGTTGTCCCCCTCCTTGTTTTGCTGTTTTTGTTTAATAAATGCGCAGGTGCCGTCCTGCTTCCCTTAAAAAAAAAAAAAAAGAAGAAGTCTCTTTTAGTAAATAAACCAAAAAAAATAAAATAAACAAACAATAATTTAAAAAAATCATTTTGACATAAATAAACATTTACCATTCTTTCAAAAAAAATTATAAAAATAATAATAATAAATGAAAACATACACATACATAAATATACATGTCAATAAACATTTTAGTTTCTTTTAATAAAATGTAAAAATAGGAAAATATGTGTAGTTCAAAATATATGCCACATTCTTTTACGTTCTTTCGATAAACAATAAAAATACATTTAAGAATGTATTTAAAAAAAAGGGATTATATGCAAGTTGTTTTGCATTTAAATAACTATTTTCGCATCCTAGGCATCATAGGAATGCATGCTAGACTGCATTTATCATGTACATAACAAAATAGGAAAATATTCATGCCTTATGTTAATAATCATCCCACAATTGTTCTGCATTGCATTTGCATCAAATAAAGTAGTTCATGCATACATTATGTGCATTTTATTGTCCAATAAGCTGCATTGAGGGTACGCTAAAAATAAAATAAAATGTCATCAATCATGAAAATAAATATTCTCATGGCATTTACTAGGTACCTTCAGCACAAGCATGCATGAAAAATGAATTTATTGGCGTAAAATATATCTGTTTTGTCCCATATTTATCCGAAAATATGCCCGAAAATGTGTTTCGGAAAATTTAAATTGTATTCCGAAAAGTCCGTCTCGTGATTCTATTGAATGCAAAAATATGTTTTAGTGTAAAACAAGCATCATATAGCCCCCTTTTTGCATTTATAATATAAATAATGCATAGTAGGGTCAAATAGTGACCACTAGTTCAATCATGTATCGCAAAAATAAATCATATAAATTTCATGCATCATTACTTAATTACATCATTTAGGCATAAATAGGACATACATATGCATCATTAATAAAGTCAGGGCTGCTCCAAAAGTTCCAAACAGTGCAGAAATTTAGCAGATCTGAAGTATATCTAGGAAAAATCTAGAAAGAGAAAGAAACTTACAGCGGTGGGAGGAAGATTGGACACATGAGTGTTCCGGTCTCGGAGAATATTTCCCCAGTCATCGGTAGAGTACCGATATTTGAGCTTATTCCGGATCAAAGGAGGAAATTCCTTCCTCGCCTCGTCAGATTCTGGGTGCATAGGAGCTTTCCCCTTCCTGGATCGAGAAGAAGATGTCATCTGCTAAACAAAACACTGAAATTGGCGGAAGAAAATTGAGAAAATGAGCGAAAATAGAGAAAATAAAAAAAAAAAAAAAAAAGGCAGCAGCAACAATGGCGAAGGAAAGAAAAGAAGAGAGAAAGAAGAAGAAAGGAGCAGTAAGCTCCTCTCCCTCACTCCCGTCCACTATAAGGGTGAAAAAGGAATTTTTCCTTTTCACCCCTCAGAAGTTTGAAGCTGCGACACTTAAGTCCCCAAGTTTCAAAGTTTCCAAAATGGTCCATGAGCTTAACGAAGGGTTAACGAAATTAATCTTGTTAACCAAAGATTGACGACCATCCATCAGAGGACAAAATAAAAAAAAATTATCCCCATCTGGTCAGCCACGAAGTAAGCATAAAAGAAAAATTTTCAAGTGGCAAAAGAAAAAAAACGAAAAATAATAACAAAGTCCCCGGCCTAAAAAGGCGAGAGTGGCAGAAATGCCAACATCAGCCGAATCCATGACAACCACCCGGGCACGGAAAAGGTAAGAAAGGTATAGTATTCTTACCCTAACTCTAGAATAATTTCCTTTAAAAGGAGAGTTTTTTTTTTACAAAAAAAAAAGAAAAGTTTTGTTTTTCAAGAATAAAAGAAAACTCTTTTCGAAGAAGTTTTTTTCAAAAACACAAAAAAAGAGGAATATTTCGAAAAACACAAAAAAAAAGGAGGAATATTTCAAAAACACAAAAAAAAAAGATGAATATTTCAAAAAACACAAAAAAAGAGGAGTATTTGAAAAAAAAACAGAGAGAGCGAGAAGAAATGGAAGGAAAAAGAACGTTTTCTTTGCACAATTTTCGGAAAAACTTGAAGAAAGTTTTCTTTGTCGTGCTCGACGACGGATTTTTATCGGTCGAATGCAGTTTTCGGGAAATTTGAAAGTTTTCTTATTATGTTTGGAAACAAGCTATTGACCAGCCAGACACAATTTTGAAAATTCTTCTTAACATATTTCGATGACAAGGTATTGACCGGTTGGAATGTGGTTCCCGAAAAACATTCAAATCTTCATACCATATTTAGCGGCCGTCCCCCGACCGTTTGAATACGGCTTTTCGAAAAACATGAAAATCTTTTTCCTGTTGTGTTCTTGATCGGGTTTTGACCTGAAGAACATAGCATCCTCATTTGGTTGTAGTTTAGGTTTTTGGCCTGAACTACGTTTGGTCCGATTTCCTTTAATAAGGAATACGTAGGCAGCCTACACTAGTAGGTCCGACCATCAGAGCACTTTAAATTCATATCTGCTTAAAAACTACGATAACCTGTTATAACCGACTAAATATGTCTAGGTTATGGAGTTTGGATAGCATGATAAGCGTGCATTATAAGCGCTTACAGCTTGCATTTCTCTCCCGTTTTAATTGAACGAAATTGGAGAGTCTATTGTTTATCAACGATGTTCGTCTACTCAGTAAGCTTTGGGTTACCCATAGACTCCATCGTTGAGGGGCTTTGTAGACACCCCAATTTCATACCCCTAGTATGTGACTCTGACATGTGATATCAAGAACTGTTCAAACTTAACAACTGTCAAGTTACAGGAGTCGAAAATGCGAAAGGCAAAGCAGGATGCGCAAAACAATGAAATGCGAGGGGTGAAAGTGTCAAATTTGAAAGTGGACTAGGAGCTTGGCGCGGCCTAAAAGCATGCTGGGCGCCGCGCCAAGAAGAGGATAAGTCGGCGCCAAGGTCTTCACTGTAGCACTCAGACTAAAAGCATTGTGCACCTCGCGAAGCCCGGTGTACAATCGAAGGCAGCCGGCTGAAGAAATTCAATAATTCCCGATGACTCCCTCGTCCCTCCTATAAATTGAGGCGCTGGGCTCCCCATTTCGACACAGATTTTTCATCCGGGAGAAACGCTGAAAGAATTCCTTCGCATTCTTTCGAAGCGATAGCTACGAGAGGTGTGAGATAGGTGTGTGTAGCCCACTAAAGCTTCCAAACCCCATCCAAACTCCGCCAAAACTTAAATCCACCGGTTATAAGTGATCCCTAACCATGTAGTTAGGTATCTACCTTACTTCCCCGACCCAAAAATCCCAAAGTAAGCCGTTACTCTGCCCGAGTAATGAGCTGAAATACACAAAAACTAAGCCGGTATTCCGCCCAACCAAAAAGGCCAAAACCCTCTAAAATAAGACGTCACTCTGCCCAAGTGAACGAGCCAAAATCATCCAAAATAAGCAGTCACTCTGTCCAAATCAAAACAACAACCACAAAAAAAAAAAAAGACTCACTCTCCCTGAAGGACAGAGCGAGCACACTACTACTCTAAAAGGTAAAAGCCTTTAAGGGCGTTTTATTTATTTATTTGCTCATTTTATTTATTTATTATTTATAAAAGTTGTTATTTAAATCCGGCACAATGTAGCCAATATAAGCTGTTGTGCTGCCCGGATTAGAATATGAAATATTATGTAAAAGAGCTGTTATAATGGCAAAATATTTTTAAATACATTTGTAATTATTGTAAGGAAATGGCTGCAAGTCCGTAAATAATGTAGCCACGGATGTATTTGTTTTAATTTTCTGTCTTTTAATGCTTTATTTATTTGCTAAATAAATATAACAATAAGCATACTTCAGCCAAAAACTACTTTTGAGACCGAAAGGGCGAGTTGGGTGCCTAGCACCTTCCCAACTCGTAACTTAGCCTCCGAACCCGTTTCTTTTTCTCTGGTTTATTTTTCTTTCTTTTTGGTTTTGCTTTATTTTTGCCTTAAAATAAAGATGGCGACTCTAAAACTTTTTGGATCCAGTGGGGCCTCACAACATCCTTCTTTGCACTTTTCCGTTTTCCCCTAAAAAAGGGAAAATGAGAATGGAAGGGTGATGTATTCCCATATCCTGGTATCCCCTAAAAAAGGGATAACTTGATGCGGGAAACCCAAAGCTCCCATAGTGATCCCAAACGGGCCATAAGGCTATTTTCAATAAAATCCATAATGGGGGCGTCGCAATATCCTTTTTTGCACTTTTCCATTTTCCCCTAAAAAAGGGAAAATGGGAATGAAAGGGTAATGCATTCCCATATCCTGGTATCCCATAAAAAAGGGATAACTTGATGCGGGAAACCATAAGTTCCCATATTGGGTTAAAAATCCACTAAAGGCAACCGAGGCGCATTCCAACACGCTATCATAGACAACACTCCTCTCGCACTTTTGATTTCATCTTCCCCTAAACAAGGGAGGGTGGAACGAGAGCAGTGGTGTCCCGCATCTGCACATACGCGCACCCCTAACCAAGGGCGCGGGCATAGTTCCCGGGAACCCACAGTAGCAACATCCTTTTTTGCACTTTTTTGTTTTCCCCTAAAAAAGGGAGAATGAGAATGAAAGGGTGATGCATTCCCATATCCTGGTATCCCCTAAACAAGGGATAACTTGATGCGAGAAACCCAAAAGTTCCCATATTGGATCAAAAATCCACTAAAGGCAACCGAGGCGCATTCCAACACGCTATTTTAGACAGCACTCCTCTCGCACTTTTAATTTCATTTTCCCCTAAACAAGGGAGGATGGAATGAGAGCAGTGGTATCCCACATCCGCACGTACGTGCACCCCTATCCAAGGGCACGCGGGGCGCGGGCGCACGACCCGGGCGGCCCACAGTATCCACCAAATCTCACTTTGTACCCCAACCTACGAAGTGTCCCACTTTAATACACTTTGTCATTTGTCCAATTTTATTATATTATTTATTATTATTTAGTTACAAATATTCTTCTTCTCTATCCCTTCGTCTCTAGCTAAACCACCACTTGTTCGATCATCACTATAAAAACCACTGCCACCAACCACAAAAAAAAATGGGTTCCAAACCCTAAATTCACCAGAATATTTTATTTATTTCCATAACTAGGTTCCAAACCTTTAACCTCTTTCGGTCTTTACTTGTTAACTCCTTTCCATGGGACCCGAAAAAGTTAGATGAGAGAATCTCTTCATTCTTCTCCCATGGCTATCAATTTTCTTTTCTTCTACTGCAACTCTCATTTGATTTTTCGATTGAAAGAGATTTTCAGCTACTTGCATCCTTTCAAGTAGTCATATCCAAAAGTTACATTCTCTCTCTACTAAGTGATTTGACAATGAAGGAGGAAAGCGACTGCGAAGAGAGAGAAATATTCGAAGAAAGAAATGCGACTGAACAGAAGCCGAAGAGATTTAATTCTACGATTTGAGCAAGGCTAAAGTGAAAGCATTTCTTGGTGGTAGTGATGGTGGTAGCAGTGAGTTCATGGATAATGACTGTAGTGATTAGGGGCGGTGGTGGTGGAAATTGTAGCGTCTCATCGATTAAGAGACAATGGTAAGTACTTCATCTACTCTCAGAAAATTCTAGTATGATTTATTTCTTTTATATTTCATTTTGGTCGTATTTCTGTGGAATGTGAAGAGACGCATTCAGTCTATGCGTAACTTCAAAGTCTCCGCCATTGTTGAACAGTCAGGTCTTTGAAACCTTTGGGTATTTTGTCTTTAAAAGGCATATAATGTGTAAATATCCATTGTTGTTTCTCTGATAGATTGTGTTTCAAACAAAAGGAGATTTTAGTTTTTCAAAACTTTATTTTTCTTAAAAATGAAATCTTTGGTTGTTTGGACTGTCTGTTGAAAAATCCCTAATTTGTGCAAAATATCTGTGTAGGGCAAATCGATGAAACAGACTGCGAAATCTGAAAAAAGAAAAGGGAAAGGCAAACAATAAAATCTCCACACTCCCCCAGCTCGCTACAACCAAGTCTGAAATTGGCCTCCATGCCATCCACCTAATGATGCTATTCTAAAGCTCACTGCTTCCCGATACTTGCTAGGAATGTGCATAGACCTGGAAGCAGTTATACCCTATGCTAATGGAGCCAAGGCCTGTGAAGACATGAATGCTTCTGGCATCCTTCCACTATTTGTTTTGAATGACTATTCTTACAACAACCTGCTGGCTGAAGAATTCTACCAAAGGATGCGGCTAGACCCTGTTGTTAGCACTGCCCTAAGAGGATGGATACATGGCCAGCCAATTTCAGTAAGTGCAAGGTCTGTGGGTCCCAACGGGCACAATAATCATTTCTCCTCAACGAGTTTGACATCACCTACGTCATGCTCAAATCTATCAAAGGAAGCATAATTACAGACCATTTAGCTGATCTACCCCTGAGCGTAAGATGCAATGAGCCCGCCTCCGAGATAAAGGTGTCCTAGAAATTACCGATCAAGACACTAGCTAGCAAATGTTCTTTGACGGAGCCGCAAATAAGAGAGACTTTGGCATATGAATCTTGTTAATTGACCCAGCAGATTCCCACACTCTGTTGGCCATAAGGTTGGAATTTGAATGCTCGAACAACACAACTGAATACGAGGCCTGTATCGCTGGTCTAGAAGAAGCCCTCCGAAAAGGAGCCAAGGACTTGGAAGTCTATGGTGACTCCGCCTTAATCATAAACTAAGTCGAAGGGAAATGGAAGACCCAGGATCCCCGGCTGCAGCTTTATCACGCCAAATTGACAAAGACTAGCCACCGATTTGAAATATCTCGGTCCACCACGAGCCTTGGTATTTAGACATCGTGAATCACTCGCTTAAAATCAATGAAAGGAGTCTATCCTCCTAGCCTAGACAAAAGGGGGAGAGTCTCCCTACAGAGATGGGCATCGCAATTTGTAGTCAGCGGTGGCAGCCTGTACAAAAGGCATTACCAGGGCCTAAACTTATTATGCGTCAATCAAGTAAAAGCCGAGCAAATCATTGACCAACTTCATGGTGGTACCTGCGGGCCCCACATGAATGGGCACATGCTCTCCAAAAAAGTCATCTGACATGGGTATAATTGGAGCACGCTATAAACCGACTGTATCCGGTGGGTACGTCATTGTGATAAATGTCAGCGCTTCGCAAATCTACAACACATGCCCCCGCATATCTTATATAACTCCACAGCCCCCTGGCCTTTCTCAACTTGGGGAATCGACATCATAGGTCAAATCCATCCGAAGGGATCTAATGGCCACGAATATGTCTTGGTAGTTGTCGATTACTTTACAAAGTGGGTGGAAGTCTCTTCCTATAAAATTCTGAATGCTCGAAAGGTATCTGAATTTATCCGGACCAATATCATATACCGATATGGAGTACCTTTCGAAATTATCTCTGACAACGGAGCACACTTTGAAAGGGACGTGAATCATCTGCTCGACAAATTCAAGATTCAAAGGCATAAATCCTCCCCATACCACCACAAGCCAATGGTGCCGTTGAAGCAGCCAACAAAACACTAGAAAATAGTATCAGAAAGATGGCTGATACAGGAAGAGACTGGCCAAAAAATTTACCACTAGCCCTTTGGGGCTATCGCACTTCAGTTCGTACACCCATTGGGGCTACCCCCTATTCTTTAGCCTAGGGCATGGAGGCGGTGCTGCCTATCGAAGTTGAGATCCAATCATTAAGAGTAATGATGGAATCGGACATATCAGAAATTGACTGGGTCAAAGGGTGATATGAAGAATTAGCCCTGATCGATGAACGACGGCTGCTAGCCTTGGAACACACTCGGGCATATCAAAGGCGAATAGCTCGAGCGTTCAACAAAAAAGTCAAGGGTTGTGATATCCAAGTCGGAGACTTGGTGCTTCGTAAAAACCCCCTAGTTATGTTGATACTAGAGGGAAATGGAAGTCTCATTGGATGGGACCATACATTGTCAAA
Organism: Codonopsis lanceolata; assembly: GCA_013146195.2. Taxonomy (NCBI): domain Eukaryota; kingdom Viridiplantae; phylum Streptophyta; class Magnoliopsida; order Asterales; family Campanulaceae; genus Codonopsis; species Codonopsis lanceolata. The sequence continues at coordinate 11,262,070 of CM028378.1, read as the reverse complement.
GAGATCCGGTCAGGAGGTGCAGTACTCCTCACAAATCAAGAAGGAGAGGATCTAGTTCAACCCTTCAACCTCAATAAGCTTAAAAGTTACTATACGTGAGCCGAAAATATATCTGGCAATTGCTTCTCTCTCCAGCTCGCTAGGTTGAAAACCCGAAAGGGCGGCCTAGGCAAAAAGTATTATGCTTAGGCTGAATCTGAATACATTGCTGCTGGTAGTGGGTGTACACAACTTTTATGGATGAACCAAATGATCAAGGATTATGGCCTACACAGTGAAGTGTTAATCATGCATTGTGGCAACACCAGTGCTATAAGCATAGCAAAAAATCACGTTCAACACTCTAGAACTAAGCACATTGATATAAGATACCATTTTATTAGAGACCTAATTGAACATGGTATTATTTGCATTGAACATATAGGGACTGAAAAACAGCTGGCTTATTTTTTTACTAAGAGTCTAGATTTTGAGAGATTTATCAATCTTAGAAAATCTCTCGGTATGTGTGCCATGTGACCCTTCACTCACTATATACATACATACATATATACATACATACATACATACATATATATATATATATATATATATATATATATATATATATATATATATATATATATATATATATATAAAAAATAAAATAAAATAGGCATTCTACACTGTGCATTTAGGGGGGGCACACTAGGTTCATCTCTTATGTTTTGTGCATGTTGTTGCCTGGGATTTGCATTCAAAATCTGTTGTGATTTCCTTGTTCTTATTCTCTCACTCTCTCTCCCAGAATTTTTGATGTTGAAAAATCTTAAGCTTACAAAGGAAAGAGCTACCTTTTGAAATCTAGGGATATGGCAATTTATCTTGGTACTATGGAACTTAGGTTCTCATAGGGTGATCTTGATAAAATTGAATTCCCTTAAAAGAAAAAGTGTGAAAGCTACCTAACGGAAAAGAGCTACCTTTGAACAAGGTTGTGGCAACTTTCTTTTGGGACTATAAATCCTTGGATGTCATGGGTTGATAAAAAGTTAAGTGGCTTCCCTCGGTAAATAGTCTGAAAGGTTCCAGGTGGCATGTTGTGAATATGCTTGAAATAAAGTAGAGCTATTATCCTAGGGAAATAAAGTACCTATGGAATTTGTGGGAGATGAGTATGGGTAGTATAAAGAAAATTTGAGAAATTGTACATAAAATCACAATTTAGGCGAATGCATCTCCCAATGCAGCTACATTGGGAACTACATTCAGATGATCTAGACATTTTTCACATGTGTGTGACTGCATTAGACTAGATTTTGTCTGATTTGTTTTCCTCATCTGTTAGGCATAAATTTTAGGACATGTTCTGTTTTGATAATATCAGCCTATTGAATTTTTGTCTTTATCTCAAAAAATTGCAAAATAATTACCAAAGTATTCCATGTTGAATATTTATGTGGTTGTCTAATATGTGTGATGTTCTAAGAGTTCTTGTTAAGGATATAACTGCTATTGAATGCTTGGGTTGGCACAATTTTGGTAAACCCTTTGGTGTGTTTGTTAAGAATCCTTGGTGATTTTGAAATTCAAAAATTCAAGAATGTGATAAAAAGATTAGTTGTTACCATACACACATAGCTCTTCACATTTTTTCTCTAGTCAAAATCAGATTTCTTATTACACTTGTACATGATTTGGTCAACCTTGGTTTGTTTTCAAAAATCAAAAATTGGTTTAGGGATTTCTCAAACGACCCCTCCAATTCCTGAAATTTTGCTCTTAATGGCTAATGTGTTTATGAGGTGTGTTAAGTTGTCCTTTAAGGTAGCAAGAACAATATCACTCTCCACTCTCTCCTTTGCTCAACCGATTCCCAAAAGTGTTGAAGGATCTTGCTACCATTTCAATCTCTCTTCATCTTCTATCTTGAAACCCCCAATCTTCAATGGCGTCTACTTTTCCAGCTCTTCAGACCCCATGAAGCAGAGCCCCTCAGCCAATGTAGCTTTGAGTGCTACTTCTGCCGAAGCTACATCGTCTCCAAATCCCACTCCTATAAATCCAGGCTCAGCCAATGTTCTTGCTAAACCCCTTCCCGAACCTCTCACTGTCATATTACTTGGAGAAAAGGGGAATGCCATAGACGACGAGAACCCCGGTGACTTATCTGGTTTTCCCCAAATCGGAAACCCTAGCACTAGAAAATCCAATCCGAGTGCTGCCGAGATTGAAAAGGCAAAGAAGCTCAAAGTTGCACCTGGACAGTTCGAAGAAGCAGTTCAAATTGCTTCAGACACTGACGATGAGGATTTTGTTGGGACTGCCACTGTAGATCAATTTGTGGCTGAGCCTCGTAGCCCTGCCACAATATTGAACGTGGTCAATCTCCCATGGCCACACAGATGATGACTACCCCATTCCTTCCCCAAAAGTGGTCTTCTAACATGACTCTCCTCCTCAAAATGAGACTTCTACTGCTGGTCCCTCTGTTGAGCCTGAAGTGAATCTCTCTGACATGAGCTTCTTCGATGAGCAGCGTACCCTGGCTGATTATCTGATGCAGCTGAAGCATGCTTCTCCAAAGCCCTCTTCATCTCCTTCTTCAAGCCCTGCCAAGTCCTCAAGCTCCTCTACATTTGATGATAGTTCTGACCATGATTTTGCAACCAAAGAAATCTCTCCAGACGACTGTGAAGAAAGTGCAAAAGTTCCTTTACGATTCACAAGGAGAAGAGCTGCAATGACCAATGCTACTTCGAATGTAGCTCCCAATGTAGCTACATTCACTCTTACATCCTCTGAAGATGCTTTAGGTACTCCCTTCTCTGCTCCGTTTATAACCTCTGCTGCTTCCTTGAGGTATAACACCTCTAGAAAAATTGTGGATGAAAGATTGATTCTCAAGGAAGAGTTGCTTGGACAAAATCTTGTTCAATTCTTTACTGATAGAGGTCTTTTAGCTACTTTTTCTTCTGCATCTCCTTACCTTAGGAACATCATTTTTGAATTTTATGCAAATCTTGAGAAAAGGATCTCTTCTGCTAGTGATCCTAGATTTGAAAAGGTGTATGTTAGGAACAAATGGTTTGACTTCTCTCCCTCCATACTCAATGGGCTTTTTGGGTCTCATACTGTTGGGATTGTTGGATTAATGTATGATTTAAATGTTTGTGTTCAAGAGCTTACAGGAGGTCTAGTATCTAGATGGCCAGGTAAAGGGGCAAATGTTAGCACTTCCCAACTTTCCTCTTTGTATGCTGTTATGCACAAGATTTGTTGTACAAATTGGGCCCCTACTACAAATTCCAATGCTCTTACTAAAGAACATGCTAGAATCTTATATCAGATTGGTCTTGGTCTACCATTTGATTTTGGAGATTTTTTTTTAGAAATATTATATCCCTAGCAGAGTCAGAGGGGGACAAAATGGCTATCATCTTCCCTTCTCTTATTTACAAAGTTCTGGTTACTCAAGGATTTGCTCCCTCTGATGGTGATAGACTCACCCCCATTCTTGACCCCCTTCACATCTCTGTCAAGCTATTAAAGGAGATAGAGTGGTCAACATGCCTTTGGTCTATCCATACCCCTATACTCCTAGTACCTCATCAGTCATGCCTGCACTTGATACCCCTGCCTCTACTTCTCAGTCTGCCGATGTTCAACCTGCTCCTCCTATGGGCAATGTAGCTGCCAATGTAGCTACATTTGGTCCTTCATCAGCTCATGCCCTGATTTCTCTTGGACCATCTGCTCCTATATCTCTGTCATTCATCCAGGGCCAGCTTGTCCAAGTAAGAGTTCAAATTGCTATCCTTTAGAACTTGGACGCTCAATACTCTACTTGGCTGAGCATCCATTCTGGCCAAATGGGGGGAGGTGATTCAAGTGTTGGTCCTGCTTCTGGTTCTGCTCCTAAACAAGTTGTTTCTGCTCCTGGCTCCACTACAGCTTGAACATTGAAGTTGTGGTTCTCTGTAGTTCTATTTTCTGGTTGTAATTGGTGGTTGTGGTTGTCTTTGATGTTTGCATTAAATACTCTCTGTCTGTAATAATCTGCTCTATAACTCTCTGCTCTGTGGATTTGGTTCAAAACTTAAACTGGATATTACTTGGTTGTTGATCTACTGCATATTTAGTTCATATTACTTTCATTTGATTGTCATATTCAGGGGGAGTTCTTTACTAACATATGCAGGTTTTGAAGGTTTTTGTCTATGTTGAATATGTGGCAACACTTGTCATATTATTTGAATATATGGCCTATTTTAGTTTTGTTTCTCCTTTCTTGGTCCCTAAGTTTATGCATTTTTGGAAACAAAATATTCCTATAGATTTTTGGTTTCTTGGTCCTAAATCTTATGAGTTATTTTGGAAACAAAATCTATGTAAAAATCCTTCATAATGTCGTGCCTTAAAGTCCTTGTCAATATGGTAAGTGAATTTAGTAGTTAAGAAAGTTGATTTGATTTCTAATTCTAATCCTTTTCCATATTGGAGTTTGTTTCTTTCTTTATGTGTAGGTCTCCTTCACAATATAAATAGAGGGCTTGGGAAGCGGCTGAATACACGTGAACACAGAGAGAGAGCTGAGAGCAGATAAATTCAGAATTCAAAAGCAGTTTCAGAATTCCAGAATTGTGCAGAATTTGATTGTAGCTTCGAATGTTATAACATTCGGAACTACATTGAAGTGCTGAAGCTGTTTGTCTTCCTAATTGTTTTTAGGAAGTTGTTTGTTTCTTCCCACGTTTTTTATATCTCTTTTTTCTGTGGGATTTTGCTCTCCAAGACTTGTTGTCTTGTGAGAGTGTTTTGTTTTGTGATTTCACATAATTTTTGTAAAACAAATCATATTGTTTAGTGAAATCTTTTTGGCCATGAGGCTAAATCTACAAGCATAGGCTTGTAGATTGTTTGGTAAACCTTTGTGCTTAAATTTCTGCTTTATTATTAAGTCTTTCGTTGTTTTACTGTTTTTGTGACCAATGTGTCTTCCATTGTAGCTTCTTCACAAACTACATTGGGAACTGCATTGGTAGTTTGGAGAATCCTAGCTACTATTGTTCCTACAATAACTTGCTTCCGTTTATCGATACTTGAATTATGAACTTGGAAAATTAAAAATTATTCATTTCTGATTTATTCTGGTCAACTTCTCCTTAGTAACCGGATGAGTTATATATGATCTTACTGAGCATTGTTCGCTCACAATTTTTCTTTCAAAATTCTATTTTCTTCAGGTAATGAGTAGGAGTTATTAGAAGACTTGACTCGGATAAACCAAGATGACGGTTCCGAGAGATTTTTGAATCTAGACTTTTATTTAATAAAAGGATAATTTATTAAAAATGTGATTTTTATTTAGTATCTAGTTTGTAATAAATTATATTGGGTTATTTGGTTTGAGTTAAAATGTTTTAAGGTTTATCTATTTTGTGGGATCGTAGTGTCGGTACTGTGTTTGGGACGTTACAACACCATTCTGTTAAGATGTTTTAAAGTTTATCTATTTGGTTTGAGTTAAGATGTTTTAAGGTTTATCTATTTGGTTTGAGTTAAGATGTATTATAATTTTGATCGGCATTTAACTATTGACTATTTTACGATTTTACTAGATATTTATTGTTTTACAAAGATCTTATCGTCTTAATTATCAAGTTTCTTCTTCATGATTATCTCTAATTATTTCTAATTTATTTTTTATTTGTGTGCAACCTAGATTTACTATTTTGCAAATATTTAGTTTGTAGTTTCTTAATTGATTGTTATCGTAATCAACTTAAATCTCAATATAATTTTTGTTCGACCTAGATTTAGTTTTTTTAAAAAATTGTTCGTAAGTTTTGTAATTAATTTTTATAATTTTAAATATTTGTATTTTTAATTTTGTTTCTTTTAAAAAAATTTGTGCTAACTTTCCCTTATTGGTCTGAAATCTTAGTGATTTCGATTTCGAATAGTCTTTTGTTAGTTCACTATGTCTCATATAATTTATTTTATGTTTTTATCTGATCAAGATTTTCATTTTAAAGTTTATTTCAATTAACATATGTTGGGTTATTGTGTGTGAGAGATAATGTTTTTGGATGTTTAATTATACTTTTTTTTGATGAGTTACAAAATTTACAACCAATAAAATATGTTTTACTTTAGTTTTTTGGATGTCGTCTTTGCTTTGTGTAGTGTACATTGATCCAATCCTTACAAAATTTTAACCATATATTAATTTATTCGCATCATACTTGTTTCATACTCTAATCATCTCCATACTGAAACCGTGTTATATGCACGAGTACGAAATCTAGTCTCCAATGATAAAGTATCACGTAATCAGTTTATAAATATTTTTAAATTTATTCTTCACTGTACATCAATTTATTTATTTTTTAATTTTATTTTTCAATTCTTTTTTCATTAATACTTATTGAAAAAATTAAAATATTAATGCATTATTTTTAGTTAAAAAAATGTTTCATTGATTTACATGGCAATCACTAGTCAGTACGTAGTCAATAAATAGATCCATACATTAAGTTAAGTGACGATCTAACATTTTCTCAGAATTCTTCATGCCTACTATACATTCAAATTTTTAAATAAAATTATAAAATAATTTCGACAACAAAGACTAAGACATTTATATGAACTAGTTTTCTTAACCCGTGCGTTAAACGCATGATCATTCTTCTTTTTCAATTAAATCATACATAAATACAATAAAAAGGATAAAAAATTTAAAGGATAAAATAAGAAGAATCGCTTTATTAACAAATACACATCAGTATATCAATAATCATTATAGATTCTAAAAAAATTCTTTATACACAACATTTGTTATTTTATTAGTTGGTTTTTCATCTTCACCGCATATCAATATCTTCAAATCAAAATAATTCATTACTCTAAAAGTTGTGACATATAACTATCCATGACTAAATATTGGTTTCTTCAAGAAAAGACCTTCATGCAATTATTGACTTTGACACTTGTTAATTGTCATTGCATATGAAACAAGTAATGTAAATTGTCTTCTCTGAAACTCGAAAGTCAGCCATACATTAGATGAATTTTTTTTAAGTTTTTTTTTTTGGTTGACATTTCCCTAATGGGGCATGAGAAATGATTGAACATGTGAATGGGACCTCACATTTTTTAAAGTCTCAACTCTATCACTGGGCCACCCCTTAGGGTCTACGTCAGATGAAGTTAATAGCAATATTGGGATAAAAAAAACTTTTTCTCCAACATTTATTCCTTTCAAAAAATTTGTTTCAATAATGTGATCCCAAAGATTTATGATGATTAGTATTGTTCCATTGCACAATGCATCATGGTCAATGTTTCTCAAAATAGCATTACTAGAACACCAATTTTAAGCGTCAATCCATGACCTGGTAACCCCAAACACTTTATACTATTCAAAAACTCTTTAGAATGAATGTATTCGAACAAACTTGAATTTTTTCCGCTATGCAAATAGAATCTGAACTCAAATAAGTTCTTCATTTTAAATGATTACCTTTATTAAATTATATTTGTATTTTATGAATAAATGAATTTCTGATAAGAAAATAAGCTAAAATCAAAATAACGAAATTATTTTTACGGTTAACTATTTTTTTTCGTAAATTATTTTGATTTTACTAACTTCCATTATATTTTTTGTTTAATTAACTTCGTAACTATTATTTTTGTTTTATTTTTAAGAATTAGTTTTACGAAATACTTTTGTTCCGTAAATTATTTTTATTATTTTACTAACCTCGGTTTAAATTATTTTTGTTTTATTGACTCTGTAACTATTATTTTTGTTTCATCAAGTATTTTTATTTTACTAACGTATTTTTGCTTTACATAACTATTTTTAAGAATTTTCTTTAAACTTTTGTTCCGTAAATTATGTTTTTAATTTTACTAACCTCAGTTTTAATTACTTTTGTTTTATTGACTTTGTAACTATTATTTTTGTTCCATCAAATAATTTTATTTTACTAATGTATGTTTGTTTTACATAACTATTTTTAAGAATTTGTTTTAAACTTTTGTTCCGTAAATTATTTTTATTATTTTAGTAACCTCAGTTTAAATTGTTTTTGTTTTATTGACTCTGTAACTATTATTTTTGTTCCATCAAATTTTTTTATTTTACTAATGTATTTTTGTTTTACCTATATATTTTTAAGAATTTGTTTTAAACTTTTGTTCCGTAAATTATTTTATTTTACTAACCTCCGCATTAAATTATTTTTATTTTGTTGATTCTGTAACTTTTATTTTAATAGTGATGTTTTCCATAAATTATTTTTTATTTAACTAACCTCTTATATTTTTATTTTCTTGACTCCGGAACTATTATTTTTGTTTTAGTTACTATTTTTTATGTTTGAAGAGAGAAAAATGTTTAAACATAATTAAAAGAGAGGAAATGGTGGTGATGAAAGAGAAAATAGGGAGGAGATGGGAGAGAGAAAGAGAGAGAGAAAATATGGAGAGGATAGGAGAGATAAAAAGTGAGTTGATAAACGGGAGAGAGAAAGAGAAAGAGAGAAAATAGGGAGAGGATAGGAGAGAGAAAAAATGAAATTATAATTCAAAAGTGAGATTTAGGAGGGAAAAATGTTCCCTTACCATATATATATATATATATATATATATATATGATCGTAAAGACTAAGAATGTGCGATTGGTACTTGTTATCTATGCATATATTATGCTAAAACCCCAAGTCGTACCGATGGTTTTTGATGTGTCAGGCCCAAATCCAGTCACGAGCAAAGCACGAGCGCCCACCACGTGCCAGTCATGAGCCTGATTAATATGGGACCTACCGACCTAGCAGGCAGAGCTAGAGGGCACCGAACAGAGAGCATTATAGCACCCTCCAAAATCTGGTCGAGTATAGGCCATTCTTGCCCGACCAGGGGCCAGGCCCGAGATCTATACTTGTCTCTAACCAGTCTATATCATACAGCCGGGCAGAGCCTTTCTCGCCCGGGCACGTATCGAGCAGAGAGCCTCAGAAACTTGCTCTCCAAGACAAGTCAAAAGTTTCCTTATCCTAGCAGGACACTTACCATATCTGCTTCTAGATTTACGCCGACAGTCGCTTATCACGCCTACAATTTAGGGATTTCCTCCTAAAATGGCTAGGTAATTATGGAAGCTGAATCCAAGACAAATTCAATGACATCGGGGGGCCTATAAATACCCCTCCATAACTCATATACAAGGTATACACATAACACACTTTCTTGAGTCTCGAACCTCTGTCAAATTCTCTTTTGACTTTCTCACACGATACTTATTCTCACGTCGGAGTGGTTTCGCAAGGCCAAGCACTGCACTCCCACTATGTGTCTTCGTGATCTTGATCAGGTTCAAGGAAACAGATCAAGCCCAGATATTCTACCCATCATACGGACGACCCAAGCTGTATTTTTGGCATATCAGTTTGGTTCCGTTGCCGGGAAAATCAAAGTTTTTAAAACTTTCTCTAAGTTTTCCGATTATCTGTGTTAGTGCAATGGCTAGCAAGGGTAGCAAACATCACGCCACTGCTAGTAACCACTAGGCTAGCAGCCAGCTGGTTGGGAACAATAACCCACTGCATGGTGATCTGCCACCAAGGGCACCCCAAGGGGTGCAAACGAGAAACCAGAAGGTTGCAGCCTGGCATGCGGCTCACGGAAAGGATGTCCCATATGTTGAGGAACAACTGTCTCAACATGCCAGCCAGAACCAAGCGAGCCAGCGAGATGCTCGCCAAGTCATCAACGAGCAAAGGGATGCTCATGCTCAAGATCTCAGGGTACAGTTGAACCGCCAGCGAGAAAACGGTTAGGGAAGCCAAGTGAGCTTGCCCGGACAAACCCCTGACCAACTTGCTATTACTCTGCAAGTCCAAGTGGAGTATTATAATAAGATGTACGCGGTCAACCAGCAACTGCTTACCTTCGACCACGCCCCAGTTCCAGTTGCAGATTTGGTGTTGTTCCCTCTCAGCAATCCAGTACTTGTTGGTGGTGGCCAGGGCCCAGAACAATTGCCCGCTCCGAGCAGACGAATTCCTTCCATTATTCATGTACCCTCAGAGCAGGCGAATGAAGAGCAGAGGGCAGACGATCAGGTGAAAAGCATGTATAGCCACCAAAACCCTTCCCACCGACATCACCGTTGATAGGATTGTCATGCCTGGGGAGTGGGGAGAAAGCCACAGCCGTCGCAGAGCCCGTGAATACGCGGAGGCAGAGGCACACCGACCGAGGCACAGGGCACAAGTTGAGCGGGAAATGGAAGCTTCTTATGATCCGATCTTCTGCCCACCAATTGTCGAACGTTCCAGGGGAGCACGTAGTCAGCAATCAGAACATGCCCGCTCATCCAGGCTTATAGTGGACGCAAAAAAACGTCTGTCCGAACAGATGGAGGTCATGAAGAGAGACATGGCCAAACAAATAGCCAATTTAGCCGTGGCCAAGCCCGGTTATGGAGCCACAAAGTCGCTGGAGGGCAGCCAGTTCACTCCAGAGATCGAGAACGCGTCACCCGCGCAAAGAGATACCTTCCCAAAGTTTGAAAAATATTCCGGGAAGACGTTGGCAAACGACTAGCTCAAATCATTTGAAGCATAGATTCAGATGGTCACGGATATAGAGGCTTTAAAAATGCGAGCCTTTGAGGGTGCTCTTCAGGGCAAGGCACAATCATGGTTGGGGAGAGTTCCCCGGGGTTCTATAGGTAGCTGGGAGGTACTCCGAGAGAAATTCTTGGAAGAATTTGGCACGGTGGGCCCTACGCCCAAAAATAGATTTGATCTCGGCAATATCAAAGAGGGCGATCATGAGTCATATAACAGCTACTTGAAAAGGTTCGAGGAGATGTTCGACCAAGTGACAGCCACTAGTGATCCATAAATCACATTATGTTACCTCAACAATATGAGAGCAGGCCCGCTCAAAACCATCCTGACCATGAACCCGAATGTGTCGAAGGCAGAGCTGCTAGCCAATTCACACCTGTTTAGCTCGACGGAGAATACCAAGGGTGATAAGCCCAAGGAAATAGATAAGACTCAGGACAGTTCGGTCACACTGGCTGACAGAGCTAGGAGGGCAATAACCGCTCACGGAGAGACAAAAGACGTACTTCTACTCCCGGGCAAAGATTCAGGGAGTCACAGTTCACCCCGCTGAATACCACCCGGGAAGAAATCATGTTCCAGGTCGGGGACGCTTTGCCAGTACCCTACCCGCTTGACCTTGAGTTCGCTCATACCAGGGACAACATGAAGTATTGTGACTACCATCATGACAATGGTCAAACTACATAGGAATGCAACATGTTGAAGCGGGAAATTCAAAAAACTTATCAACGCAGACAAGCTGGACCGCTTCAAAAGGAATCAGGGCGTGGGCAATAATGTCGGTAATGACCGTCAGGAAAGACCCCAGAGAGGAAGTGGTGGCCAAGCCCCTCAGATACAAGGGGTGGTTAACATGATTCTAGAGGAGCTCCTGTCCAACACTTAGCTCGGGAAGCATATATACTCCCTATCTAAGGCTATCAACGCCCTAGCAGTGCAGCGGGCAGGGGAACCTAGCATCTACTTCACCCACAGTGAGCTAGCGAGCATTCTTCTAGCATCCGAGCAACCGCTGGTCATTTCTTGCCTTCTGAGCAATTGGTAGGTTCAGAAGGTACTACTGGACACGGGAGCCGTGCAGAGACATCATGTATGTACTACTTCTGTTTCAATGGCTTGGAGTTGTCAGACACCCGTCTCAAGCCGTACCTAGGAAAACTTGAAGGTTTTACCAACCATCAAATGAGTGTAAAGGGCACTATCGAGCTGGAAGTTTTCATAGGAGATGGAGCACAGACGCAGACAGAGATGATCACGTTCTTGGTGATCGATCTTAAGTCCGCTTACAACTGCATCCTGGGTGCCCCGGCCATGGAAAAATTCCAGATGGTCACTTACATCCCCCATCGAAAGGCTAAGTTCTACACAGAGGATGTGGTTGTTATCCTCAACGGCAAGCCCGGGCAATGTGGGAGTATGTCCGGGATTCCCAGATAAAGAAACATAAATTGATTGTGGATACTCCCGAGCAAGCGATCACAGTCTCTGAAAAGGAGACTATAACCAGCACTGCTTCAGGCTCTGTTCCCAAAAATAACATCGAGCTCAGTGAATCCTTTGAAACAATAGATCTCATGGAGATCGATGAGGCCGTGCAAGCTCCTGCAGCGACGATCCCTACGCGTAAGGCCAGGCATCCCCCTACGCAAGGCATCAAACTAGACACTCTTCAAGTTTGAGATGAGCCTGAATTCCGGCCACAAGGTGAGTTGGAAGAGATCATCATCAACCTTGCCTACCTTGAGCAAAAAATCAAAATCAGGAAGGCCATGCCTCCCGAAACTTAGGCCAAATTGATCGATCAACTCAAGAACAGCATGGATGTGTTCGCGTGGACCGTTGAAGACATACATGGAGTTAGTGAGAGTGTTGCCCGCCACGACCTAAATATGGACCCAGCTTTTCATCCAATTCAATAGCGGCCAAGACGGTATTCACCAGAAAAGAGCGTAGCGATCAAGACAGATGTCGAAAAGCTCTTGAAAGCTGACATCATTGAGGAGATCCGTTATCCGACATAGATGGCAAACGTGGTGATGGTCAAAAAGGCCAATGACAAGTGGCACATATGCGTCGACTTCACAGGCCTCAACAAAGCTTGCCCAAAGGATTACTACCCGCAGCCGCACATTGATGTGATCGTTGACGCTATAGCCGGTTTTGAAATGCTCAGCTTCCTGGATGCGTACTCAGGGTACCACCAAGTCAATATGAATGAGAAAGACAAGGCCAAGACTGCATTCCGGGCAGGTGGAGGTTTGTACTACTACAAGATGATACCTTTCGGGATGAAGAACGCAAGGGCCATATATCAACGCATCGTCAACAAGGTCTTTGACTCTCAGCTCGGAAGGAACATGGAAGCTTATATTGATGACATGGTCATCAAAACCAGAGGCCGCGACCACACTCTTGACCTGCAAGAGACGTTTGCCAATCTGCACAAACACAATATGAAGCTGAATCCGAGTAAATGTGTATTCGTGGTCCAAACAGGAAAGTTTCTTGGCTTCATGGTCAATCAGCGGGTAATAGAGGCAAACCCGGAGAAGATCTAGGCACTGATCAAGATGGAACAACCTCATTGCATCAAGCAGGTCCAACAGTTAAACGACAAAATCATTGCCCTTGGCCGCTTCATCTCTCGGTCAATAGAGAAATCCTTGCCATTCTTCAAGATCCTGCGCGGCAACAATGGGTTCGAGTGGAATGAAGAATGCACCAAAGCCCTCGAGCAGCTCAGGGAATATCTTGGCAAACCGCCCCTCCTTAGCAGCCCCGTACCCGGGGAGCCCTTATATGTGTATCTAGTGGCCGCTGTTTTATTTAAGGAGGAATTAGGCATGCAAAAACCTAAGTATATCAAAGGCCCTCAGTCCTGTTGAGGGTCGTTATTTTAATGTAGAAAAATTAGCCTACTCGCTTGTCATAGTTGCCCGAAAATTAACGGCTTATTTTTTTGCACATGTAATCATAGTATACACAGACGCACCACTTCGCAAAATCGTGCACAAGCCCGATTCATCGGGTAGACTACTCAACTGGTTGATCGAGCTCACGGAATTCCATATCGATTACCAGCCCAAGCGAGCAATCAAAGCTCAAGCCTTGGCCGCTTTCTTGGTCGAGACAAACTTTACTCAACAAGAGGAATCTGAAGTTCAACAACCAACAGATCCCGGGCACGAACAGCTTCCAAGGCCTCGACCGTCCTACTGTTGGGACCTTAATGTGGATGGAGTAGTGAGCAAGGTTAGGAGCGGAGTTGGCATCCTTCTCATAGCTCTCGACCAGGTTACAAAGTTTGAATTGGCTATCGATTCAAGTTCCTCGCGTCCAACAACGTGGTCGAATACGAAACAATGATCCCTGGTCTTGAGCTCGCAACAGATATGGGCGTAGAAGCGGTCACAGTGTACTTGGATTCACAATTAGTGGTGAACCAAGTCCAGGGGGAGTATATGGTGCATCACCCCTCCCTGGTAAAATACTGCGAGTTTGTTAAGGAAATCTTGAAAAATTTCAAGTTCTGGGAGATCATCAGAATTGATCGAACAGACAACATCCGGGCAGATTATCTATCCAAGATTGCTAAGGCAAGCCTAGCACTACTAAATCCATCGGTCAAGATCGAGCACCTGGAAACTCTGGCCATCGACAGACCAATAATAATGGATATTGAACCAGCAAACAGGAGCTGGATTGATGACTACAAAGACTATATCGAGCAAGGAATCTTGCCCGCAGACAAGGTCAAAGTTACAACAGTTAGAAACCAGGCTTGCCGGTACTCAGTGGTGGGGGGAATCTTATACAAGCGATCTAAGGTTAGACGTATGCTTCGTTGTGTTCCCCCAGAGTTAACCGAGAACGTCTTGTTCGAGGTCCATGAAGGAGAATGTGACAGCCATCCGGGCACCCGAGCCCTATCAGAGAAAATTATGCGCGCAGAGTATTATTGGATCACCTTCAGGAGGGATGCCGAGAGGTATGTCCGAGAATGTGACAAGTGACAAGATATCTGAGACATTCGAGGGTTGCCCTTACTATGCTGAACCACAGTGATCATTGTCGGCCTTTTCGATATGTGGGGAATTGATTTGATCGGACCGTTTCCTCTAACCCCCATTTCAGAGGCCAATATCATCAAGTTCGTCCACGATCAAGCATAGTGCAGATCGGCCTACCACGGGCAATCATCTCCGACCACGGTACACAATTCTCTAACAAATTCATGGCAGAGTGTGCTCGCCTAGGTGTTAAGCATTGGTAGTCATTCGTAGCTTACCCACAGGGCAACGGCCAAGCAGAGGCCGGGAACAAACAAGTCTTGCACTCACTCAAAAGGAACTTAGAGGGGTAAGCAGGAAAATGGGTAGAAGAGCTACCATCGACTTTATGGGCGGTCATGACTATTGTCCGAGGACCAACAGGGGAAACTCCGTTCGCGCTTACCTATGGATCCGAAGCTATGATCCCCATAGAAATGGTCTTGCCAAGCTACAGAGTTTCCCACTACAGCAAGCAAAACAATCAGATTACCTGGGCAATAGACCTAGATCTGATCGAAGAAAGAAGGCTGGATGTGCGACTAAGGATGGCCAATTACAAGCAGCGGGCAAAGGCTCACCACGACAAGCGAGTCTAGGGAAGAGCATTCATGATCGGGGATTGGGTACTCAGAAAAATTGAGGTCACCGGTCACCGAGCAGAAAGAGGAAAGCTCTTGCCGAACTGGGAAGGGCCTTTTCAAGTCACTTGATAGTCAGAGAAGGCACATACACACCGAATACACAAGAAGGCAAAGACTTTAAGCATCCTTGGCACGTAGACCACTTGAAAAAGTATTACCATTGAGCCAACTCTCAATACACAAATGTGCAGGACCCTCAGCCCTGTTGAGGGTCATCATCATTTTATAATAATAAAAAAAGCAAGTTCTTTTATATTTGTTACTTCAAATTATTTATTCGTCATTTATGATTTGGTTTCTGATAGCTTGGCAAAATCTTCTCGCAAGCCGAGCTGTTAGGGCCATGCCCGGTCAACCTTCCACTATACCCGAGTATCAGTGAACATATCTTATCCTCTCAGCGAGTAAGATAGGGCCTTGCCCGATTCACGTGCTGGAAAGCCCACAAGTCGGTAGAGGCCATGCCCACAATGTAGCGGCTAACTACCTCGGATTCCTATAGTGACCGAGCAACAATGTTAGTTGTATATCTCTATACCCAGTTGATATACTAGCAACAGCTTTGGTGTACAAATGTTGGACAGGGCCAAGCCCGGTTAGCTGGTCGTCGGTTAGAGGTGGGCCATGCCCACTATACAGTCTTAAGGATGCTTGCCCCAGGACGATAGGGGCCACGCCCGCTAAAAGCCTTGGTCGGATCCAAGCACTTAATTGGGGTAAGAGCATATGCCCGAGAGCCTAAACTTAAATAATATGCATGCTTTATTAGCATTATTATTTTCAGGTTATTACTTGTACAAGTTTGCATGCCTGATGGATTATGTTTGCTTCATACTTGCTATTTTAGTTGGGGTATCCAACACAAACTCATGCTAGCAATAATCAAATACAGGAAATAGACAAGCAGAAAGAACAACAATCAAGCAAGAACAAAATTCTCATTAAAAATTCGAAAAGGATTATAAAGGGGGATCAAAAGTATTGGCAAGCAGGCCAGATATGAAAGTTCCTAATCTAAACCTTTGTCTGGAGGAGTGGGAAGATTCTTGGCCGCGGCCCTGTATTGCATCTCGTATTGAATATTCAATTCTTTACTAGTGACCTCGTCCTCTGTAGCCTTGGTAGCGGCCTCCACGCATAACTGTTCGCTGTCTTTCAAGGTTAAGTCCTCAGATTCTAGGGCCACGATCAGCGAGCAGCCGTTCACGTCCAGGGGCTTCGGTGGGACCCAAGCTTCACATCGGCTATCTGTGTAAACAGGATATTTAATTCGTGCAGAAGAATAGCTTCGAATGAAAACAACAAGAAGTACAAAAATAAATGTTGAGGCACAGCTTCTTGTTGTTGACGAGGACTTCTTGATCTGTTTAGGATCTCTTGAATGCACTGAGTATAAAGACTTAGAGTTGTTGTAGATTTTCAGAACATTTCACCAAGTGTGTTTTTTCAGTCTTTAATGGCAGCATTTATAGAAGGAGCATTTTGGAGATCCGTTGGAGAAGACGAAGACTTAACAGCTCTATTAGGTTGAATGCATTAAATGCATGGAGCTGTCTATCAAGAATTTCGTCTTCACAGATATCGAGTAGGGAATGGGTACAGAGATCTTTTGCAGAGACTGGAAGTTGGGCAATCTGGATGTCAGATCTGTGAGAGTTGTTATAGACAGTAGGTGACGATCTACGCTTCACCTTTTCTTGTTCGATGCTGAAAGTCTTCCTACTTTTCGGAAAGCTGCTTTCGGCGGGTCTGAGATGTCAGGGAATGTCTCAATTGAAATTCAAACTTGATAAGGATAAACTTAAATTTATCCATTAAAAATTGCTTGACTGGACACGTCATGATTGACCATGTGTAGACAAGGTCTGCCGTTGTAAGCTGTAGCGTGTCTTCCGGCGAAGCCTTGAAGAGGTCTTCCACTGAACCTGTGAAGTCCCATAAGAACTATACTTTGGCAAAGTTCTATACACAGTTGCCACGCTAATCGATACGCAGCCCAATTAGCCACTGATGTATAAACTAGTGTAATGTATGAGCAGATATAAATCTAAATACAATGAGTATCAACAAGGTCCATCGCCAAAATCATTAGCGTATCCTACGAAGGAGCTACGGAGCTGTCTAATGCTGAAAAGAATGCAACATGGGTAGCTATGCGTGGAGAATAAACTCCAAAGGAACCACAAGGCAAAATGGCCAGAAGAGATTTTCCATTGGTTGCCTACTGCATCAGCCACCTGATAGACAAATCTATATTGTTCAAAAATGGAGCCCATGACGTGTTTACCACTCTGCAATTATCCCTCACTTTTGCCATATTCATCCAGAAGCAATTGTACTGGGCCAATATCATGTACGATGATTTATGATATGAATTGTCCAATGCCCAAGCCAACGCCAACTACAAACGGCCCTATGTCAGGCTCATCAACGCTCTTCTAAGAGAAAAGTCAACTGTCCACTTTACTGCTCAGCCATCTGAGTTGAAGAAAGTGTCCAAGGACAAACAACTGACTAAAACTTTTTTCACAAGCTATTATACTGCTCTAAACAAAACAAGAGAGCACGAAGGACTGCATGCACTCAAGCCAACCATGCTTGAAGACCCACCAACTCTTGTGATCAGACGAGTCATTGTAGCTACACTGGCTGCCAAGGATGCTGCCAGAGCTGCACGCCAGGCAGAGAAGACAAAGGCTAGATAAGTAGCTAGAGACCCTCAAGAAGAATTGGAAGAATTGAGGGATCTAAATAATGAAGCTATCAAAGTTGGGAAGATACTTCGGAAGAAGGCTACCGATGCTAGTCAAGAGGAAGAATTTGAAGCTGAACAAGCTGCTTGGCTGAAGGCAGAGTTGAAGTCAAGCAAACATGTCGCCAAGTCTACGGGTGGTGTATCTTCAACTACTGTCCAAACCTCTTCCTCCAAGCCAACCTCAAAACCAAAACCCTTATCTCCAACCAAAACTCAACCTTCTTCTAAGCCATCCTAAACCAAAAGAAAACCTCTAACCGACCAACCCTGTCCCTTACCTAAACGCAAGCGACTAGCGTACAACCTTTTCTAACCAACCACTAGCAGACACTTCCAACACTGCAGTTAATACTATAATTATCCCAACAACAAAATAAAAAAGCGGAAAAAATAAAGGAAGGGAGAACGTAACCTTCACATTTCAAGCCCTAAACCTCGAATAAAAATTGTCAAAGAAAAAAGGCCAAAATATGAAAAAGCCCTGAAGTATCCACCCAATCCCATAGTCCCCCCACAACCTACGAAATGTGCCTATGTGGTACCTAATGTTGCCATTTGTCCCATAATGACCCCTCCCGTTAGTGGTCGTTATAAAATTCACGTTAAGTGGCATGTGAGCATCAAGTGCGGGGGCATTTTTGTTATTTTTACTATGGTTTCAGTTCAAAAATTCTCTCTCTGTCGTCTTCTATTTCACACACACCCACAATCTTCTATTTTCCTAAGATTCTCAGACATGGTCCGTGTTTCTCCTTCTCTCTCTATCTCTCTATCTCTCTCTCTCTACCATCTTACCAAATCAATCATCAATACCTTTACTCGAAGGCACACTTCGTCCAATCCCTTTCCTCCAAAGATCTTCTTTCACCCCTTCTCGTCCCTCTATCAACTATTTAGAGTTCCTCTATTTGAAGAATCTTATACCCCCACTGTAACCCCCAATTCTCACCATCTCACCCTCTCTTATCCCTAATTTCGAAACCTACGTTTATGTCTTGTTCATTTTTGTTCAAATTAGGATTTCTCGATTTTGTGTGTGATCGGGACTTGATTTGATTGAACAATACTGAATGGAGTATTTATAGCTTTAAGATGAGATGAAGCATACGAAGAAGAGGTCCAGGTCTCCTTCGAAACAAGTTGGAAAGCTACGACATCCTGTAGCGAATGTTGATGATGATGATGAGTGTTTGGTTTTGAGCAGTTTGATGGAGGCCTTTGCACCAGTTCCTTTATAGGAAGCTGCTTCTACTTCTAGGGAAGTCGATAGGGATCCGAACAAAGCAGCCGATGAATTTTTCGGTGGAGCGGCGATGTGAAACAAGGACCATGCCTGAGAATTTTAGGGATAAACGAAAGAGAAGATGACGGGTGGGTGTATTGGGGAGAGACTAATGAGAAACATTTATATTCTTTTCTCACTGCTTATCATTGTCTCTTAGTTGTGTTGCTGCTCATGTGACCCTTACGTGCCACTTAACGTGAATTTCATAACGGCCACTAACAGGTGGGGTCATTATGGGACAAATGGCAACATGAGGTACCACATAGGCACACTTCGTAGGTTGGAGTGGACTATGTGATAGGGTGAATACTACAAGGTTTTTTTTTTTCATATTTTAGCCAAGAAAAAAGTACAATGGGTGTGTGCATGTGCGTCAGTTGGAGAAACAGAGGATGTAGTTTCGAACAGATCTATTTGAAACTACATGGAGAGAGAGAGAGAAAGAAAAAAAATGGAACAACAACAAGAAGGGGAAAGGGAATAAAAGAGAAAGTCTGGAAAAAGATGACTTAGAAAAAGGGGAAGAAAAGTGAAAGCCGGAATTGACGGATTAAGCCGAAAAGAGGAAGACAAAGATGGGATGGGGAGGGGGCGGCGGCTGTAGTCAATCATTTGTTGTTTAGTTTTATTTCTAATTATACTTTGACCCCTTCTTTTTATTCAAATGGCATATGTAATTATTATTTTCAGTAAGACCCCTTTGGATTTCTAATATTACGTACACAATAAGTTGTATTTAGAAGGTTAAAATAGATATTTGACATAACTTATCGGTTAAATCTGGCGTCCAGCCAAAAAATAGGTTAATTTGCATCCTAACTAATGTACAATGACAAGAATAACAATTTTAAACTTTTGGAGGTCGCATTGCAAGTTTGTGAAAAGTTGGGTGGCCCAAATATATGTTTTACCAAACTTAAAAAAGACTGACTTACAAATATTTTATGTATGACGAATCTTTTGACTTGATCCATCGTGTATTGTTGGGTTATACTGTGAAAGAGTGAGACTCCATCATACGAATTAATATCCGTAAATTGATCACCTTAGAGCATTTTTGCAAGAAAATTAACTTTAAAATTGATAAATGCATTGCTTGTGATGTATGTGTCGGTACACCTTACAAATTTACCTATTGTTGATTGGAAATTGGAAACAAATTTACATCTTAAACAGTTATTTAATTACAGTATTGATTTCGCTATCAGTATGTTTTTAAGTTAATTTTTTCAAGTTGTATTTTAGAAGAAAAAAAAGTTCATTTTGTTATTATACTTTTGTAAGGAGTATTACTTCTAGTTAAAATTATTAAAAATTTAATGTGTGTTGAGCTGCGAAGAATCTGTTAAAAACCAAAAGTTAACATGTGCTCTAAGACACCTATTAATAAAACGTTTTGTCTCAAAAAGTATTTAGCGACATTAAAAATCGTGCATAACTCGCGTTTGAGGTGTAGAGCATGGTAGGCAACTTGGCATAGTTTCCACGGTGAATGGATTATGATCGTACCTTATTTAAAATAGAGTCTTTGATAATTACACACAAATTAATAAAAATTGATTGACTTTAGTGTAAATAATCGTTAATTGTTTACACAATATTTTTTTAAGGGTGGTAAATCAGTCGTGCTTGGCTATTATCGGATAGATATGATAACAACATGACAGGATAAGTACAGACATAATAGGATAAGCTTATTTGGCCTAATATTAAAATTCAAACACGACACTAAAAAACGAAAAAAGCACGACTCGTCATGATAATAAAAAATGTTAAATTTATATAGTTAGAGTCATTAGGCCTGTTAAGCCCATAAAAGGTACGATTTTCATTTTTAAATATATATTCTAATAAATTATCAATACAAATATTCAACTAGTTTAAAAATCACAATTGCCCGAATGATAAAACTATGGAAGAATCACGAAAGCAATATAAATGATGTGAACAACAATCAATAAATCCTAATAGATTTTAAATTTGAATTTTAAAAATATTATTTTTTGTAGCTATAGTGTCTTACTATGGATATCGTGTCAGCCTGATATCAACCATATTTTATGAAATAATTACAAGTCGGTACATCTTTTAAAACATGTTTTCAAATAAATCTATTTATTTTTTGGACATATCTTTTACATATAATTTTGAAGCGTAAAGTACGTCAATGCCCTCAAATGTCAAGTCCGACAGAGTAATCAGTCCTCTCAAAAAATAAAGAAGGAAAAAGAATGCCCAACACACAAAAGGCAACTGACCTCTTTTCTCTCTCCTCTCTCACCCATCTCCATCTCTTCCTCGGTTCCGGCCAGTTCAACCCCTTCGCCCCCGCATCCAACAGCCGCCGTCCACCTCCAATCCATCTCAACTGCTCTTTTCTTCTCCGGCGAACTAGACGGCCACGCCATCCTCTTCAATTGCTCCGGCCAAATCGCCCCCCTCCTAACAGTACATCTCCGGCGAATCAATAGCTCACAGCAGCTAACTTCACAGCCAGCCACACCATTCTCCTCCGTTCAAATCTAGCAGGCCCCGTATCTCACCCACACTCCATCCCGTCTTCTGTCACCACCCCCATGTCAGGCCGACCCAAACCCATCATCTTTCCCTCTCTGAATCCGGTGGCCTCTCCAGCCTCGATTCCGTTCCCAAGCAAAACCAAGCCCGGTCTCACTTCAGTACAAGAGGCACCACTGGTTAAACCACCAGATAAACAAGATTTCCAACCTTGTTAGCATGCGTAAATGGAGACCATAAAACTTGTTGGGCACATAAAGGGGCTTTTATATGCTTCTGGAGATGTTGACTTCTTTCCAGGCCTGGCGTTAATCATGGAAGTAGGGAATTTTTTTGCTGAAACTAATGATTTGGTCTAGGAAGATGAAGATGGTGTAGGCATCTGTAAGCTTGGATGTTGCTGTATAACAGCAGCTTGAATTGCCAAACAACAGGAAATGGGTACAGGTAGAATTCTTTCAACAGTGTCATTATAAGTTATTATGTTACATGAGAATTGGGTGCAAGAGGTTCATTACAAATCAATCAAGACAGTATCATTATCGAAATAGTCAAACCTGAAAGTACTAATTACAACAGAAATCTCTTGTGTATGTCGCTCATTTTTGGAACAAAATTTTATGGGAAAGGTAAATGGCCAGCCAACTAGGAAAGATTCTAGCTAGATCACTGTTTGACATGCATCAGCATTTCACCTGATGCCAAGATTTGGCATTAGCAACAATTGTAGGCATCAGCATTTCACCTGATGCCAAGATTTGACATCAGCATTTTTGGCATCAGCAATATTTTTGGCATCAGCAACAATTGTAGGCATCAGCATTTCACCTGATGCCAAGATTTGGCATCAGCATTTTTGGCATTAGCAATATTTTTGGCATCAGCAACAATTGTAGGCATCAGCATTTCACCTGATGTCAAGATTTGACATTAGTATTTTTGGCATCAGCAATATTTTTGGCATCAGAGTCCTGATGTCTGGAATTAATCATCCTGATGCCTGGAATTAATCATCCTGATGCCAAGGCTTGGCATCAGAGTTTTCATTAATGGCATTTTTGTCATTTGACAAGCAATTTGTAGTTTTATGAAATATGTAAAAAATTAATGGTCCTAGATGAAAACATGTTTTCAAAATTGTACCCACTTGAAATTCCCTCATATTTTATTGTTATTATCGTGTCAGTCCGATAACAACACAACCCAATAAGTCCAAGCCCAAACCATATACTATGTGTCGTGTTGGTATCAATCAATCATGTCGTGCCTCAAATTATCACTTTTACATTTTTTTGGTTAAAATTTGAAAGAAGCACTTTTTTGGGTCCCTAAAGTTGAGCCAAGTACAACAGTAAAAGCGCAATTGCTTTGTTTATAAATAAATAAATAAATATATATATATATATATATGTGTGTGTGTGTGTGTGTGTGATTTTAATACAGCCAAATATAGTAATTTTTTTGTCTAAATCCTCTTCCCAATTATGAAAAGTAATCTTTATAAATAAATAGTTATCGCTGCCTTGAAAATATACACTTTAAAAAAAATGAAAAGTTGTCCCCACCTTCGAATGTGCAATTTGTTGGAATATGAAAAGATATAATCAATACAACTTATGTATTTGAACATATTTTACTGAACTTATATTGCAAGTTGCATTAAACATCCAAATATTTAATTTTGAAACCCAGATAATGCATACAATATAAATGGTGAAGTTCATCGTAAATCCACCCAATTTTAGTAGTTGAGAATCATCCGTATATAACCCTTAATTTTGTTTTTAATTATTTTTTATTTTATTTGAATATAATTTAATTACAAAAGATACATGTCCAATAACTTAGTACTTACAATGCACGGTTGGATTCAATTATTTATACTGATTACTGAAGATCCAATAACTTGAATTCCAAAACGTTTTTCAATATTTTATGTTTATCAGAGATTCTATAAATATAATGTATACTACTCCATCTGTCCTGAATAAATGTTCTTACTTTTCATTTTGAGATGTCGTAACTAAAGTTCCTAAACACTTTTGATGTGCAAATTTTATACAATTCTTCCTAACATATCCCTTCATTTATTACTATAATCTACTATACAATAGAGCTCAGTGGGATAAAGAACGGCTCAGATTGATTATTTTAACTTATATCAAACGGCTGTAATTTATTCCCCGCACAACCCTTATCCCTCTGTGTCCCCCTCTCCCTGGATGACTCCAAAACCTATTTACCGGCCATGATTTGTTTTTACGAAACACAATCACCGGCCAGGATTCAATTTTATCCACAACCGTTTTCTCTCTCTTCCTCGCCATCTATTTTCTCTCGCTCCGTCGTGGGGTGCTCCTCATACTTGCTTCGTGGACTTCCCCGTTCCGGATATATCTCTCACCCGCAAGGTACCAACCTAAATGCTACCAAAACCACTATTTTCTTCTTGGAGATCTATTATTTTTTACAGTACAGAGTTTATTTACTCATAATCTATTTGTTCAACCAAGAAGTCTACGTTTGAAACTTTAATTATATATATATATATATATATATATATATATATATATATCGATTATCAAAGGCTATTTACCGGTCAGGATTGTAATTTGATTTTTTTTCTTTTTAACTGTTATCGTAATTAACTCAATCAATTTAATTTTTGTCCGGTGTTTTTTTGTTCGGCCCACAATTTCGTATACAAATTATTAATTAATCCCTCCGTTACGAGTAAAGAGATTCTGTTTGAAAGTCAATTTTTGTAAAAAAAATAATACTTTTAGTAGTTTATTAATAATAAAATGACATTTACGGTTTTACAAATATTTAGTTGTAATTTCTTAATTGATTGCTATCGTAATCAAGTGAATCTCAATTTAATTTATGTCTAAGTTTGGAATATTTGTATTTTATTTTTTTATTTTTAATTGTTATCGTACTTAACTTAATCAATTAATTTTTTTTCCTACCCACAATTTTGTATACAAATAAAAAATCAAAAAAAAAAATCGTAAGTTTTGTAATTTGAAATATTTGATTTTTTTCTTTTTAACTGTTATCGTAATTAACTTAATCCAGTAGCCGCCTTGCAGATAAAATTTTCTTTTCGTATTTTTACAGTAGTTACAATTAAAATATTTATTTCTTGGTTTTTTTATGAAATAAATATCAAAGTAAAATGTTTTATTTTGTTACGTATTTGGGTTTTCTTTCCTTTTGGTTGTGTAGTGTACATATATCCAATCCCTACAAATTATAAGGAAATATTAATTCATTTCCATATTATCTTTTTTATTTATTGATAAATTCTCAAATTGGCGTCGTGCCATCGGCACATGTAAAAGTACTAGTTATTGTACATTTTAGAGAGGGTGAGTGTAATACGTACATAATTAATAAGAGAGAGAGTGTGTGAGATAGATATTATTGTCACGTTATATTTTACAACCTATCATTAATTACTTTTCTTAATTTTTTGTATTTTATACACTAGAAATATTTATTTGGGATGGATAGAGTATATTACTATAAGTGCGTATTAACTAATTAGTTAATTTGAAAGTTGGAATCTCTTTTTTATTTGATACTTTAGATGTAAAATTATTAAATACATCCACCGTTCAACTCAAATAGTCGGTGTTTAAAAAATCTAACTAATTAGCAATAAAGTTAGTCATAATTACGAAAAATGTTTGGGCATAACCAATATATTAATATCAAATATGAAGGAAAAAATAAAAATGTAATAGAAATGATAAAAAAAAATTTAATTGGACTCTTAAAGTAAAACATCCCAAAATAATATGGTAGACTCTGAATTTGACGGATTACATAATTAGGATAAGTCATATTAAGCATAAGTGGCAAGCAATCAGAGTTAAATAAAATCGAAGCATTTATAACAATCAGAAAAATTAAGAAATACCAGCAATTTAATTCATATTTATCCAGCTAATTAGATACAATGTGTACAATAGAGTATACATAATACATGTTGGGTTGTGTACAATAGAGAGTGCATGCAATCGGAGTCTAGATCTTCAGCTGAATGGGTCTACTTTGGTCATAGAAAGCACTCTAACACCCGGCCTGCTTCAAATTGGGTTTTGAAGATGGCAAAAACTTAGCTAAGACGGTCTCGGATATTTTTTGCAAAACAGATCTTCTTTATCCGACTCACCGTGTGTTGGTGTGTTGAGCTACGAGAGTGTGGGGCTCTTTCTTACGAATAAAGATATCTAAGACAGTATTACAAGAGACCTACTCTTTGTAGGTAGACATCTTTGTATGCAGGAAGATTCTGGTATATTTGGGGAGGTTAATTTGCATTCTCATTCTGAAGTGCTTAGGAGGGGCTGTCAAACAGGTATGAGAATGCAATCACAGAGTCTGAAAGTATATTCTTGAAAGGCATGGATCACTAACTGAAGCGTAACAATCCAGGAACAGTAAGACATTTCAGTCAATGTCAGAAATTGCATGTTATCTGGATTGTTTCCTAAAAGGGGGTGGAAAAGAAGTAATGAATATCAGTCCCCGGAAACAGGGGCGCAGCTGTCTAGAAGAAGAAAGAGGGAGGAAAAGAAGTAATGAATTGTCGCCTTCAAGGGGGCGGAAACAGGGGCGCAGCTGTCTAGAAGAAGAAAGAGTGCACGACTTTCAGCAGCCAGTTATGTTTGTGCGCTGGGACGGAGATGCTATTCTTTGGTCGGTTGGTCCCAAATTCCTTGTGACCCGCGCAAGGCTTTCTTGATAATCCATCTCCTCTTGACCCTATCATATTCATAGTACAATGACATTAAAAGAACTTAGAGTAATGGACTATTATAATTAATATGTAATATGAAAACGATAAGAAACTCTTTCTTTTCCCTCAAAAAGAGTTACTGCCGACACAAATGTGGAAAGCAAAATAAAATGCATGAGAATGCTGAGTAGAAGTGAGATAGCAAGGTACAATATCATTGGACGAAATTGGAGTTAATGTCATGGTATGGGCTTCACATATCCACAAGATAAATTAGGCGGTCAAATCAAGAAGGTGTAATTCAGATAAGCGCAAAATCCAAGTCATTTGGCTTTGATTGCGAGAACTCAAGGGGAAACTGTAGGAATAATATGGAAATTCAGTAATTTTTTTACTTCAAGCTTAAATTAGTCGAAATCTCCCAACCGTTCTAGATGCTGGAAGAACGTATGTGCTATCAAAAATATGGAAATATAAATATTTTGATCAGATGAGGTAGTAGTATTTTGCTATTTGAAATAGACGTGGGAAGGGAATGTACTATGAAACTTAAGGCCTCAAAGCATAGTTTTACCGGGATATGGCCTTGCCAAATTGCTGCTCGATCGTCAGAGGATGTTGCGGCCAATTTCGTTCATTGTCATTGATGATGCTGAAAAATGGTAATTAAGACCATGTCACAACGCCAGAAAATCAATTAAAATAAAACAAGAAAGAAATGGTAAATACTGAAATGCAGCACAATTTTTTGATCAGTCGGATACATTTTCAGAATATCGGTCAATTTTTTGATCAGTCATATTTATCTTGCCAAAGGGAAATTTTGCCATCTTTTCCATCGCTAATGTAATGGAAAGAAGATTGTAAGCCTCCAAAGTCGATCAAGAATGTTGCCAAAACATCTACCATTTCGGAACAATAGGGTGTGTTTATATTTTCCCATAAATGTAATAGAAAAGTTTCCTGTACTTCTTTTAGCATCTGATAATTCCTGTTATATGCTTATATCAAATTTCATTTTTCCTTCATACTAAGTCTATTTGGATAATACCAAATCTACAAGGACTATAGCATTTAAAATAACAAAATACAACTATCAAAAAGGCATTTACTACTTACATAGATATATGGTGAAATGTCATGAATAACGACCTTATTATATCCCACATGAGAATAACGATAACTTCACAGCTACGCAAGACCCTGGTGTGTACACAAACAAAAAATAAAGCAAAAAAATCAATTCGCTTTTCTCTTAATTCCATCTGCATTCGTATGAGATTAAAGAAGTCAAAGTATTAAGTATACATCTTCAATTGGGACTAAAAAGGTAATAAAAAACTAAATAGGTTGAACTCTATGGGAATACTATCTCATCATTATACACAGGGAACAACATTCTTGTGGATGCTTTGAGGGCTCCAAGACCCTGCATTTGCAAAATTACCATTGACTAAAAGTTAATCATGAGTTTTGAAACTCAGTTATAAAATACCCTTTTCGTTTTAGGCAAAGAGTCAATTTTTTAAGGAAAATGAAAAATTTAACACTTTTATGTCTTAATCTTTTAAAATGAACAAAAATCCCAAAGTAAAATATCGGATTGTTTACCGGAAACGGATAGAGTAAATCACAAGGAGCAGATATGTAAATTAAAATCACATGGAGTATTAGATCACAAAAACGGATAGAGTAAATCACAAGAAGCAGATATCTAATCTCCATTTCCTTTCATCCCCATAAGAAACAATCTAGACATATAAGAAAATAAATCAAACAGTCCAACTTCTCTTATCAAGAAGCGGGTGAAGAAAACACATTTCCTATTCTTGAAACTACTCCACAAACAGTTTGATGATGATGATGATGATTAAAAATGCATAGAATTAAGTGAGTACCTCGAATCAGAAGCAGCAGCAGCACCACCACCACCGATCACAAGTTGATCGGCGAGAGCCATGGGCATGCAACTAAGCTGGGTTTTTTTCTTCTTTTTTTGAGTTAAGGCGCACCGACGGCCGCGGAGTGATATAGGAGAATGCGACTTAGAATGAAGCCTTTATATATAGACCAACAACTGCCCTGACAACCCTAATTTCTAAGCGAATGGTAATGTGCAGTGAAGCTAAGCACGTGCATTCTTAACTATTCTTTGTTTATTTTTGTTTTTTTCATTAATGATACCATTTTTCACTTCTCGATCAAAAAGTCAACTATTTTATTTTTGGATATTTCACTTAAAGAGTCTATATTAAAAAATTAAGTCATAAAAGTATTATTATATTACTAATGAGCTTCTGAAACTATCATTTAAAAAAAATTGACTTTCAAACATGAACTTTTTGCCTAAATGTCTGAAACGGAGGGAGTAGATCTGGTATTACTAACTGATGCAAATTTGATGATCAACAACCTTGCTGAAAGTTACCAATTTGATGCATATTAATTTGTTTGTACTTAATATTTTCCTCACAATGTTTAATAAGAGTTTTCTTTATTTCGAACATCTATTCCTTTCTAAGAAGTTCTTTTGAAATAATTAATTGACCGGGAGTTGCGAAATAAAAAATAAAAGGGTCACTACAAGAAAAATGACTATTTGTGACCCCTATTTTTTGGGAGGGCTAAAAAACGGTCACAAATACCTTTTTTTGGGAAGGGAGAATTAGGGGTCACAATTACTTAGTAATTGGGACTGTTATGTAGTAGCCGTCCCAAATACCTGTTGTTTTGGGACGCTTGTGCAGCCCCCGTACTAAATTTCCTCTTTGGTTCGAAATTAAAGGTCAGTCGCAATATATTTCCCCAGATATTTCACTCTCCCGCGTTCCAATCCCGCGATTTCCCCCAAAATTTCCACCATCGTATATAAGTTTTCCCCCAAATTCCCCGGTTAGTTTTCCCCAAAATTTAGTCTATCGCACTCTCTCGTACTCTCTCTGGCTCGTGTACTCGTCCACATTGTCGGCTCCATCTGATTACTCTCTGTCTCCGGCACATCTCCATCGTCGCACTCTCTCGTACTCTCTCTGGCTCGTGTACTCGTCCACATTGTCGGCTCCATCTGACTACTCTTTGGCTCCAGCACATCTCTATCGATGTGATTACTCTCAGGCGCTTGTACACTTCTCTTCTCGTTGTTGGTGATTACTCTCACATATCCGATTCATTCTCTATCTGTCTAGTGAGATCTTCTCTCTGTCTGATTTTTACTTCTAGGGTTTTTGGGTTACAAAAGGGTCTAAGCTTAAAATAGCTTTAATGAAAACCAAAGCTCATGATAGGTTTTTGGGTTTGGGCGATGACACTTTGATTCAGTTAAATCATATATGTGATTCCAAATTAATTTGTTCAAGTGAAACAAATTGAGTTAGTTTCCTGCATTTAGACCTTATGAAATTATTTGAAGTATGTTGAATGTTGTGATCATAGAGTAAAAGGGCTATGTTCTAGATTGTGGTTTGTTTTGCTTTTGATTTATAGATTTTTTTTTCAGTTGGTGGACATAGATTAATATAAACCCATACAAGTTTTCTTGTGCAGTTTCATCTGTTAAAATTTAATCAGGATTATTAGTTACCTGCATGACCTTGTTAATTTTGACTTTATATAGCACTCCCAGAATTAAGAATGATTCAAATCTCCAACCATTGAAGTAGACAGGTTAGATGGTAGGCTTTGGGTCTGCTTGTGGTGAAACCAAGATGAATATAGGGAAGCTACTTGATTTATGGAAGTATATGAGTTTAGAAAGCTACGGGAACATATGTCTGGACACTGCTTTTGATTAATATGTCTGGGTCATTGTTTAAACTCTCACTGTGACGACCCACACCCGGGTCTTCGGGTTTTCATAAAATTTAATATAAAAAAATAACTTCAATTATAAACACGTGACTTGCAGCGGAAGATGTAAATAAATAATACTTCTCAAATAAGAAATTATAATACCTTTTCCAAATAAACATTTTATAACTCGCAGCGGAGGAAACAAATAAATAGTATTTAACTCAAGATATAAAATATGATTTATTTACAAACGTATCTTCGTTACAATTTTAACAATGTCCAAAAGTAATACATAAATATTTTACTATCAAAATAGAACACTCCAATCTTCTCTTTGCTTCATACGTCGAACCTCTTGGTCTAGCTGCAATCTACGGGGCATGCAAACGGGAAGGGGTGAGTTTAAGACTCAGTAAGGTTCTACCGATCTCATGTATGCTATGCATGTATGCAACAGTTCAAGACATTTTAATATGGAGCAGTTTTAAAGGCAATAACAACAAGTTAGTCAATCAAGTCTCATTACTACGTAGTTGGATCAAGTATTCACCGTCCCATACCGGTAAATACAGTGACCTACCACGGGTAATAAGATCTCATGCTCATATAAGTGCGATAAAGAAACACATAGAATTTACCAGTTGTTCATGAGGTCGAGATACATCTCCGACCAATCACTTCTGACCTTGTCACCCCCACTATTGTTGTTGAAGCTTGTATATCTTGATCAATCTCTTGTTCGGTTACCAATTATTCACAACCCGGGTACAAGTCATCACGAGGCTAGGTCCCTACAACCCCAGACACGTCGTGATACTTAACATATTATTCAATGGTATTTTCCCCACTTGGCCAAAGTGGAGATTTCGGTTCCGGGTCCGAGTAGGGTGCCGCTGCTAACTAGCACTACTCTCCGCCCCGTGACCTAGTCAGAGGTACCACTACTCTCCCCATAAAAACTGTTCAATTGCGCAATTGAAGATTGTTCACACGAGCACTTCATGTTTGAAACTAGTGCTCAACAAGGAATTAACAAATATAGAAATCCAATGAATTACAAATAAACTCATTGTATTCCCAAAACAACAAGTTTCAACTAGTACATATTGTTCTCATACTCGTAAATATCAAAGCACAACTTCATCATGTTAACATTGTTCATAACATTACTTCCAACTACAAAGATAAAGTACTTAGTCAAGTTTGTGAGCATGTAAATTATAACACCATGTATCGTTAATAATAATAATAAACAATTAAACATACACAAGGAGTATTCCCCTTACCTCCTAACTGATAATATCTACCAATAAAAATACATTGAAAATCTTTCCATAATAAACCTCGAGTCAAACCCACAAATTAACACTGAGACAGATTAATTGATCTTGGCTTAAAATTATAAAACCCACTCATAGCTCGCTCTTTCTTCGTACCGTGCGGCCAAGGAGGGAGAAAAAATAGTAAATGAAGTTGTTGTTGGCTTGTCTTATAATAAGTGTACAAAACTAAAGATAACTATAATGAGAGTTGATGAGTCACTGTAAAGGATAAATGGACCCCAATTGATGCCACATCAACCATTTCTAGATTGTTCAATTGCCAAGATGGTCCCACATAAGGCTTTGTGAACAAGTTTTCTCAATTAATTCGTACACCAAAATTACTAAGAAAATATATGTAGTTTATTTTATTATTAAAATATGAATTTATTAATTTACTTGAAAAGTAGACGAAATATTATCTAGTCAAATTTACAAAAGTGGTATTAATTATGTTTATTTGTAAAAATAAAGTAGATAAAATATCGGGGTTTTACACTCACAGTCCTTCCTACTGTTTATTCTGTTCCATTTTACAGTTCTTTTTACTGATTCTGATGATTAAATGAGTCAAATAATATAGTATACTTTTCGGTCTCTAATCATAAAGATATCCCCTCGCTGAAGATTGATCTGTTGCTTAGATTTCACATACTGTATCCCTCATGCACATTCATTCGGTTTACAAAACAAGTCAAGGAAAGGGGAAGCTGCTTGAATTGCCTACTATACATGAATTTGAGCTGTTGGCTGTTGTCAACCAACTCAAGTCATTCGAGTTCACAAATCCTTTGAGGTTTTCTCGCAATGAACTGATAGAATCACAAGAGAAAGCATATTACACTACAACAATCATTATATTCATTTAACACCACACAGAGCCACAGATGACTATTACACAATTATGAAGTAAACACATACATGTTGTTTGACAAACACAACTTGAACAAGGACACAATTCAAAGACGTGATTTATTTCGTCACACAATTACATTACTAAAGATGCCACAAAGTTATGATATCGCTTGCAACGTTGTTGTTCTGTGCTTAATGACCGCATGTGCAGTTGGTGCAGCTGCAGTTGGCACCGCACTTGCACTTGCCATCGTTCTCAGTTGCTGCCACATCCATCACAACAGTTTCGACATAGCTGAAGAAAGTAAAGATATCATCATCAGCCTCGGTCACACTTTAGCAGGTAATTTTCCAGCGTATGGACGCCTTAACTTGATCTCATATACATTTATAGTGATCAGAGAACATGATAACTTGTCAGAGTAAAAATAATATTTTAGTCACATGAAATGTTTTCGTCGGACCTCATTTACTAATTTACATGAAGTGATAATTTTGCTGTAAAGATATTCCAATGAAAAAGGAGAATGAATTTGAGTCTATTAGAAAATGGCTTGTAAAATCTTGTTTATTTGTATATATTTCCGGATGGGGTCCTTTGCAATATATCTAGAGCTCTTACCTCTTGCCAGTCTCGACGATGTCGATGCCATAGCTGTTTCCCTTCTTCCTGCGATTAACATAATTTCTTGCTTTAGATACAAACTATATGGTATTCTTGACCATAACATGAATAACATGTGCAAAGCCTTAAAAAAAATTTGGCCAAGCATAGAATCTACGGAGAAATGGTAAAGATTGACTTACACGCACTGGGTCTTGTCAGCGCAGTCGCAGTTGCCACAGCTCGACATGGTTGATTGGTTGGAAATAGCAGAGTACTGAATCTTATGAGTGAGTTTTGAAGCTTGTATGAATTGCTATATCTCAAAGCTATAAGCTTGGTGTGGTATTTATAGATGGAGGGAGGGGAGGCAATGGTGCAATTGGATGGTAGGGCTGTTGTGGGACCAGGGTATGGAGATGAGGATTGGGGAGCACACGCCTCTAGGAGAAAAGTTTGAAGGAATCTTGATAATGGAGGGTGATGGTGGCCTGCTGGCTTACTATCCTCCTCTCATGTCATCTTCATTTCTGTTTTACACGAACATAGACCATATAAAAAGAAAGATATCTTCTGCAATATTACTAGCTATATAGTACAACTTGGTCTGTCACTGCCATGATAAAGTGTTGTTTTTTCTGGATTTATCGACATTAACGTTGACTGGACCTTGTTTTTAGATCAACTAATTACCTGCAAACAAGCGTTTTTCCTATCTAAAATGTCTAAAAATGAATGGTTTCTAAACGATCAGCACATACAAGTGTTATTATGTTGTCCTTGGTTTACTTGTCGAGTTTAGTTTAGAACGGCTATGCTCTACTCTAAGGTAGTGTTCAGGAGCTGACACAGGTTATTAGTTGCTCGGATTCGAATTCTTGATATATCATACTTGTAACCATAGCATAATTGTATTAATCTTTCCATTAGATGAGGTTGATCACTAGAAATGTGAGTTTTTTCTTCTCTCTTTTTACCCTAACTATAAAAGCCAAACATTATTTTTGTGGGTGTACATTCCTTTGTTTAGGACAAAAGAGAAAATACAATGAAGAAGCTCCGTGTTGCTTACTTCCCCATGTAGCCAGCCTTGATGTCAACTTGTTTTTTCAAACAAAACATGGCCTTATATTCTTTTTTATCCACCAAGGAAAATCCCAACTCTCTCTCTCTCTTGTTATCTTGCTAGTCATCTTCAAATTTTCTCCTCTCCATTTTACCTTTGGCCACTTCTTCTCTCCAGTCATGTCCATATCAAAGCTAGGGGTGGCAAAATGGGTGTTAGGCTATTATCCATCTTTGTTTCGTTGCATAAAAAGATCAGACTTTGATCACTCAGTATGATGGTATACCTATTCAAACTCGTATGGATCCAAATGAACTGAAGGTGGATGTCAATACAATCTAAACAAGTCACTTTTGTGACTAGGACATGATGGACAACATTCGCGACTGATGAGAGCTGGATTTTCATTGTCAATAATCCCAGTCTTAACTGATATTTTCCCTTGCATGATTGCTCCAACTTTCACCACCATCTTTTGCACTCAGTTATTCAACCTTGCAACTTCAACCTAGAATGACTAGGGCAGAATTAGAGTGCCCCTTACAAACGAAGAAAAAGGTTGGGTTCGTCCACTAGGACATTCAACTTCTCTTTTTTTTTTTTTTGGTATGTTTGATAGTAAGGTGGTTCTTGGTTTATTCACACCGCATGCATGCACCTCAACTTCTTCCAACTTCCCAGGTGCACCTTTGATTAACGTTGGAGCAAAACCCCATTTGATTGACCCGTGGTTCTTTCAAAACAACATTTTGGAAGTGGTAAGAAATAAGAATAAGGTCCCTCCACCCAACTTGTGGTTTCAACTTCAATTTGAAATCGTGACAACTATTGTTTGCAAAGAAGCTTCCTATCATTTAAAAATTGGGTCGATTGCACTTTACTATCCGATAGTTTGCTCGTTGCACTTGGGACCTGTTTTTTTAATTTTTGCAATTTTATTGCAATTGAGGGTCAAACTGCACTTTACTATCCTATGATTTGCTCACTATTACACTTGGGGATCTAGGGTTTCAATTTTGTAATTGCAGTCTTAAGGTTGCAATTTTGTTTCAATCGAGGGTCAAAAGAGGGTTTCCTTTTAACTTTTGGATGACAAGTCCTCATAAGCTATGATTTTTGTGGAATTGTTTCCACCCACAAAAATACATATAGATGGCACATGACAGTTCCTGTCAAAAAATTAAAAGAAACTACTTTTTGAGCCCTAATTGCAACAAATATGCAGAGCCTTATTAGACCTCAATATACGAAAACTGAAACTACAGACGCAAACCACAAGGAAGTAAAGTGCAATTCACCCTTCATCATTTAAACATGGTGTCATGTTGGCGCACACAACGCGTCCAAACTCCAAATGAATCCTTACAAGCATACAGCCGACCTTAAGCTCTTCAAGTGATTAATAAAACAATAGTGTACAAACAATCAGATTGCTTTTGATTTATGGAAGGAAGAGAATCGAACTAAGATAGATAGCAGCATATCTTGTACGTTATGAGGGTCTCTCTCTCCCTGAATCACACATCACGCTAATGCAGGTTCAAAACTAGAAAATATGACTGGAAGTAGATATACTTTTTCGTTGTTGTTACAATAATCAACGTAATTTTCTTATTGGGAATGACGTTAATAGGTATTGTTTGAACACCTTGAATAAGGGAAAGTTGTAAAGTGTGCAACTCGGGAGGCAATGTTGTGGGGCCTTCTCTGCCCTTTAGTTTCTCATCTTATTAGTTCCATCATCCCTGTATTAATTTGGATATCCTTTTTGGTACCCAAAGGAGTGCCTTGGAGTGCACACCTTTTCTGTCCCATAAAAAAGTCTTACTTGTCATTTTAGTTTAAACTAGAGTCACTTTTCTAAATTTATAGATTTTTTTTCACCCAGGCACGACTATATTTGGTTTTTCACGAGTAGGTAAGATTTCATGAACTGGTAGCCAACCATATGTATCCATCAAACACTTATACAGCTGGGAGCAACTGAACAATAGATGAAACGAAGAAACTACTTCTGTGTGCCATCTTATATATTATAGTTTGATCCAGATACTTTAGAGAATGTCCCTCCCATCTCAATGCACAATATTAGTTTTACCAGCTTGATTTCAGTTTATTTCTAAGTATTTGTTGGGCTTTGTGGTTAATTCTGTCAGGCTAAACAATTTTTTTTTCACAAGCTAGAGCTACTCTCAGAAAAAAGCTCCTTTCACTAGTTAGAGCCTTAGATGCATTAAGAATAGAGCCACTTCAAAGAGATTACTCTCCAAAACCATTGAAAGTTCCCCTGACTTTAATGACTATATTAAAAAAAAATGCATTAATCCAAGGAATAAATGGGGAAACAAGTGCAAGTGGGTGATAGGTGAGTTTTGTACTCATTTATTGATGGCAAATGGGTAATAGTAATAGTATTTTCATTACTTCACGCAATCTAACTTCCCTTGGAGTTTCATTTTTGTAGATGATAACAAATAAAAAGAAAGAAGCTAACTTTAAGAAATAAGTAATTATGTTCTGGTGAGGGATTGAACCTTTACATGTGGTCCAAAAACACGTAATGCACTTGCTAAAGTCGACTGCCCGTGTCTCTCATCTCTCTATTATTGTGTTTGACCCCACTGTGCATATCCAGTGTTCTGTGCTAGGCCAAAGTCTCTAAGTTAAGGTTCTACTTGCTTTATGATTCATTCCAGGCCTCAATGCACCAGAATTGATGCTTATTGTGCACACATTTATGCTTTGCTAAATATCATGATAGTTTAAAGATTGCTGGATGTTTTTTGCTTCATTTTTCTATTGAAATTTACTATGCTCCCAGTAATAAGTAGCATCGCATGACACGTCTTTTGTAGGTTGAATTGTAGAGGTTACGCCATATTTGTGAGGGAATCATCAAACGAGAAAATTTGAAGGTAGGCTTTGACGAAGTACTTCCGTGATTCTGGTTTGATTCTTTATCTGTTCATCCTTTCGTTTATGTCGCTTCCTCCCTTGTTCTTTGTCCCTCTTGGTTGTTTGCAAATGGGTATGCTTAGACCTTAACTTTTGGCGTATTGTTAAACTGAAGCCTATTTTTCTAATTGATTTCCTGAGGAAGTATTTCTACTTCAAAAATAAATAAATACAAAGTAAAGATTGCAATGCACTTGTATTATGCTAATTTGGCATTGCGTGACTTAACAACGGAAGACATATTTTGTAGACAGTTGGAAGATCAGCATAAACTTCTGGTGCTCATTTGATTGACAGGGAACATGTGTTGCTTTTGTTTTTGTTTTCCCTATCTATTGAAAAGCAAATTGATAATAGCTTACCATTATTTGTTGTATTCTGAACAATGGTTTTAAAAACAAAAATAAGAATCTAGCACAAAAGCAAAATGAATAATAGTGAGATTCTCCTCAATGCAAGAGGCAGTGAGTAGGTGTGTAGTACTCTATTTGATTCTTTTGGTCTGTCACTGCATATTGATGGTATGTTAAAGAGTGGTCAACTTGGTTTGATGGTTTACTTTGGTTTGGTATTCTTCATTGCAGTTGAGCATATGAAGCCATGAACCCTCTGCCCAAGTTCCCATGGTTGTAAACCATGTCGTCCTTTAGAACTTCCTAGCAGTGTTGAAAAAAGCCATTGAAAAACCATTCGGACCTGACGCTTTATCTCCATTCAAACTCCAAAGGGCTGCCCAAACTTCCTCCTCCGTAAACACCAGTTCAAGGTTTGTCTATTTCTTTCTATCTATCTCCTTCTCTCTTGAGATTCATGTATATGGGGCTAATTAGTTAGAGTGACCTAGTTTTTAACAAGCAGCTGATTTTCACAAATTACATGCTCTCCATCTTCGCGAGATCTCGCTGCTTGATAATAGCTAGCATGCATGCCAACTATTAATCCATCTTTTTCCTCAATACTTCATAGCATATGACTTGGGTCCAGCACCAATGCCGCACAAACATTACAATTATTATCCTCTCTTCACCAGGCAACCAAAGCAACAGTGTTCACAAGGCAACCAAAGCAATACAACGATCACGACAAAATCTTCCAAACTATATATCTAAAGCCCCTTTTGAGCAACGCGTCCCTATCCTTCCTATAAATTGTTTGTTTTCTTTTTCTTAATAGAATTTTTCTTTACAAATGTAACCCAACTTTTAGCAAGTAAATTTCCTTCTTAACTACCCTTATCTCATGTCTAATTAAAACGTGCATGGAATGCCCAAGGTGGTCTCTTCTTTTGAAAAACAAAGCTGCCCACAATCCCCTAACAACAACTCCCAAATTTTTTTACTTTTACTCAACCCAATTCCCTCACCTGTTAAGACATTTACACTGGCTGAGCTTGGCAAGGCCACAGAGAAGTTTAGTTTGAGAAGGGTATTGGGTGAAGGAGGATTTGGGCGTGTGTATCACGAGATCATGGAAGATGGAGTTGAAGTCGCAGTGAAATTGCTTAACGAGTTGATAACCGAGAATGGGGATCGTGAATTTATTGCGAAGTGGAGATGCTAAGCCGATTGCATCACCGTAACCTTGTGAAACTGATTGGTATATGCATTGAAGGACACACTCGCTGCTTGGTTTATGAGCTTGTTCCAAATGGCAGTGTTGAGTCCCATTTGCATGGTATGTTCATTTCCAGCAGGCTTCCTTTTCTTTCAATATTTTGATTCCAACTTCTAAGATATTTTTGGGTTTATCATGTACCATGTATGCTGTTTTATCCTCCTAACTCTTAATTTTTACGAAAGAGAAACTAGGCTTGGTTTCTCCTCTGCATTCTCTCACTTCTTGGTGTTGCAGATGTAGACCAAACTAAGGGACCTCTTGATTGGGATGCAAGGTTGAAGATTACTCTTGGTGCTGCAAGAGGATTGGCTTATCTTCATGAAGATTCAAACCCTCGTGTAATACATCGAGATTTTAAGGCCAGAAATGTTTTACTAGAAGATGACTACACCCCAAAGGTTTCAGATTTTGGGTTGGCAAGGGAAGCAACAGAAGGGAGTCGTCATATTTCTACTCGAGTCATGGGAACTTTTGGGTATGTACTCATACGCAATCAGTTGAATCAGCTTTTTAGAAGTCGTTAGTTCTATGTTTGCTTATGGGATCACTCTTGACACACACTTGCACATTCTCGTGGGTATATTCTTTTCTGAACTTGTGAATGCTAGAGAAACACTCAAATTGTCAAGAATTTCATAAACTATTTAGCGTTTTTGTCATGGTAAAATATTACATGTTTATTGTGACGGCTCCAAAATGATGAAACATTGATTCTGCCTGTTTATCCATCCCTACTACCCCAAATTGTTTGGTCACATCATGTGCCCTGATTTCATTTTCAATCTCCTGAATCTTGTCTATATCTTGTATTAAACTACTGTAAGTTATTGTTAGTATTATTATTAATATATCTTGTAGTATATGTGATTTAAATCCCCGGGTTTCGTAGAAAGTTCTTGGAATATGTTTCATTGCATCTGCATAATAGGTATTATAGTGAGATTGTGATTATTAGTTCTGAGAACTTCAAAGGCTGTTGCTTGTGCTTCCTGGACAACTACAATAGTTAACGCCGTACAAAGTGCCATAGATAGGTTGCCTTTTAAGGGCCTTCATGTTTCCCAATAACACTTGAAAACTCCAAATCATGAGGCACTTGAAAACTTAGTTCTCATGATGGTACTCATTTGGATGTGATTGTACATGTATTGGACTCTGCCCATTGATATCCAATTAATTAATGATACGATGTTTGATCCATCTATCCGACTCTTTCAGAGTTTTGTGCTTGATGATTGATTGGTTCAGATAAGTTGTATACCAGGACTTCTTTTGGTTTATTAGGATGGAAACATTCTTGGCATTGCTAATTAGTGATTAACATCAAGTGGGTCATACACAGGGTGTGAAGTTGACTTGGACTCCCCCCATTCTAATTTTATTTTGCTATATATATATATGTATGTATGTATGTATTGGCCGGCTTTTGCTCTGTCATTTCAACTGCCACCTACATCCCAACTGACCTGTTGTTTAGTCATAGATATAGTCTGCTACTTATTCCATCTTGGAAGTGTAGCTTATAATTTTTAGCTAGCTTGTTGTGTAACAGTTTGCATCGTTTTCTTATTTTATATACTGATTGTGGTTCACTTCGCGAATTTCATTCTTTTCTTTTCTGGGGAAAATTTTAAGTTCTGGCTAATCTGGGTATGACATTGGTCTGTATTGTAATTAGATGAAAGCAAATAATGAGGATACATCTCGTGCTAACGTGTTCATCAAAACACGTAGTAAAAAGGATGGTACCATACCTGACGATGACACAAGAAGCTTAGTGGTAAGTAATTTAGTATTTTG
The DNA here is from genome assembly GCA_013146195.2 of Codonopsis lanceolata. Lineage (NCBI taxonomy): Eukaryota > Viridiplantae > Streptophyta > Magnoliopsida > Asterales > Campanulaceae > Codonopsis > Codonopsis lanceolata. Next base: position 11,221,434 of record CM028378.1, on the reverse strand, counting down.
TACTATTATATATATGGTCTGTTTACTTTAGTGTTAGCTAATTTTTTGAGTTACTCTTGTGTTCTTAGGAAAGGATCACTCAAAAAATTAATGAGGTACCTGAAGAGAATCAAACACAAGCTTATAAAGAACAAGTGTTTGTTGATGTGATGGGGACTGATGGACATGGGCGTGTGAGGACGTTTGGTTCAGGACCATCTCCTCGTGAGGTGTTTGGGTCTCGGTCAACCTTAACAATACGTTCTTCCGATGAAGTCAAAAACATGGCTAAAAAAATATCTGAATATGAGAACAATCAAACTATAATGCTTGAACAAATTAAGCGCATGCAACATTTATTGGATGCACACTGAATAACAGCATCGTCTCCTCGTGTGGATACAAATGGCTCTGGATCTAGTGTAGGACAGGTAGATCAAGTACCCTTAATTTATAGTGTAAATCTCTTGAGGTATCTCTTTTTTTTTTCTTTTCATTTTTTGGCGTTATTTATACTAATTATATAATTTTTGTTGTAGGCTCGGACCAACTCACCGATGGACGACTTGAGCTAGCTATTTCAATGATGAACGAAGTGATATGTCTATTTCAATAGACACTTTTGTATAAGAAAGATACTTATTGAAACTTTAGTTTTTGAAGGGTAGTTCATCTACATACAATCTTTTTTTTATTGTACTTTTATGTAATTTTGAATGTTTTTTATGTTATGCTTTTGACTAATTGGGTACCAATTAGAAACTTATCTATATAATTAGTTTATGTTATGATTTCAATTCATTTCTATAAAATGTAATTGTTTTCCATTTGATAATTAGCATATATTAATTTGACTCCAACAAATGGTGGTCATCTCATATTAAAACGATATCAAATACAAAAATAATTTGTCACAAATGGTATTTGGGAGGGCATCAACCGTGCCAAATACTACGTGGGGAAGCCAAACACAACAGTCCCAAATACTATTTGGGAGGGCAAAAAAACCGTGCCAAAAACTTTTTGGGAGGGCAACTGAACCGTCCCTAATACTATTTGGGAGGACAACCAAAACCGTGTCAATTACTATTTGGGAGGGCAACCCAACTGTGCCAAAAAACTATTTGGGACGGAATCGAAACCGTGCCTAATTCTACTATTTGGGAGGGCAGATAAACCACGGTTCAACAAAACCGTCCCAAATGCAAGTATTTGGCACGGTTCAACAAAAACCGTCCCAAATGCACGCTAACTGGCACCACCCTATCAAACCGTCCCCTTTGCCGTCCCAAATAGTATTTGGGACGGTTTTGAGCCGAGACAAATGTATTTGACACCCAAGTATTTAGGAAGGAGCCAAAACCGTGCCAAATACTATTTGGGACGGTTTTGGCAGTATTTGGCACGGTTTTTGGCCGTCCCAAATACCCAATTTTCTTGTAGTGGGTGTAAAGTGGGGCTTTCTATAGCCATGACTAGTGTTTTACACCCGTGCGTTAAATGCACGAACAAAAATTACCATGACTAGTGTTTTTGGCCATGGAACATGTAATATTACCACGAATATTATAGATGTGTTTACTATATCGAGCTTCCTCACTCACTGTGTTTACTATATCTATATCGAGCTTTCTCACTCATTGATGAGTGTTTTCCTTCATGGATATCATAAAACTCACACTTAACACTTGTTGAAATCTCACTATACCATTTCTTACACTACATTTTATCTTAAGTTGCGGTGAACACCATCATGACCAACATTAGCTGCCATATCTTCTTTTTTTAGATAATTTGTCTAAATGGTAAAAATGGGAATGTTTATAATTTACAATAATAAAGCCATCTCTTTTCTTGCGGAACTACTAAATGGTAAGAATGGTAAAAGTGAGAAAGAAACTTGTTAGTACTTAGTAAACCTTCCCAACTACACTACACTTTGAGCTGAGCATTGCTCTTAAATATCAAGTCCTCACGCAACGCACCAAACCCAAACAACTCTTTGTTTTCTTTTCTACTTTGACAAAACTTAAAGGCAAAACTCATATTTGGGGCATCCAACTTTTCAAAAACTTGTAATACGGTTACCGAAAGATTAAAATGGTTATTCTTGCTACTGTACATTAGTTAGGCTACAAATTAACTCATTTTTTGACAAACGTTAATTTTGATTCTAATCCTTATTTGCCCATCTAAAGCTTTGTTGTGGGTTTAGATATCCAAAGGGGTTTTATCGAGAAAAAAAAATACACGTCATTAATTTATATAAAGCATAGGGGGTCAAAATATTTATTCACTTAATCTTCAACCTTTGTGGCAAGAGTAACAATTTTAAACTTTCGGTGGTAGCATTTCAAATTTTTGAAAAGTTTGGTGGCTCAAATATGAGTTTTACCAAACTTAAAAAAGACTGACTTACATATATTTTCTATACGACGAATCTCTTGACATGATCCATCGTGCGTTGGTGGGTTATGCTGTGAGAGATTGAGGCTCCATCATACGAATTAATATCCGCAAATTGATCACATTAAAGCATTTTTGCAAGCAAATTCACTTTAAAATTGATAAATGCATTGTTTGTGATGTATGTGTCGGTGTATGCCTTACAAATTTACCTATTGTTGATTGGAAATTGGAAACAAATTTACATCTTAAACGGTATTTAAAAATCATATTTATTTCCCAATCAATATGATTTTTAGTTAATTTTTTCAAGTTGTATTTTAGAAGAAAAAAAGTTCATTTTGTTATTATACTTTTGTTAGGAGTATTACTTCTACTTAAAAACCAAAAGTTAACATGTGCTCTAAGACACCTATTAATAAAACATTTTGTCTCAAAAAGTATTTAGCAACATTAAAAATCGTGCATAACTCGCGTTTGAGGTGCACAACATTGTAATACCCCGAAAATGCTAGTACGAAATATTAAATTTATAATATATTTAAATTACATTGTTTTGAGCTAATCAAATTATTTTGGGCCTATTTTTAGTATTGGAAGATTTTGTTTTGGGCCAAATAGTGAAATTGTTAATTTTGGACTTTAATATTAAAGGGTTTGACCCGTCATTGACCTTTCTAATGTACACCCTTAATTGTTATTAGTTTTCGATTAGGGTTAGGAATACCCTAATAGAGTGAGTATAAAAGAAGACTTAAGGGGTGAAACTCCCTTTTACCGCACGGCAACAATAGAAAAAAAAGGGGGGAAGAAAGAAGGAAACCTTTCGGCGGTCGGGAGAGAAGCAAGAGCCACGGAAGTTGGAGGTAACACAAATGCTACTCTCGGTTTTGGGTGATGTTAATATTATACTCTTAATAGTGTTCATTGTTTTGTATATATTTTAATTGTTAGAATAGAGGGTGGTTGATTAAGGGAAGGAAAGTCAAAGAGGAAGTAAGAACAAAAAATTTTGTTGTTGCATGTGTTGGGTTATGTGTATCTATGAGATGGGTTTGTTAAAAAAAATTAATTATAGTCAAAATGGAGTAAGTAGATCAGTAGGGAAGATATATATATATATATATATATATATATATATAGCGACTTGACCTTTGGAGATTCAAGACCAGTTGAGGACAAAGATACTTTTTTTTTCTTCCCCTTTGTCTGAAAAATATGGTTTTCAGTCTGCATGTGTGTGTTTTAGTGTGTGCTGTAGTGTGTAAGTGGTGTGTGTGTAGAGGATAGGTAATAGTACCTACCTAGTATATATAATACTACTTAATACCTATATATATAAATCTGATTGACATTTGACATTTTTAAGTCTGTTTCCCCCTTCTTATAATTACTGTTACAAATGGTGTGTAATATTTTTGAATGGGAGAAAAATACTCTTACTAAGATGAGTGACTAAATCTTTATTTGAATCCAAGATATAAGATGGTTTTACTTTTAATAATATGTTTGGGCAGACATTTTTAATTAGATGTATACGAAAACTTGTAATTATAAAAATAGATTTACTGGTGTATATCGAGATATCAAGTAATTTTATAGCGTGTTTAGTAATTATGAGTGAACAAGATAAATAAATGAGTTAAGAAATTAAAATGTGCTATAAATTCAAGACGATGAAGAAAAATGGAGATTCGTTTTGTTGGACATGATAATAAAATATACAATTTGCTAATTTGAATTTTTGGACAAACGGCTTTAAAAACTATCATATTGGTCTCTAAATTATAATTTGTACTAACAAATACCTATTTAATTAACTACGTAACTTTGATTAGGATTTTTACTACCTGTTATGTTCTGAAAATTTTAAATAGACCCTTTTAGATTTAGAAATGTATAGACATTTTTATGTACATAATAATGTTAAAGAAAAAGATACATTGGGAAATTTTATTTTGTAAATGGAAATATAACATTATAACAATAAATAAAAATATTTTATTAATATTATCTTCATATGAATCATTACTATGAATATCTACACATTTTTTTTTGAATTGCAAAATCAATTATCTCAAAAGAAATAGAGTTATAATTTAATGAGGAACGTCTTTGTACTTTAAATTCATTGACTCTTATCAGTATCTCAATTGAAAATAAGAATTAAAAATTCCCTCAATCAAACCATTACTTCCACTTTCTAGCACTCCGAATAACGAATTCCAAAACGACATAAGTGAAGTCTCAAACAACAATGAAAATATGCATTTTAACTGCAAGGTAGTTTATTGTTGACACCGTACAAGCTAACTCAAATCAGCAACAACTTTTTTCTCAATCTTCCTTCAAAAATGAAATAATTCCATAAAATTAATTATTTGTCAAGTTAGATAATGTTGTTCAACCATAAAAAGATCAAGGCATTATTAGCACACATATATATCCACCAAATCTCACTTTGCACCCCAACCTACAAAGTGTCCCACTTTAATACACGTTGTCATTCGTCCAACTAGCTTTACACTCGTGCGTTAAACGCACGCCATATATCTCTTCGTCTCTAGCTAAGCCACCACTTGTTCTATCACCACTATCAAAACCACCGCCACCAACCACCAAAAAACTGGGTTCCAAACCCTAAATTCACCTGAATATTTTATTTATTTCCATAACTAGGTTCCAAATCTTTAACCTCTTTCGGTCTTTACTTGTTTACTCCTTTCCATAGGACCCGAAAAAGTTAGATGAGAGAATCTCTTCATTCATCTCCCATGGCTATCAATTTTCTTTTCTTCTACTGCAACTCTCATTTGATTTTTCGATTGAAAGATATTTTCAGCTACTTGCATCCTTTCAAGTAGTCTCATCCAAAAGTTAAATTCTCTCTCTACTAAGTGATTTGACAATGAAGGAGGAAAACGACTAAGAAGAGAGAGAAATATTCGAAGCAAGAAATGCGACTGAACAGAAGCTAAAGGGATTTAATTCTACGATTTGAGCAAGGCTAAGGTAAAAGCATTTCTTGGTGGTAGTGATGGTGGTAGCAGTGAGTTCATGGATAATGACTATAGTGATTAGGGGCGGTGGTGGTGGCAATTGTAGCATTTCTTCGATTAAGAGACAATGGTAAGTACTTCATCTACTCTCAGAAACTTCTAGTATGATTTATTGGTTTTATATTTCATTTTGGTCGTATTTCTGTGGAATGTGAAGAGACGCCCTCAGTCTATGTGTAACTTCATAGTCTCCGCCATTGTTGAACTGTCGGGTCTTTGAAACCTTTGGGTATTTTGTCTTTAAAAGACATATATTGTGTAAATATCCATTGTTGTTTCTCTAATAAATTGTGTTTCAAACAAAAAGAGATTTTAGTTTTTCAAAACTTATTTTTCTTAAAATTGAAATCTTTGGTTGTTTGGACTGTCTGTTGAAAAATCCCTAATTTGTGCAAAATATCTGCGTAGGGTAAATCGATGAAACAGACTGCGAAATCTGAAAAAGGAAAAGGGAAGGGCGAACAAGAAAATCTCTACACTCCCCCAGCTCGCTACAACCAAGTCCCAAATTGGCCTCCATGCCCTCCACCTAATGATGCTATTCTAGAGCTCCCCGCTTCCCAATACTTGCCAGGAATGTGCATAGACCTGGAAGCAATTATACCCTACGTTGATGGAGCCAAGGCCTGTGAAGACATGAATTCTTCTGGCATCCTTCCACTGTTTGTTTTGAATGACTATTCTTACAGCAACCTGCTCGCTGAAGAATTCTACCAAAGGATGTGGCCAGACCCTATTGTTAGCACTGCCTAAGAGGATGGATACGTGGCTAGCCAATTTCAGTAAGTACAAGGTCCATTGCCAAAATCATCAGCGTATCCAACGAAGGACTTACGGAGCTGTCTAATGCTGAAAGGAATGCAACATGCGTAGCTATGTGAGGAGAAGGAACTTCAAAAGAATCATAAGGCAAAATGGCCAGAAGAGATTTTCCATCGGTTGCCTACTGCATCAGCCACCTGATAGACAAATCTATGTTGTTCAAGAATGGAACCCATGACGTGTTTACCACTCTACAGTTATCCCTCACTTCTGGCATATTCATCCAGAAGCAACTGCACTGGGCCAATATCATGTACGATGATTTATGATGCGAATTGTCCAATGCCCAAGCCAACGCTAACTACAAACGGCCCTATGTCAGGCTCATCAACGCTCTTCTAAGAGCAGAGTCAGTCGTCAACTCTACTGTTCAGCCATCTAAGTTGAAGAAAGTGTCTAAGGACAAACAACTGACTACAACTTTCTTCACAAGCTATTATACTGCTTTGAACAAAAGAAGAGAGCACAAAGGACTGCATGCACTCAAGCCAACCATGCTTGAAGACCCACCAACGCTTGTGATCAGGCGAGTCACTGTTGCTACACTGGCTGCCAGGGATGCTGCCAGAGTTGTACGATAGGTAGAGAAGACAAAGGCTAGATAAGTAGCTAGAGACCCTCAAGAAGAATTGGAAGAATTGAGGGATCTAAATAATGAAGCTATCAAAGTTGGGAAGACCCTTCGAAAAAAGGCTACCGGTGCTAGTCAAGAGGAAGACTTTGAAGCTGAACAAGTTGCTTGGCTGAAGGCAGAGTTGAAGGTAAGCAAACGTGTCGCCAAGTCTATTGGTGGTGCATCTTCAACTGCTATCCAAACCTTTTCCTCCAAGCCAACCTCAAAACCAAAACCCTTTTCTTCAACCAAAACTCAGCCCTCTTCCAAGCCGTCCTAAGCCAAAAGAAAACCTTCAACTGACCAACCCTCTCTCTTACCTAAACGCAAGCGACTGCGTAGAACCTTTTCTGACCAACCACCAGCAGACATTTCCAACCCTGCCGATGAAGTGCCTGAACCCCCTGTTCAGTCACTAAGGCGTAAACCTAAGTCTGCTACCAACCAATCCTCCAAACCAACTGATGCCCCTTCCTCAACCTTACCGACTGGGTCATCTACCCAGGAGGAGCCAACCCCTCTGGATGAGTCTATCCCTTAGGAGGAGCCTATAACCTAGGAGGAGCCTACCCAATCACCTACCCATTTTCCTCCTCAATCATTCAACTACTCTCCATCATCTTCACCAATTCCATCTCCCCAACACACCTCTCACCAATAAACATCCACCCATACTTCCTTACCATCCAAACCAAACCCAACCATACCATACATACATACACCCTGGTACCCATCCACTCTTTCTTCAGCAGTAACAAAGTTCATCTTTAAACTTTCTTCTATAGTGGATTTGTATCCTAGACCTCCACCTATCCAAGCAGCTACCAAACCAAAGAGACCAATGCACCCTTCATATGATCCTCCACATTACTGGTTCTCTTCTGATCCCATCCCTACCTCCATATACAATGTCTGTGATCATTCGGACATAGATATTGAAATACCACCAACTCCACCTACCTTTCTAGCTAAATCGAACTCCTCCTCTTCAACACCCATTATACCTATCCCAGACTCTACCTCTTCCTCCTCCAACTCTGCACCCCAACAGCAGATTTTCAACCATGCTGCTGCTGCTACCGCCTCAACCTCAACTCCTTCAGAACCCATATCAGTAGACCTTCGTTCTACTCCCAATCTGGCCAATAATGAAGAAATCATGAACAGACTGGGTGCAAACTATACTCGGCTTGGAGAATTAACCAGCATCTCTCCACTGCTGCTGAAGTAGCTGCCGAGTCATCCAAGTCCGCCGCCAGATACTCCAAAATCTTACGACAATTCCAGGATGATGTTTGGACAATATTTGGGGAGTTCAGGCACGAGTCTACCGATCTAAAGATCAATATGGAAGCTCAGCGGAATGAGACTATGCGCGTACTTTCTATACTCTTTTACCAGCTTTTCCACAGCTTCACCCTCTATCTTGCTCATGGTTGCCCACCCATCATTGAAATCAGCGACCACCTGCAGAAGGAAACTCAAAAGAGAATTACTGCTGAGCAAGATCATGATCTGGCCATCACGGAGGAGAGACGAATGAGATCTATGAACACTATGCTGATCGACGAGATCAACAGACTTCGAGAAGAACTTAACTACCATTCTCGTTCCATCAGACATCAGAATACCGACGAAGATTACGCCAGAAGAGTTGAAGAACTCGAGCGTAGACGTAAAGATCAATAAGCTGCTGACAAAGGCAAAGGAAAAAAGATCATGGTAAAAATTTCTAACAGTCAGTATCTTCCTTTGTATCTATCTTTGTATTAAAAAAAATCTCTGTATATTTAAACATCTTGTTTGAAATATAGTTATATTTTCAAAAATCTTATGTTTTAAATCCATATGTGCTTTTAAGTGTTATATTTATTCTTGGAATTTAAACATCTTGTTTAAATTTATTTAAACAATATTGCTCTGATCTACTTATGCTTGTTGTTCAATGCTCTTATCTTGTATGCACTTAGATTAGACGTTACATCTGAGGCTTTCTTTAGGATAGAGGCACGTCTGCAGTTATAAAATTTTCAAACTCTTCTGACATGTTATTATCTATCCCTAAGCATTAAAGTTTTCATAGCCCTCATTTGTAGTAATGATGACCGGATGCAAATATGAGGAGATTGTTGTTTCTCATTATGTTATTTAGATTTGCATTTGTTCATACATTATATTAGGTTCTATACTTAGTGGCTAAATGAGTTGCGTACCAGTTAGCGTGACAACTGTGTATAGAATTTTGCCTTTAGAAAATATTGTTGGACTCTTCGCAAGATCGACAGACCTCATCAAGCGCCCCACCGCTTGACCACAGGACTTCATCGAGCCTTCGCTGCCTTCACTAGCAGACTTCATTCTGCGTGCCAGCTAGCTGTCCCATTAGAAGTCAAAGGTCAAAGATGTCCAAGCTATTTGAATTTCAGACATAAATATTTTCTTCGAATATTTATTTGAAGACATCTCTTAGTGGAGTTATTGAAGATATCAATATTAAGGATTCCTATGTAGTGGGGTTCCCACTATCATTGTTCCAAGACAAATGTTGGAATAGTCCCACTAGTGAACAGTGTTGGGCACGCCTCCACTACCTAGACAAAAGGAATCTACCAAAACTCCAAGACAATGCTCTAGATCGATTCAAGGAAAAACTGCAACACTTTATCATTGTTTGAGGAATCATCAAACTCCAAGTTGCGGCTGTCCCCTCCTTGTTTCACAACGGTCTCAAGATCATCATCACTCATATATATACTACGCTTGAAGATAAAGAAGTTGTCCAGAAATACACAGCTCTTTGCCTTTGCTCTGAATCTACACGACAACTTACAAGTTCAATCTTCAGTGCATTCAAGTGATCTCATTAGATCTGTGAAGTCCTCACCAACAACAAGAAGATTATCCATTCTCTAGCATTCATCTTATTCTTTCTTGTTGTTATCTCATTTGTTCTTCTGTCACAATGATTATCTGTTTTCTAGATATTCACTAACCACCCACCAAACACAAGTCAAATATTTTGTACACGATCTGTTAGAGATTTCTGTAATAAATCTAGTGGAAAACATAGTGTACTTTCAAATCCAAGGTACGTAGTACTATTTTACAGTACGAACCATCTCAAAATCATTGTGTTATTTACTATTTATGTATTGCTTTCATAACTGTTTATCTATCTGTTACATCTTGACTCCTTGATTGCAAATTGAGACGCACTGCAAGTCTGCCTATAGGTCTTAGCAACAGACTTGGTGATCTGTTCCAAGTGTTCTTTCCATGGCTCTAACTTCTATAGTTTTCAGCCTACATTTTTGGAACATTGCCTTGAAAGTTTTTAAGTGTAACTCGACTATTCAACCCCCCCCCTTCTAGCCTAGTATTGTGCCCGTTGCGACTAACAACGTAGTTGTCTCAATGAACCAAGTTTGTGGGATCTCCACTCATCATGATTGAGTTACCGTTATGAACTTCTGTTTGTGTGGGTTTTAGACCCATTCCACCAACTGCTTGGTACATTTGATTCCATCATGGATCAAGTTATGCAAGTTTGTTTAGAGGATTTCTAAGACACTGATCCTCCACTTTTGGTAAGCACGTATCCACTAGTGGACTTGGAGACTTTTGTGTTCGATATCTAATTTGGATCACAGTATCCTTCTAATACAGCTGGATATATGGTGTAATGTATCCCATGCCTCAAGGTGCGCTTTAAGTACCTGAGTTCTCTTGTCAATACTGTCCAATGGTCATTAGTTGGATTACTCGTGAATCTACTTAGCTTGTGTATCGAGTAAGCTATGTCAGGAAGAGTATAGTTAGTTAAGTACATTAAACTGTCAATAATCTGTGCATACTTAAACTTTGATATTGAATCTCCTCTATTTTTTGGCTAAATATAGATTTAAGTGTACTGGAGTCTTAGCTGAAGGTAGATTAAAAGCATCGAATTTCTTGAGTACACTCTCAATATATTGAAATTGTAACAAGACAATTCCCTCGGATGTCCTAGAGTTCTTTATCCCTAGCATGGCATCTGGATCAAGAAGATCTTACTACTTTGAAAATAAACTTCTCCACTTTTGCTCTGGACCACCTACCACTAGTCTTCGGCCAAGAAATCCACAAGAGGAGATAAGTGCTTTCTTCATGCTAGCAAGGTGCTCCCCTTTATTTGAATAAAAGAAAAAGAAGTTGGGAGTAGTATTATATTCATACAATAGCTTTTACAATTATTAATAACGCCTAAAAATTTAACATTCTATATACACAAAGGTTAGACTAACTTATGTATTATTGGCATATCTTAACAAACTAAATATAGTACTCCCTCCGTTCTATAATATATGTCGTTTTAGGAGAGATATTTTGTTCTAAAATAGATGTCACTTTGCATTTTTCAATGAATTTTTTTCATTTCTTTCTAATTATACCCATAATTATTGACTTCATAACTTGTCTTTGACTCTTTGGGTAAGAGTATTAAAAAACATCTCATTAATGTTTGAACTAATAAGGACAGTTTAGTCTTTACAATATGTTTCTTTAGTTTGTGTGAAAAGCTCCAAAACGATATATATTTTGGAACGGAGGGAGTATTACCTCCGTCCCAAAATAGTTTGGTTTGTCCTGGTACACAGATTAAGAAACAATAATTGACTTGATTATTAATATTGGTTTGATGTGTAATTTCTTTTAAAATGTAAGTGGCTCATAATTAAAGTAAGATGAAAAAGTAATGATAAAATAGTGAAAGTGTTGTTCTGAAAAGAAAGTTTCAAATAAAACAAACAAAACAATTAATTTTGAACGAACAAAAAAGAAAAGTATGACCATAATTTTGGGATGGGGAATATGTTTTACCATAAAGACTACTTATGCACAATTTTCAATGTCACCTACTAGATGTTTTTCTAGACAAAACATTCTATTAATAGGTGTCTTTGGAAACGTTAACTTTTACTTTTTAATACTTCATCCGTTCCTAAATTATAGTCTCCCTTTCTTTTTTCGTTCGTCCCAAAATAATTGTCCAGTTTCAAATTTACCTTTTTAGAACATCACTTTTACCACTTTACCCTTATTTTTTCGTCTTACTTTAATTATAAGCCACATACACATGTGCTTTAAAGAAAACTACACATTAAACCAATATAAATAATCAAGTCAATTGTTTTTTCTTAATCCGTGCGTCGGGTCAACTAGGACGATAATTTAAGGACTGAGGGAATACAAATTTTCCTCAACTCAACACGCACAAAAAATAAATCGACTCATTTATACGTAGAAGTAACACTCCTAACAGAAGAAATTTTACAAATGATCCTTATAAAAAGAACAATCTCAAAAAAAATAAAACAACAAAATATATAGAAATCAATATTGTAATTAAATAATCGTTTAATTCTACTATTATTTTTCGGTTTCCAATCAACAACATATCGATTTGTAAGACATACACAAACACATACTCCTTCCATTATAAAATAATCGTCTTGTTTGACCTGGCTTACTGTTTAAAATAAAATCGACAATATTATAAATAATTGTATTTTATGTACCTTCTTTAAATCCATTGTGCATGCGACCTTAATTAAAGTTTATCAAAATATGTGTCTTTAACTTCTTGGCCGACGTGTGTTTCACTGAGATTTTCATTAGGTTTGGTAATTGTAACACATTACCCATTAACCCACCCAACCCAAACCACTAATTATCTAACACAACCCACTAATTACCCAATCCAACCCATTAATATTTTTGGGTTGAAGTCGGTAATCTGTTTCAACCTAATAATATTAACGGGTCGTGTCGGGTTAACACAGATAGGACTCGTTACCCATTTCGACCCATAAATTTTTTATGCTACAAATTGATGTTTTTTGGGGGGAAATTTTGAGTTGAGCCGGGTCGACCCGCTTTAACCCGTTCTTCGTTTCATCTGACTCATTTCGACCCAACTCATTTCAACCCGTTAATTTGATATTTGGGTTCTAACGGGTTTGGACATGTTTCAACTCATTACATATTCCAACTTAATCCAACTCACCTAATTACTAGGCCTAACTGTCATAAATACAATTTAGCTCAAGTTTGCAAAGTAGGTAATGGTGAGACTAATGTTATATATGGGTGATTTGCAGTAATGAGAACAACCTTCTTTGTACGTTTTTTTAGAGATATTTCAGTTTTAGATGCTTTAATTAAGTAGGGTAGTTTCATCGGAATTAATAAAGGTCGGTTTCATATACTTGCTTTCTCAAGTATTGTTGAAACCGACCACTTGATTTTGACAATGATCATCTTAGAGAAACAAAGTTATAGATGCTTGATCTTTACCTCTGAGTGTAACTGTAGCAAGCCCAGTCTTTTCAGAAAAGAGTAGGGCTCTTATGAAACAATCGTATAGATTATAATTCGTTAGACGAAACTTCATTTTTTTACAGCTTAATCCACCAACATATGGTGGGTCGAGTCAGAGGATCTATCATACCTAAAATATCCGCAAGTCGGTCTTTCCTAAGTTTTTACCTTCTAAATCTATATATATATATATATATATATATATATATATATATATATATATATAATTGCAAGTGTATATTTATCCCTCCAAAATCATACATTTTGAAATTTTGACTTTTGAATTACCATTCCACTCTTTGTCTCTCATATCTTATCTCTTCTGGTTGTATTTCTCTTTCTCTTTCTCTCTCTCATGTCTTCTCCATATTTTCTCTATCATCACTACCATCTCCTCTCTTTTAATTATGTTTAGACATTTTTCACTCTTTAAACAAAAAAAATAGTAACTAAAACAAAAATAATAGTTCCGGAGTCAAGAAAACAAAAATATAAGACGTTAGTAAAATAAAAATAATTTATGGAACAAACCACTATAAAAATATAAGTTACAGAATCAACAAAACAAAAATAATTTAATACAGATGTTAGTAAAATAAAATAGTTTACAGAACAAAAGTTTTTTAAAAATTCTTATAAAAAACGTAACACAAAAATACATTGGTAAAATAAAAATATTTGATGGAACAAAAATAATAGTTACGGAGTCAATAAAACAAAAGCAATTTAAAGTGAGGTTACTTAAAAAATTTGTTATTTTTTATTTTAGCTTATTTTCTTATCAGAAATTTATTTATTCATAAAATACAAATATAATTTAATAAAAGTAAGGGATAATTGCATAAAAAACCCCGACCTATTTTAGGTATTGCAAATTGAACCCTGACAATTGTTTATAGGCTTATTGAAACCCAGCCTATTTTTTATGTTTCAATTAGAAGCCTCCGTCCATTTAATCCGTTAAATGGTAAGGTTTGCTGAGTAGGATGCCACGTTGGCATCCTACGTGGCCAATTTTATTTCATTAAAAACCTTGTACAAATTTTGTAATTTCATAAAAAATCCTAAAATTTATTTTCACCAAATAAAGCCTTAAAATTTAAAATAAATAGTTATTTATATACCAATTTCATTTTAACAAAAAATAAAGTTATTTTTTTTAGAAAATAGGGCTCAAAATATGATGCAAGTTCTAATGAGTATTTAATATTTAATACACATCCGATTCTAAATAATCATCATGTTTGATTTCGCACACAAATTAAGAAAAACAAATTATCTCTATTATAATATTGGAATAATTTGTATAAAGTATTTATTTAATATGTAATATTTTAATAAAAATTAAAAATTAATATATTTGTTTTAAAATTTATTTGTAACATTTAATATTATGTTTAAAACTATAATTTTCAAATTATAAATTTTCTTAAAGAAGTTAAAAACTAATTAAAGTAAAATTTGTTACCCATTTTATATTTTAGAAAATTTTAAATTATAGTTGTTTAAAAAATGATTAAATAATTATTTGGTCACTGAACTATACACAAAATATGCATTTGGTCCCACTATTTTTTTTTGAAATGTGTTTGGTCCTTAAACTTGATTTTTGTTAAGAGACTCCCCTCTTACGGGGTTACCATGAGATTTTCCGTCTATATTTATTTTAAATTCCAAATTTGCCCTTAATAGAGATCTTACAGATATTCAGCTTCCTTGTCCTCCCTCCAGTCATCATTTCCAATTCCCCCATTCCACAACCATGGCGGCCGTTCCAACTCAGCTCCAACTCGCACAAATCGTCACCATCCTCGGCCCCGACCAAGCTCTCTTCGAAACCTTAATCTCCCACCTCATGTCCATCACCAATGACCAGTGTTCCGAAGCCAAAGCCCTCTTCGACCTCTGTAAACAAACCCACCCCGATACCCTCTCTCTCAAGCTCTCCCACCTCCTTCATTCCCCACACCCCGAGGAACACACCATTTCTGCCATCCTCCTCCGCAAGCTCCTCATACATGACGATTCCTATCTATATCCTTCGTTCTCTCTCACCACCCAGTCAACCCTCAAATCGGTTCTCCTCAATGCCGTCATCAAGGAATCCAACAAAACCATCACCAAAAAGCTATGTGACACCGTATCCGAGTTCGCCGCTTCGGTTGCCCTCGAAAATGGCTGGCCGGAGCTTTTGCCGTTTATGTTCAATCGCGTTAGTTCTGACAATCCTAAGCATAAGGCGAACGCGTTGCTGATTTTCGCCCAATTGGCTCAGAATATTGGGGAAACTCTAATTCTGTATCTGGATACTTTGCATTCGATGTTTCAGAGTGTTTGGCGACATGTGTGAATCCAGACATTAGAATCGCGGCGTTGGGAGCGTCAGTTAATTTTATTCAGTGTTTGGAGAAGGCATCAGAGTGGGAAAAGTTTCAGAATTTGTTGCCATTGATGATGCAAACAGATCTCAAGCGAACAGAGAAAGAGAGAGAGAATGAAAGATCGATGGTAGGCGGGGGGGGTTTTGGCGGGGCGGGAGGGAAGTCGCTGGGGCTATGGCGGTTGGGGTCGGCGAAAGAAATCCAAGGAGGCTGGCGGCTATGGTGGAGATGCGCCGGAGATGGGAGTCGGATCTGGGCTTGAAGTTGGCGAGGGGATGAGCGATGGAGCTGGGGCTATGGCGGATTTTGGGAGATTTTAGCATAAGAGATGAGATAGAGAGAAAGGGAGATCGTTGTCTGATAATAAAGTTAACCAATTCCTACTTCATCTTCATGTTGGGAGAAGAAAGAGATCTGGTTTCTATCTTCATAAGATGCCCTCAAATGTAAGGGTAAATTTGGAATTTAAAATAAATATAGACGAAAAATCTCACGGTAACCCCATAAGGGGGGAGTCTCTTAACAAAAATCGAGTTTAAGGACTAAATACATTTCAAAAAAAATAGTGGGACCAAATGCATATTTTGTGTATAGTTCAGTGACCAAATAATTATTTAATCATTTTTTAAACAACTATAATTTAAAATTTTCTAAAATATCAAATGGGTAACAAATTTTACTTTAATTAGTTTTTAACTTCTTTAAGAAAATTTATAATTTAAAATTATAGTTTTAAACATAATATTAAATGTTACAAATAAATTTTAAAACACATATATTAATTTTTATTAAAATATTACATATTAAATAAATACTTTATACAAATTATACCAATATTATAATAGAGATAATTTGTTTTTCTTAATTTGTGTACGAAATCAAACATGATGATTATTTAAGATCGGATGTGTATTAAATATTAAATACTCATTGGAACTTGCATCATATTTTGAGCCCTATTTTCTAAAAAAATAACTTTATTTTCTTAAAATGAAATTGGTATATAATTAACTATTTATTTTAAATTTTAAGGCTTTATTTGGTGAAAATAAATTTTAGGGTTTTTTATGAAATTACAAAATTTGTACAAGGTTTATAATGAAATAAAATTGGCCACGTAGGATGCCAACGTGGCATCCTACTCAGCAAACGTTACCATTTAACGGATTAAATGGACGGAGGGTTCTAATTGAAACATAAAAAATAGGTTGGGTTTCAATAAGCCTATAAACAATTGTCAGGGTTCAATTTGCAATACCTAAAATAAGTCTGGGTTTTTTTATGCAATTATCCCTAAAAGTAATCATTCAAAATGAAGAACTTATTTGAGTTCATATTTTATTTGTAGGGCGGAAAAAATTCAAATTTCTTAGAAGACATTCATTATACAGAGTTTTTAACAGTATAAAGTGTTCAGGGTTGTCAAGTCATGAATTGACACTTAAAATTGGTGTTCCAGTAATGTTATTCAGAAACATTGATCATGCTGTAGGGTTGTGTGATGGAACAGGACTAATCATCATAAATCTTGGGGATCATATTATTGAAACAAATTTTTTGAAAGGAAGCAATGTTGGAGAAAATGTTTTTATCCTAAAATTGTCATTAACTCCATCCGATGTAAGACTGTCTTTCATGTTCCAAAGAAGACAATTTCCATTGCTGGTATCATATGTAATAACAATTAACAAGTGTCAAAGTCAATAATTACACATAGCCGTATGTCTCTTTTTGAAAAACTAGATATTGATATGCGGTGAAAATGAAAAACCAACTAATAAGATAACAAATGTTGTGTATAAGGAATTTTTTTAGAATCTATAATGATTAGTGATATACTTATGTGTCATTGTTAATAAACCGATTCTTTTTATTTTATATTTTAAGATTTTTTATCATTTTTTATTTTTTATGTACAAATTAATTGACGTGTATTTAACGCACGGGTTAAAAAAAACTAGATAGTTCTAATTGGCGAGCAGTTTTGACTTTGGACTTTCTAACGTTGTTCGTTTAAAAGTGAGACCTATCAATAAAAGAAGCAAGCAAATCAGAAGTGAATTGACAAACTTGACACTTTCAATTAAAAAAATACACCTCAATTTTTAAAAGTGTACTATTCAATCTGACATATAGATTAAAAAAATAACTATACTGTAAATATAATGAGTCAGATTGAGAAAAGATAATTGATTTTATTACTAATATTATAATAGTGTGTATTTTAAAGGATATTCATGAAGTTCAACAATCAAAGTAATTAAGAGTAAAATAATAAATGTAACTTTGAAAAAAAGAACTATTAGAAAGTAAACATCTTTTTCTATCTCTTAGGAAGTAGAGTAAAAAGTAGACAAATTTTTTTCTAACAACTTAAAATGAAAAGGAAGGGATCTTCAAAAAATAGTGAAAAAAAGAGATTTATCTCGGATAATTGGTTTTCTGTCTTGGTCAATGGATCTCCCTCGGGTTTTTTCCATTCATCCCTTGGCCTTCGTCAAGGAGATCCTTTCTCCCCTACCCTCTTCATTATAGCTGCCGAAGTCCTCAGTCGAAGTATTAATGATTTACATGCCTCCAGCCCTAGTGTTGCTTTCTCCTCAGCTAGTGACTACCCTATAATTTCCCATCTCTCTTTTGCGTACGACATAATCATCTTTTGCAATGGTAGCCTTCTCTCTCTTTCTACACACCGTCAAATCCTCTCAGACTATGAACAACTTTCGGGCCAATCTATTAATTAACATTAACAAAAGCAGTTTAACCGTTTCGGCCAAGCTTCCTCTGCTCGCTTTAATTTTATTGTGGCGTTCTTACACTTCTCTTGGAAGGAATTACCTCTCATATATTTGGGTTGCCCTCTATTTAGTGGGCGAAAGCTTAAAAGATACTTTGACCCTCTCCTTTTAAAGCTGAGGTCTCGCATTGATTCTAGGGTTGTTGGTTTCTTGTCTGCTGCTGGTAAGATCGCCCTCATTAACTCTATGTTGCAATCCATCACTGCCTATCATTTGGCTGCTCTTGATCCCCCTATTTCAATTATTCGGACTGTTGAAAGAATGTTTGCTAATTTCTTCTGGGGCCAAATTGAACACAAGCAGCGCGCTCATTGGATTTCTTGGTCCTGTTGTTGTTCTCCTGTTTCTGAAGGGGGCATTGGAATTCGCTCTCTTCGTGATATCACCATAGCATATTCTGCTAGCATCTGGTGGAGATTTCGCACTCTCCAATCTCTTTGGTCAAGCTTTTTCATGCCCAAATATTGTCGCCGGCTTCACCCAACTCAAACCTCTACTAAAGGCTCCCACATATGGTGCCGTATGTTATCTATCCGGCCCTTTGTGGAACAACATCTTAAATGGCTGATTGGTCGGGGTCAATGCTCTCCTTGGTTTGATGTGTGGATTGATGGTGGTCCTATTGCCCAACCGCAAAATATCTCGGCCTTCTCTGTCCGTGATCTCTTCATCGACTCCTCAAACTTAAATGCATCAATTGCTGCCCAGCTCTCGCCTTCTGATCGCCAGCGTATTTTGGACCAGCATTGTTACCTGCATGATAATGAGGACTCTCCTTGTTGGCCTCTTTCCTCTTCAGGGTGTTTCTCCCTTACTTCGGCTTGGCAGTACCTCAGGGATCCTAAGCCCAGTATGTTTTCTGCTAAATTCTTTTGGCATGTCAAGATTCCGAAGCATCTTAGTGTTTTTATGTGGCGTCTTTTCCATCGAAGACTTCCCATTGACGAAGCTCTCATGACAAGAGGCTTTCAGCTGTCCTCTAAATGTTTTTGCTGTTTCGATGGTCATAGTGAAACCTTCAATCATGTCTTCCTTCAATGCCCCCTCCCTACTCATATTTGGTCGGTTTTCAGTGTGGAATTTCAAGTCAATAACTGCACCTCTTCTATTCAGCAATGTTGCTTCTCGTCGTGGCTTTTTCATCAGCATTCTTTGGCCCACCTCGCCATCCCAATTTTGATCTTGTGGAACATCCGAAAGAATCACTACAAGAAAAAAAGACATTTTGCTACGAAAAAATTTGTAGCCAAAAATATCACTTTCGTCGCTAATTACATTTGACGACGAAATGACTTTCGTCGCATCTTCGTCGCCTATGCGACGTCGCTAAAGGTTATTGGCGACGAAAAATGTGTTTGTCGTCAAATGGCATCATTTGTCTACATGCACAATATTTCGTCGCAAATTAGATTCATCGCAAATGCATCTATAATGCCTACAAAATTATTAGTCGCAAGACCTCAACGTTTTAACTACAAAATATAATTAGTTGTTAATGGGTTGTTGTTTAACTACAAAATATTTTGTAGTTGATGGGTTCCCATTTAACTACAAAATATTTTGTGGGTATTGGAATTTTATTTAACTACGAATAATTCGTAGTTGTCGAGGTATTATTTTACTACGAAATAATTCGTAGCTATTGGGTTGCCATTTAACCATGAAAAATTCGTAGCTATTGGGTTGTTATTTTACTATGAAATAATTCGTAGCTATTGGGTTGTTATTTAACCATGAAATAATTTGTACTTGTTGGGTTGTTATTTAAGTATGAAATAATTCGTAGCTGTTGAGTTATTTAATAACTACAAAATAATTTGTAAGTGATGTGTTGTTTGTTTGTAATTGGTTTGTTGTTTAACTACGAAATTATTATGTTGTTTTTCTTATAACTATACAAATATGTAGATGGCTATCCTGTAACATATCTTCATCATCTATATTTTTTTGAAGTCCATCATATTATGGATTAAAAATCATATACAACTCTATTCATAGGTGCACCAACACTAGTCTTCAATACACGAAATGTGAATCCTACCATAAACATAATAACGACTAGACAACTATATAGCAATCCATTGTCCAAAAGCAAGAGAAACTAGCTTCGCTTCCAAAAGTATGCAAACCACCTATTAACATAAACAAAAAGCACACGACTTTCTTATCTGGCTAGTCAGTCCCTCAACTTGCAGATGAGCCTCCTACGTAATTCTTCATTGATAAAAAGTTATATCACAATCGCCATATATACCAAGTCCTATCACACTTCAATGTGACCTAAAATCTGCAAAAGTAAATAGGGGCAGTGAAAATGACATACATATATGATGATTCAAGTATATATAAATTCGCTAATATAAATTCAACGATCGAGCTGTACTACTTGACAAAATTAAAGGCATGGAGAAGAAAAAGATCATCTTGGACTCGGAGAAAAGGAAGAAAACAAAGTTAAGTCTATCACAAACTTAAAATGAAAAAAAAAACATCAAACCTTAGAATCTCATAATACTACCCAAAAAATGTGTCCATTCTTGTGATAAGCTCATTGAGTAATAGTCATGATTTCAAGTATCTCCACCCTCAACATAGTGGTTTCTCTTTTTTTTAGACCACCCAATGGAGCCTTCAGCTTGAATGGCCAAGGAAGTTGTTGGCCTCCTTAAAATGGTGGCCAACTATTAAGATTTCATTAGTTGAACTACTACAAAGTTTGGTATTAAGGCGAATGAGATATTAAACACTTAGAAAGGCACTTATTTCAAGTCTTTTTACCTTGTATGCAAATGAATCTTGTACAAACACAAAACATATAGTGCAAAACAATAAAAATTCCAAGAACCAGCTAAGTACTCCTGACAAAGGATGAAATCAATAACTTTTTTATGAGTCA
Source organism: Codonopsis lanceolata (assembly GCA_013146195.2). Classification (NCBI taxonomy): domain Eukaryota; kingdom Viridiplantae; phylum Streptophyta; class Magnoliopsida; order Asterales; family Campanulaceae; genus Codonopsis; species Codonopsis lanceolata. Next base: position 11,200,120 of record CM028378.1, on the reverse strand, counting down.
ACACCTGATTATACCCCAGGATTTTGCCTGGAAATTGAACAACTTGCCATTAGTTTGCTTGCTTAGAATGTCTTGTATAGTTGATCTAACATTATAAATTTATAGAGAATTTACTGTCTTGTTTCAAACTAACATGCACAAGTCGGAGCGCATGCATCAGGTCCCATTTCCAAGTCTCCCTCCCGCACACAAAACAAAAGAAAATAATACCAGACAAATACCTAATATAGAAAGCCTAAAAATTATCGCAGCTAATACACAAGACAACCAACTTTTAAGTTTTCAAATAATAACTTACGAACACCTATGCTCCAAGTTCTAACTCCAAGAAAATGCACTAGACCACAAATGAACTTCCAATCCTAAAAGGGATGAAACCCTAGACAAATATGACTAGAAATCTAAACAGGTTAAAACCTGACAAAAGGCACATTGCAAGGTAACCAAACACTATCAGACATTCATGAACAATCAAGACAAATTATCTAAAACAATATAATAAATATAAACAAGCTAATCTTGCTGAAAGTATTCAGAAGCACAAGCAGAAGTATTTTACCAACCAACTACAACTCATCTCAGAATCCACTGTGATATTAACTCAACTCAAAAGACGGAAATCACGGGCCTTCCATAAAAATGTAGATTATTTTATCCATCATTATTTTATCTCATTTTTAGAGTTATCTGATATTTTTGGTAGATCAGAGATAACACTAATTTATCTCGCTAGTTATCTTATCTGGTATTTGATAGTCAATACTAAGTTTATGATTAGATTATTTTTTTCGAAAATACCCTAATATTGAATTATGATAAAATATGCTTCGATTTATCTTACTCATTGTATTATATATATATATATATATATATATATATATATATGTGTGTGTGTGTGTGTGTGTGTGACAGAAATGGCTTTTGACAAACAATTTTCGTCATCTAAAAAAAACACTATTATTATGATAGAATATGTTGCATACAACAATGTTCCATGTGGGATTGAGTTAAAGTGTGTTGGGATCTTGTTTAGCATTTCGGCGTAGAAATGGAGGGCAATATGGGAATGATATAAGTAGTCTCTTTTGTTCTAATCCGAGATTAAATAATAACTGGGGTGGTGAGATATTATTTAATCTTGGATAAGGGGGTTATTCGAGTATATGGATAATTTTATCCGACACACAAAACTCTACCAAGTATTGGATACGGATAAAATAGTGTTATCCGCCTATTTATCCGGCTACCAAATGACACTTTAAAAGTTAATAGATTAAAAAAATCCTGATTCAAGTAATACACTTAGCCGGGTTGACTGCACCCAACTCATGTATCAGTCGGCTGCATCAGATTGCATGCCAAATAGATTCAATCTCGACGGTCTGTTGCTTCACTTTTATAAAGACTATCGGGACAACACCATAAAAGGAAAGTGATATCATTCACAAACAATTGTAGATTAGCAATGCCTAGCATCATCTCAGTATTCAATATAAGGTTCTAGCTCACAATCTTTGAATAATGAGCCAGCATAATGAAATAAATTGTTCTTAAGAGATTTCATTAAGAGCTTTAAAATGCTAATTTTTAGGTGACAGTGCCATCCTCAGTTTCCCCATCATTTGATGGTCGTCGAAGGACTAGAGCAATGAGTAAGTTTGAATTTTCCTCAGTATGTTACTGACTCGAGAAATAGCATTTGCAAGACTTCTTATTTTCATTTCATTAACTGCCCTACATTCATCTGCAGTGACTTGGAGAGTGACTTGCACTTATTCACAGATGATGGTCTCAACAAAGCCAATATGTTGCGTCTCCATGTCATGTTTTTACAGCCATGCAATCACTTCTTTCCCATCATGTTCTTGTGGTTGCTAGAACAAAAACAATCGTCTCATGTAGGTTCATAATACTCAGACTATTTTGATTTGGACTCCAGTTGGATTATGGATAGACATCGAGTTGTCTAAAACTCACTATTGGACCTATTGGACTATACACAGGAGGGAAACAAGCATTGCAAGTGTGGTGGGAATGAACCCATCAACAGAGGGTAATGGCCCCCCGATACAATGTACATATAACACATGTGCCCTGCTAGTGCTCAATGGCATGTGAAGACAAATTACAAGGAGTATTGGCGTATGAGGATCACCGTCATAACTACTAGACGCATCAGCTTAGCATATTGATATGAACATTTTTTTCTTTTAACCTCGTGTATATCGTTGCTATTACTGTGTTACGAAAAGTATGAGCGAGGCGTACCAGCGCTGCTCCACTACTGTTGGAATGGCGAAGGGGTTGAGTATTTGTGTGCGTGTTTTGCAAGATAGATGAAGAGAAGAGAAAGGAAGGAAAGTACAGAGGCGTACCAGAGCTGTTGTGCTGCTGTTGGAATGGTGAAGGGGTTTTATCGGTCTTTATCCTTGAGAATCCCATGTGACACATCCAATCAACGAGGGAAATTTCAAAGAAACGCAAACACGAATTAGATTGAGAGAGATAAAGACATTGATTGCAATAAAAAATATTCAGGGACTAAAATTTGAAATTGTCAAGAGCAGCAAACCTTCTTGATTTTTTTTTCCTTCAACTAAAATAATTTGGCTGATCAAAGAAAATAAAATGAAATGCAGACTCTTGTTTAAAAACAGAGATAATACTAGTAGTTACTAACATAACAGCATCCATCCATTAGATTATGGCTGCTCTCTTGGCTAAGTATGCCCTTAAATTGCGTTCAACTACTACTCACCCAACTCCCTTTGAGTATGGTATCGCAATTCCCACATTGTGATAAAACAACCTCAAACCCTATAAAAAATGAGAATCACCCAAATACTTTGAATAGAAAATGATCATCACAAGGAATAGTTAGTCATTGAACTCCTCCCAGAATGTCATATAGTGATCACAGATGATTCTCTATCAAAAGAAGGTCAACCTTGACTTTACCAAACCTATTTCAACTTATTCACAATCTCCTTCGATTCTATCTACTCCTGTTGTCCAAGGTGCCAACGGTTCTTAGCACAACCTTGAATACATTAATTCATCCACATCCACAAACTCATAAGGATTCATGTCAACTATTTTCTTGCATTAGTGCGGGTCCCTAACAAGTCAGTGTTACGGACCATAATGAAAAAATATGCAAAAAAGATTGATCTCAACCATGTATATACTTTAAAAAAAAAGAGGGAAGTATAAAAGTACTAATCCATCCTGTCCAAAGCAATCTACACCATTCATCAATTCTATTTTTGGCACCAACCGTAAACCTTCAGATTTTGCCCAGACAGGCACGCGCCTCTGCCAACAGTTCACTATATTAATGCACATTAGTTTTTTGCATTAGGACAATACTATATTAATGCACATTAGTTTTCAACTCTAGTAAGTGCTTTAATGCTTCAATGGTGATAATGATATTCCTCTTTTCTATACTGCGTTGAAATAATATATGCATATAAGTGTCTTTCAAGAAGCGTAAGATCGACAAGGGTGAAATTAGTTAAGGATTTCAGCAGCTACATTGGCCTCTCCAGTTTTCCCCTACTCTGAACAATCCTTAGAATAAAGGTAAATGAAGATTGCCAACAAATGGTTCAGGTTGCAGCTGATGTAGAGGTGAATCAGCTATTGGTTGGATTTATTTAACATCTTAATGTTAATCAGAACAAATACTTTGGGGGTACAAGTCTCAAGATGTTGTCAAGGTGATTTTCCCCTAACAATTACAATTATTAATCAGAACAAATACTTTGGAGGTGAATTAGCTATTGGTGATTTTCCCCTAACAATTGTAAGAAAATCCACGACAGAGACACCAACCTGCTCACTGAGGCATTGTCATAGATATTTAGCATATCAAAAAAAGCTAGCGTATAAGATGTGAAACGATCCACAACAGAGACACCAACATGTTTCAAAACAATTTTTATAGCTATTGGTAACCAAAGGCATGAGACTGAAATAAAAATATCAACATCTTATCAGGAATGGAAGTAGATTTCTGATGACTGACAATTGCAATCATTAAATTGGAACCTTAGACGATTTAGCTTCAGTCATCATTTTGAATACTCTTCTAGCATTCTACTTTTGTTCCCTCGAAAAAAAAATCCAGTGTTTCTAGAATGTGTGCCAAATAAAGAGCTTTTGGTTTAGATACTATAGATGGCAATTTTTTCTCGACATAAGAGGATTGATGTGGAAATAAGAAAAGTTAGAAGCAAGGATAATTGAGGTGAAAAACAATCTTTATGTTAGGACTATAAAGTATAAACCAACCTATCATCCTGTAGTAGCTTAATGCGACGCACCATTTCTGCTGAACTGAGTTGTTCATTTCTGATTGGAACAGCAGGTTACAGAAGCAGTTCTTGCTAGTTCCCCAGAAATAAGAAATTGCAATAGCCTGTTTCAGGAGGTATTATATACAACCTCTCCACATGAACAATTTAATCCAATATGCCACAGAATAACTAAAGACCATTAAAAAGAGACAAAATTGCCACATTCTTCACAGGAGCACTAATCATATGCATGAGTTATGTGCAACACTGTAATAGATGTTGTCTTGGGTTAAAACAGGGTCATGAACTGACAAGCACATTATGAAATGCAAATGCATAGCTGCACAAGTATCAAGCAACAATTATAAGCAAAAGACATATAAGACGAATTCTTTGCAATGATTAGATCAAAGAATCTTTCCAGCATTCTTAATTCTATGGTTCTAGTTTGGTCCATTTGTCTAGTATTATTTATTGATTGCACGTATATTTTGATCCAATGAAAAGAACACCGAAAGCTAAAAGGTAGTAATGTAGCAAGTGCTTCCAACATGTCTTTCTCTTATGATGCACAATGCAAAAGTTCCCTGTCCAATTTTAAAGCAAGATATAGGCATATATGTATCAGACACACTTTTTCAAAGTAAGTACCCATGACTGCTCATTGTCCTTTCCTTGGCATTGTATTTGTTCTTGTTGTGATTGAATCTTATCTCCTTGGTTTTGTATTTGTTCTTGTTGTGTTGACACAATAGACTCCAACTGTTATTTAACTCTCGTACTTTATTGATGATTTATTTTGTTTATAATAAATGTTTCATATATTGTGTAGTAGAGTGTTGCATTTAAAAAAAGAGTGCTAATAGCACAAATTGTAATAAAAAAATCTCACATTTTTTTGGATAGGAAAAAATTTAAAAATCCCACATTCAAAAGATGTTTTCTATTACTAAATATGTTTTGCTCACCTAGGTTCTGAATTTGTGGTCAATGTACAATAAGAAGAAAAGTAACCCCTCTTTCTCTGAAATTCTGGCTCCATCCCCGCCTCTAAACGGAATTTGGTTTTATCCCAACTTCACTAATTAGATTGCTTAAACTTAATTACTACAAAAAACATGATTTAAATAGCTACTTTCTTATTAATTAGTGAGAATTTATTTTATTTGTAGTATAAAGGAGCAGTGAAGGAAGAAGGAAAGGGTCCATCTATTTTGGAAAATTTTGCACACCCATTTGGTAAATTTTCACTATAAAATTCTGTAATTGTGACTTTGTTATACTGTTACGACTTATGAGCAAGAGTGGTGGCCTTGAAGCGATCACATTGTTGTTTTTGAGACTTAATATTTGATATATGTAAACAATTTTTTTAAATATTGCAACTGATTTTAGTAATGTTGATGTTGCTGTTGATCAGTATCACCTCCATGATGTAAGTAGTTCGTTTTCTTGGGCACTATTTGATGCTTTCAAGTAAAGAAAATTCCTACTGTAAGCATTTTGAAACATAAATGGTAACTTGACAATTGACACAAAAGCTTGGTAATCCTTGTGGGTTCACCTTCATCAGCCGCCACTGCAAGTTAACCTTCGATTACATCAAATGTGTGCCTGGGATCCCTAATCATGTACTTGCAATCCATATAGATCCATGGCTGACCAAGCATCATCTTATTTGGAGTTCATGGAAAGTTTTTTGAGATAGGTTATGGACTTGCGAGAAAATAATTAGTGGTGGTCAAGCATCAATTAAATTCACCATGTAAGCAAGATTGCCCAAAAAGCTCACAAGATCAAAGTCTGGTGATATTAAACTTTCTGATTCTGAAAAAATAAGCTATAACATTCGAATGGTGAATTTTTCGTTGGTACTTGACTATTGAATATTTTCTCACGGACATGCTAGCTAGCAAGAATGTGCGAGTTATTCCATCATTGGTTAGACAGGCCAGGTTGTCTCCGTGAGAGATCACATCTCAACAGTTCAACCAAGTAAATGAAACCTTAGGCCAAAAAGAAAGTGAAACTGATGACAATCAGCTTTAAAAATTGAAAACAGCCCAAGCTACTTTGGATGTGGGAATGAGTCTTAACTGGTCCAATTTCAGTGGACTGCCTGCTTATGATTGTTCTTAAACAAGGTGATATACAACTTATGAAGGATATGGAATGGATGCCTACCGTTTTTCAATCTCTTGGCCAAGGATTTTCATTTGTAGCATTTCCCTTTTGCAATTATAATTTTGTCCCACGATATTTTATAGTTTCTTTCAGCAATTATACATTGCATAATTGATAGAATTATGTATGTTTGTGTGATTTCCTTTTTTCTTTTTCTTTTTCAGATCAAATTTGTAATGATATCATCGTCATCATCCATATTAACATCTTTTAAATGGTGATTAGATTATCATTATGAAATTTATTAGCATCTATAGTTAAAAATTGATGTAATCACATGGGGCTTTCAACCAATGAATAAATCTTCATTTGGGCCCCCCCACCAGAAATCAATAACATACTACCCCTAATTAGAACTATGGCCCTCAAATTACCGAATCCAACAGTTGTTTAAGCTAATAATAAAATCTTAAGAGTTTGTTCACAGTAGAACTACAAACGGAAGCGGACAAAAGAAGAACAATTGAGCAACTGTGCAAAATTCCAACAATAGGTTAAACCTACAATTCCTAAAATAAAAAATTCAAGGTTTTACACATAGAGCTAGCAGTGACTCCAATAAACATGCAACAAATAGTATCTCAGGATAACCCACTTGGAATTAAAAAATTAAACAACCCAATTAACAATCCTACATGCATTTAAATATTCCAAATTATAAGCATAAAAAGTAACAATTGGAATAAACAATTACTTACCTTTGACATTTTTTCTCGAAATTGCAAGTAAGAACCCACTTTAGACTTCAAAAACTACAACATAAAATAATTTTAGAAACATTATTCTCATCCCTTTTTGCCTGTTTTGCCAAAGAGATGAAAAGAACAAAAGGGGAGGGAAGGAAAGAACGGTTTGCGTGCGATACATGTGTGTGTTTTGCAAGAGAGATGAAGAGAAGAGAAGAGAAGAGAAGGGAAGGGAAGGAGGGAGGTGTACCTGCTCTGCTGCGATTGGAATGCCGAAGGGGTTGTGTGGGTTTTGACCTTTTGATCGGTGTTTAATCTTTACAAACCTAATAAAATTGTGTAGTTAATAATTAATCCTCTGCGATGGACTTCATTTTGTCGTCATTGGGCTATCATTCATCGCTAATTATATTTTGGCCATTGATCCGCATGCAAAATATTAGCGCTCAATTTTTCACTTTCATTTAACGACAAAAAAATTACCATCCAATTCTCTTCAGTCGTTATTGGGTCATGTTTGTCTACTAAATTTCTTTTGTCGCCAAATAAGTGTGTGTTACTACAAAACTTATGTTTGTAGTAAAATCGTAATTTTTCCCTACGAATTTTAATTTGTAGACAAAAAAATCGTAGCCAATTCATCATTTTCTTGTAGTGTAGAAACATGTTATTTTTTGAAGATCACGGGTTCTCTGCTGCCTCTTTAATCTTCACAATTCGTAAGGATCTTCAAGATTTGCTTACAGCTCATTCAGGCTTTAAGATCCCCCTTTCTGCTAGCTCCAGAATTCCCCATTTACCGGCTATTAGATGGATTAAGCCCCCCTCTCCCTTTGTTAAAATCAACTCTGATGGAGCTTCTCGTGGTAATCCGGGTTTAAGTGGGGGAGGTGGTATCATTCGCAATTTTTCTGGGGATTTCATTTATGCTTATTCTTCCTTCTATGATAATTCTTCCAACACTGTTGCTGAAGCTAGAGCTTTACTGGAAGGTGTCCTTTGGCTCAGAGATGCTGGATTCAGAGGAGCTCTCATTGCGTTGGATTCAAAAATTCTTGTGGGATGTCTCACGGCCAACCATAAATTTCCTTGGCCATGCTGGGCTATCCTTCATCAAGTTCGGGATATACAGAAGGATATGGACTTTAAAATTTCTCACTGCTATAGGGAGACCAATAGTGTTGCGGATCTTCTTGCTAATTTGGGATGTGATTCTGAATCTTCTGCTCAATTCCACGATATCTGTAATGTTCCTTCTTGCATCCGTGGATCTATTTTATTGGATAAATCTGGCACTCCTTATATTAGATGCAGGGCTTAGCCTCTTGGCTTCTGCTTTGTTTTTTCTTGTATTTCCTTTCGAGGTTAGGCTCCTTTGTCCTTCCAATTTAAGAGCAAGGCTGGTTGTCCTCCTCAAGTTAATTTGTTCATATTTTCTTTTAAATAAAATCTCACAGGGTGCCGCCCCTGTTTCTCTAAAAAAAAAAAATTAGAAAATGGTTCTCCCTCCTTTAGAATGACTACCAAATGATTATGCTCTTCAAATGATTATTCTCCCTCATCACTAAGCATCATAAACACAATCTATAATCTATAAACATAAAATTTTTAGACAAACAATAAGCAAGACTAACCTGAATTAGATTCATCATCTTCTCCAAATATATCTGCAAAAACCATCTGCATAACATCATTCGGAACAAATTGTTCATGTAAATCTTCATGTGGGCTGATATTTAGATCCGACAAACTATCATTGTAAGAAGCCATGAAAATTTCCTATAAAAGTTGTGTTCTCTTCGTACGGTTTGGCAGTATGGTTTGGCGGGGGAATGAGCTGAAGAATATGAGAAGACCCCCTTAATAATTGGAATAAATTGGGATAAACAAACCATTAATGTTTGGAATAAATTGGGATAAACACACCATTAATGTTTGTCATAATGTAAATAGAGGTAGTTTTGTCTTTATAATATGCTTCCTTGTTCTGCGTGAAAAGTCTCAAAACGACTTATATTTTGGAACAGATGGAGTAATTAAGATCCATGTAGAATATGGAGAGATTTTTCCATGCAGTTTTCATCGGAATATGAAGAGGTTTTTCAATAATACAAAGAGGTACTTTTTCAATGCAGTTTTTATCTGAATATGAAAAGGTTTTTAATGTATTAATAATATCAAATTGGAGTATCAATTTTCAAAGCAAAACTATTTTATATATAAAGAAGAAGTACTTCCAAATTGGCCAACCCAGTGAATTAGGAAACTTTCTAGATCGGCTATCATAATCATCGCATATGAGGGAAAGGAAGGTTCTAGACATTGCAAGCCACGGAATCTCTGAAGATTTGGTTGTTGAAATTTTGAAGAGGTTAGCGGTGAAATCTCTGTTGCGATTCAAGGCTACTTCAAAAAGATGGTAAACTCTAATTAGTTGCCCTAATTTCATCAAATCACATCTCGCTCATGGACCGGCGTCCTCATCGTCAAGCACTTGATTTTCTTGTTCCCCGAGATGATGGTGTGGGTCCCCAATGAGCACAATAATAAGCTTGCAGAAGGGGGGGTTGAATAGCTTATTAACACTTTAAAACTTTTAAGTAAGTTCCTTGAAAGTTACTTGAAGTTTATGAAGAAGTTTCAAGTAGCGGAAGACCTTCAAGAAATTACCTGTGTCCGCCGATAAGGACTACCGGTAGACCTTTTACGCATTACTTAAGTTCTCACGAAATGGATATAATGAACAAGGAAACTATGCAGCTTCAAGTAATAGACAAACGTAAGGAAATAACACAAGTATTTTGAGATGGTTCACATCAGAAT
>CM028378.1:11119697-11190026 GCA_013146195.2 Codonopsis lanceolata | reverse complement strand
AACCCCAAAGTTTCTCACCTAAAAGTCAGTCAAAAGAATCATTCGATATGTCAGTGAGACATTTTGGCATGGGTTTCAGGTATACTAAGCATACGAACACCAACTGTGGTTGATGCCGATCACTGGCGCGTTTGATGACACGAAGTACATCCGAGGATGTTTTATCTTGGAAACAATTTGATTTCTTGGTTTAGCAAGAAACAAAATTGTGTGGGCTCTATCACCAATCTCGAATATATAGCTGCTGGTAGTGCATAATAACTTTGTGGATGAAACAAATGATTCAAGATTATGGATTGCATAGTGACATTTTAATCATGTATCATGACAACACAAGTGCTATAAGCATAGCTAAAATCCTGCTCAACACAAAAGAACAAAGCACATAGATATAAGACACCATTTTATTAGAGACTTAGCCGAACAAGGCATCGTGTGTATCGAACATGTTGTACATAACAATTTGGTCGATATCTTTACTAAGAGTCAGATTTTGAGAGATTCATCAATCTTAGAAATCTCTCTAAGATGCCATGTAATCACTACTTAAAAATAAAAAAAAAAAATAGCATACCGCATTGTTGTCTAGAGAGGCACACTAGATCAAATCTTTATATAGTACCTTCGAGCACATGCAATGATTCATTCAAAATTTCTGTGATTATGTTGTAAAATTTTCTCACCTTCTCCCAAGAAGTTGTCAGGTTTGAGAGAAATCTCTCGCTTGCACCACAAAGGAAAGAGCTACCTTTCAAAAATTTTAGGATGAATTTGTCAACCATGAAGTTTCGACTGCATGGGTTGATCTTGACTAAATTGACTCCTCCTGATTTGAGAAAGTGTGAAAGCCTACCTAACCAAAGAGCTACCTACGAACAAGGTCAGGCTTCCTCTTTGGTACTATGGATTTTCGAATTTCATGGCTCGATCAAATGCAAAGTTGGCACCCTCGTAAATAGTGTGAAAGGTTCCTAGTGGTGTCTATGGTTTGAAATAAAGTAAAGCTAGTTTTTATAGGGAAATAAAGTACCTATAATGTTTTTGGGAGAAATTGTGTTATTTGGTGAAAGAAAATTGCAATTCAAACATAAAATCACGCATTTTTTTGGTGAATGTGATTTCCATTGTCGCAACATCGAACCGCAATCGCTGATCTAGACATATCACTTGTGTGTTATGCATTCCTTCGATTGTTTTTTTCTTTTTTGCATATTTTAGACATACCGTTTAGGACATATAGTGCATGTTATCGCCCCTTCTTAATGTCTGTCCATCAAGTCTAATGCCCCATGGAGTCTTGTTCTCAAAGTCATGATTTTATGTGGTCAGTTTACTCTACCGTGTTGTTTCTTCATGATTTGAACTAGGTCACAGATTCGTGTTTATACATACCGTGGAGTCTCACTCGTTAAGGATGTTTTTGTGTATACCCAAAAATATCCGATCAATTAAAACGAATGTGTTTTGAAATCGATTGTAACTCAAAATGGTCTTATATCTCTCATGTCTCAAACAAAGAAACTCATGTCTTACTTATAATGTCGTCTTGTGTAGTTTGAATTTTGCCTTGTGAAGTGTGCGATTTGCTTCATTACATCGCTTTAATTACCAACGGCTAATTGCAATTAGTGGCGTGTTTAGTGTGTCTCACTTACAGAACGCACGTAATTATTCACTAAAATCTCTTCAAAATTTTCCTAAGGGACTCGCCTGTCTCGCCGTTCTCAAAATTTTATCTCCATCATTCCGAAGTCTCTCACGACATCAATGGCATCATCTTCCAAAAGCCCTAAATTTTCGAGGTCGAATGTTGCAACATCGAAGACATCGTTGCCCCACTTCTCTCTCGACGATGATGACTGTCAAGGCCATGGTTGTCTATCAACCAATCCTCGAACCTCTTACTATGATTCTCCTGTGGAAAAAGGAAACGCAATAGATGTTGAAAATCGGAGATTTGTCCTGCTTCCTCAATAAGCAACCCTACTCGATTCCGGCCCAAACGCCAACGCGGCATTCCGCCTAACTATGATGATCCCTCCCCGCCGATGTTCAAAGCCAAGAAAAATAAAGTCGGGGCCAGCTTCAAGGAACCAAGTGATTCTTGCAAGCGATTCTCGATGATGAGGATTTCGCTCCCCCGCAGTTCAATTCCTCAAACTCATGGCTTCTCCTCACTGCCTCCACCATCTTCCGCCAAGACCCAATGAGGATGAAGATTATCCTATTCGGCCCCCCAAGGGTAGTATTCCTTCTCGATCTCCTCCCCGCTTCCTGAATCATCAAAAGTTGCACCATCTCGCCATTTGAAGAGGTTGTTAGGAATTTAACTCGATTGCGCCAGCTCGTGCTTCCTCATCGTCCTTCTCCTCCGCCTCCTCCTCCAACCGCACTAAGTCCATCGACTTCATCGAATTTGACGATAGTTCCGACTTCAACTATGCCATCCGAAGATACCCCCCGCCGCAATGAAGAACTGAGCAAGCCTCCTGTGGAAATCTTCAAGAGACGCCTGTTGACTCAATGTCAGACCGATTGTCGCAACATCCAAAAAAGAAACCCTCGTACCCTCTCTCTCTCTCTCCTTTATATCTAAAGTCGTTTTAAGATACAATATTTCACGCAATATCATCATGAGAGGAATGTTTTGATTCTATGTTAGATTCTTATAATCCGTCACCTTATGTTTCGAACGCCATCTTGTGACATCCATTTCATTCGCCGCCTCATCATGCGGAAATAATCCACATGAGTTTTATTCAAATTTGGAAAACGAATTGCCGATTCTTCGTGACTCTAGTTTTAGAAAGTTTGTGAGAGGTCGATGGTACTTTTTTTCTCCCAAAGTCATAAATTCCATGCTTGGTACTCATCCTTCTCGTATTCTTGATTTTAATGTCGACCTCAACTGCGGCATTTAGGAACTTTCTGGTGGTCGTGATTTCCTTGTGGCCACCAAAGGTGTACCCGTTAGTTTCTCGCTTGTCCTCTCTCTACGCTTTTGCACAAAGTTTGTCAGGTAAACCGGTCCCTCAAAGAACACCAATGTTGTAACCGAAGAGCATGCTAAAATCCTATATCTACTCTGGCCTCAAAACCGCTTGATCTTGGACTATATGTCTTTAGAGAATAGCATCCATGGTCGAAACCTGGGTGACAAGAGGTCTCTCATCTTTTCCTTCTCTCATATACCGTATTCTACTCTCTCAAGGGTACAAACCTCCTTCCTCCACTCGTCTATCACCTCTCTCGAGCCTCTTCATTTTCCTCCAAACTTTTAAAAGGGGATAGGCTCATCACCCTATTCCCTCCGATCACTCCGATTTGACCTCCCCCGATCCTACCATTCCCGATACTACAACATCTCCCGCGGGCCTCGCTTTCACCCGTTGTTCCTCCGAATGTTGCAACATCCAAAGGCAACATCCACCCCTCGCTTGCCTCCTACAGCCTCCTACGGTTGTCTTTGTCAAAGAGCAACCGGCTGATACAAAGACCTCTCTCACCTTTCTCGCACATCGCCTTTCACACTTTGGCCGCACAAGATTCCTCCGGGCCAACATTCTCGGTCAAATAGGCGAGGCCGCAACAAGAGTTGGTTGTGATGTCAAGATGCAATTGATGTTCCCGACTGTAGTGCTCCCGAGATGAAAATGATCTTCTCAAGGATAATTTGATGTATTGTGGTTCTGCTTTTTATGAAACCGATGTTGATGGTTGGTAAAACATTTACTTCATTTGGTCCGTAATAATTAGGGTAGACATTTGAGATTCATGTAACATGGTTTGATGGTGATCGTTGTTAGTCGATCATATCTCGCCTTCTATATTTCGATCTTCGCTTCAGAAATGTCCATTCATGATCTTCAGTCTTGTGAATTTGACAAGAATGCTCTGACAAAGTGGGGGTGATTGTAAGGGTAATTTAGGCATTGCCTAATTTATCTTGTCTTCACTCTCTTGGTCAAAATAGGATTTTATATTGGTATTATTGTAGTAGGATTTAATTAGGATTATTTTTTAGATTTAGGTGATATTTTTGGTAATTAAATCTTTGCATAAGTGTTTAGTTATTGATGGTATCAAATTAGGAAACAAATCTTGTATATTTGTTCGGCTTAATTTCTTTCCTAGTAGATGTGGTGTTTTTGCCGTGAATGTGCAGATTCCTTGGTGTCTTGATTTCAAGTCATTGCGGCCTATATATATAGCAGAGTCGAGCATTGCAGAATCTGAACCGAGAGCATATGAAGATTGGTTTGAAGTCTGTTGAGCGAGAAAGTAGAGAGTTGATCCAGCTTTTTTCTTTGTGTGCCGAATTAGAGAAGAGAGATCAACACCTCATATACAACGATCGTTCTCAAGACAAGAACATACCTCGCTGCTGTAAGTTTAATATCTTCGTGAACACGCCCTTGTGTTTCAGAAAGTTTTGTTTCAAGCTTCCATGCATGTGTTTGGAAGTCGTTTTTAGTCTTTGATTATTTTCTTCCCCACGTTTGGTCCGATAGTTTATGTGGGTTTTGTGATCTCCAAGATTCTATCTTGTGAGATTTTTGTGTAAACCGTTAAGGTTCAAAAACAGCTTTTGAGTTTAATATAATTTGTTGCCTTGAGGCTTGATCTACAAGATTGATTCTTGTAGATTGTTTTTTGTATGATTTTCTGTCTTACTAAGTCTGTTTGATTTCAAATCACAAAACAAAACTTCCGCTGCTATTTTCGTTATACACTTTTCGGTTCATTATTGTTACCGTCATTGTTGCAACATTCATTTGCAACATTGGCGAACATCGCTCATATTGAGTTTCCGTGGCATTGCGTTCTTTCAAACATAATTAAAATAAAGAAGATGATGGTGATGAGAGAGAAAATAGGGAGAAGATAGGAGACAGAAAAAGTGAAATGATAACTCAAAAGTCAATAATTCAAAAGTGTGATTTTAGAGGGAAAAATCTACCTTTGCAATTATATATATATATATATATATATATATATATATATATATATATATATATATATATATATATATTATCATCTTTGCAATTGAATAGCTAGCTTCCATAAGTGAGTTAGGCAAGTTGCGAAGAGCTCATTATATTCCTGAGCTACCGAACAATTATATGCACAAAAATGGGATCTCAAACTGAGGTTAAATCCCTCGGCACACTTCAGTCAAAGATTGACATCGGAAACATTTTATTCATCAAATCAAGAATTCGGCGGGTAGATCTCTGGATAATGTTAGTGATACAGCAAGCTACACTCTTCCATTTCCAAATGCAGCTCCAAGCGGAAACACTTCGGGAAAATTATCTAATCGATGTTATTCCAAAACTTATCTCTGCCCGGACTATTGCCGAAGGAAGGGAGAGGGGATACTTTGGGCAAAGGAAGTGAAGAAAAGGATTTGATTTCCCTAGCTAGCCTCTCTCTCCATCTCTCACACACACACACACAACAATGGCGGAAACCTCCCCCTTCCCCAACAGCATTGCCGAAATCTCCCCTAATTCAACTGCCAGCACATAGGAGAAATCCCAAAGATGTAGAATTTAATATTTTCATTCATTTGCTTATGTATACAAAGTCAACGAAGGGAAATTAGGGAATGCAAATTTTTGGTGGAGTCCATTGCAGTTGTTGTGTGAGAAGGGGGAGAAGGCAGATAGAAAGGGAAAATAAAAAAATTATTATATTTTTTGTATTTAGTTTTAATTTATTAATTTATTAATTTTTAATTTGTTAAATCTAATTACTTTCTCTACCCAAAAAAGAAGTAAATACCTATCAAAATATATTTTATTACAAAACTTAAGTTGCTTTATAAAGTATTTTTTTTGGATGGAAAAAGTAAAAAGATTAAAAGAATATAATCATTTTAACCCTTTCTACCAATTTTTATTTTATTTTGTCTTAACATTTTTTGCCACTTGGCAATCCCAGTCACATCCACCAAGGGCAATTGTGTCATTAAATTAAAAATTTGACGTAAAGTTAACCCTCGTGAGATAAGGGATTAAGTGAAGACCAAAACGTGAGTTCAAGGACTCAAATAGAAATTATCAAAGAGGTTGAACCAAAACAATTTAAAGTGTTAAGTTTTGGGACCAAATTATATATTAATGAGGTGAAATGGAGGCTTTATGTAGAGACCAACAACCCTAGTTTCAATGCATGGAAAGGGATATATAGTGACGTCAATCTTGTGTATCATGCATGTCAAGTTTTTGGTCAGGCCAAGGCTTTCTTTTCTTTTTTACTTTTTTATTTAAATTACCATGATATTCCTTCCGTCCTTAGAAATTACAGAACTCCACTACCTTTTTTTAGGCTTAAATCGCAATATGGTCACCCTACTTTTCCACTTTTTGCAATATGGTGACTCAACAATTTTTTTTCTTCAATTTAGTCATTCTACTTGGTTTGAACATTCAATATGGTCACTCAATCCATTTCCGTCCGTTATGTTGGATGGAAATTGTTTAAAAGACTCAAATACCCTCTGAACAAAATCAAACTGTTTTATCTTAATCGCAATTTGGTCACCCTACTTTCACACTTTTGCAATAAGGTAACTTTCTACAAAAAAAAAAGGAAAAATATCAAAAAGTCTCAGCACTTAGTCTACTCTCTCTACTGTGTCGCCCCCAAAATTGGGGCTTTCTCCCAGCGAACACAACAAAGACCACCATTAATATTGGGATTGACAATTCGCTTGGAAACGAGGTCGCTTTATGGCAAGAAAGAAGAGAGAGGACTCGCGTCGGGTTGCCGGGCAAGAATCTAAAATGAAGGCCGCCGATCAAGCGTAGATGATGTTAAGCTTGGGAACCTGACGCCTTCATTGGATCTCGAAAGAAAGAATGTATATATGGTGGTGTTGGACCGAAGATGAAAGAGGAAAAAGAGCGAATCGGGAGATGAGAAGGAGCCATCGAGGATTGACAGTAGAAAGAAAAAACGGATCCGAGCGGGAGAGGGCGGGTTGGCGCTTTGGAGCCGCTGGACGGAGACGGAGAAAAGAGAGATGGGGGAGCTATAGCTAGACTGGTAATGGAAGAGGCTCGCCCTGATCTGGGACTTTGATTTGAGGGAGAACGAACTTGAAGATGAGGGAATTTACTTATGATCCCCCAAATCCGGATGATATTTTCTCTATTTTTGAAGATGCTAATTTTGGGGAAACAAATGTCGTGAGATTGAAGCTTGTGTCCCGTTTATAGTCCCGCTAGCCATGGCCCGAAAGTTCATACAAGAAGCCCCGAAGTCAATATGTTCAATAAAGATGGTATTCAGAGACATTCCAATCTGTATTTCAATCAAAATGATGATATTGAAGAAGGAGAAGAAGAAGAAGATGATGATGATGAAGAAAGTGGGTGGGAAACTGTGAGCCATGTCGAGGATCAGGGTTCAAGTTATTCTGCCAATGGGAGTGATCCATCTGTCAACAATATGCAGCGTGACAGTAACGTGTCAAGTAACACAACAGAGTGGGAAGGAAATGCAGGGGAGGATGCACCAATCACTGAAATTAGTAAAGTTTGTTCGGTGCCAACCAAACAAATGAAAAAAGGGTCTTCCATATCTCGACTCTGGAAATTAATCACACCAAAGCAACGGGGAAAACTATAAGATTATATCTGTAGAGGGAGTAAATGGAAGGCTTTCCAATGCCCGGTTTTCAAATGGTGCTATGAATTCCCCGCAGAGGCTCTGCAAGAGCATAGCCCGCCAGATTTAATGGAACACTGGAGCTTACCTGACTCGGGCAATCCACATATTACTCGTGGGATGAAAGGGTGCATTGAATGTCCCTGTGGTGGAATGCAGAAGCATAGTTAAGGTTTGAAATCAAAGCTTATGGAAGCAAGGATGGAGAGTCAAAAGGTACAGTTGCGCCAGGTTTTAAAGCAGAAGATTTAGATGGTGGACCATGCTTGCTTAGCGAAATTACTAATAAAGACAGATCAAGTATGAATGTACATCTCTTAGATCAATTTCTTGGATGGCTGTGATGCTGGTCCTCCATTTTGAATATCATCGATGAACATTGTTGACCCAAATAAAGATGAATATGTAATTTTCCAGTTAGAGTCACCTTATTGCAAAAAGTAGGAAAGTAGGGTGACCAAATTGTGATTTAAGCTAAGGGTATTTTCGGGTTTCTACAATTGTTTTAAGTTTTCCATCCAAAAAATTGGATAGAGTGATGAACGTGCTATATGTTGCCAAGTACAATGATTAAATTGAAAAAAAAAATTGTAGAGTCACTGTATTGCAAAAAGTGAGAAAGTAGGATGACCAAATTGCGATTTAAGTCTTTTTTTAATTTTAAGTTGTTCTAAAAAAGAATAAGGAAAAATACCAAAAAGTCTCACAAAAAAATTCTCATATCCAAAAAAATCCAAAAATAATTTTTTATCCAAAAATTCCTAAAATCATAATTTTAATACCAAAAAGTCTAAAACTTAACATATCTACGAACGCCGTTATGTTAAAATCTTTCATTTGGACGAAAATTTATTTTTCTTTTCATTTATGACAATGATGATAAGAATTGTATTGTTACTACTATTATTATTATTATAAAAATATTACTATTATTATAATAGTAATATTATTATTCTTCATTAACATTATAAGTATTAAATATCAAAAGTCTATTTAAAATTTATTTCACAATTGTCTCAAAACAACTATTCAATCTAAAAAATTAATATTTTAATATTAAGATTTACAAAGTTAACCTTTACATTTTTATGAAATTGCGATAATAATATTAGTAGTCAAAGTAGTGATAATAATGATAATATTATTATTATTTATTAATAATAATATCATTATTAATAACATTAATAATATTAATAGATTTTTAAAAAAAATATTATTGTTATTACTAATAGTAAGTTATTTGTTGTTGTTGTTGTTGTTTTTTTTTTTTATTATTATTATTATTATTATTATTATTATTATTATTATTTTATCTAAAATATTGAATCATTAAAATTATTGAAGTTAAAAATAAGTTTTTTTTTTCAAATAAGACCTTATACAGTTATACTCTAACGATGTTAGAAGAAACATTAAGTTTTGGACTTTTTGATATTAAGAATTTAACTTTGGAACTTTTTAGATAGAATAATAATTTTTGGGATTTTTTGGATATGAGATTTTTTAGTGAAACTTTTTTTGGTATTTTTTCGGAAAGAATATCTTCTTTTTAATGTACTCCTATACTAAGAAAGCGTCTTTTAGTTTATTTAGACCTTTAGAAAAAAGTTGTATGCTTTCTAATATTTTTTTAAAAAAATTCCATTTATCATTTTATCATTAATTTGATCTCCACTATAATTAATGAGCCTCATTTTTTTACATGAAAATATCCTTGAAAATCATAGTATTAATAATAGAATATATTATCTTTTTTTCAATATGTGATTGACTCATTATATTTATAGTATAATCAATTATTCATCTCTGTGTCGGATTAAATAATACATTTGTAAAAAAATTGTGTAATTTTTTTCATCGAAAGTGTTAAGTTTATCATTTCACTTTTGATTTGTTTAATTGCTTCTTTGATTGATAGATCTCAATTTAAATGAACAACATTGGAAAGTTCAAAGTCCAAACTACTCGCCTTATAGCACTAGAATAGCTTCTTTTTTTTTTTTTTTCCTTTTCATTTAAAATAGAGGATTAGTAGTGGTTCCCCACTTACCTCCTTAGTGACTGGAACCCACGACCTATTAGGTATGGGTGAAGCGTCTTACCACTAAGCTGCACTTACTTGAATAGCTAATTTGGTTCAAATTTTGTAGACTGGAACTAAGGCAGCTCAAAAAAATTTGAAAGTAAAAGCGCATGAAAAACATTCTTACAAATATTTACTGTAAGATAGATCTTCTTGACTCAACCTACAAGTATTGGTGGGCTAAGTTGTGACGGAGTGAGGCTTGATCTTAAAAATTATGATACATAATATGTCTCTCAGGAGACCTGTTTTTTAAAAAAACAGTGAGCTTATTACGGTTGCCTTCAGAAGTAGAGATCTAGCATGTGATCATTGTCAAAGTCAAGTGGTTCGCCTCAAGAATACTTGAGAAAACAAGTTTATGAAACCGACCTTCATTAATTCCATTGGAAACTACCCTACTTAATTGAAGTATCTAAAAATAAAATATCTCTAAATACACCGTCGAGTTTAATCTGATACACCAAATTATTCCTCATGGAGGACAGGAGGAGTCATATATTATCGATCACAAGTTCATTTAATAATGTCCTCCATTTACTATCGACCACAAGTTGATTATAATGTTATGGCCAACCATAACATGCCAAGTGTGTTTTAAGTATAAATATATTGCTCTTTATAAATTAGAGCTGACTAGGGTGAAGAAGACCCTCAACTCCAAGTAGTGAAAATATGTCACTTATAATAGGCAGAACCAAGTCCAGGATGATCAGTGTTGGACATAAAATTATAATTTCATGCTTCATATAATTTATATAAATTTTTGAAATTGGTTATTCCATGCAAATACATGTCTACAAGCCCTTATAAGTTAAAACAATCACAAAACTCAAGAAATTACAAGTGGATACATTTCATATCTATCCATTTAGTTAGATACAATGGTATAGCAGAGTGCAATTTTACCATCAAGGTCCACAACAAAGGATAGAGTATGTACTTGAGGCTACCGATCACGATGGCTCCACTTCAGGTCCAACCGAGAGTCTGGTATACGTATGCATCAATTTTAGTGCTGCTACGGATGTTGCGTTAATTTGAAAAGATCGCACCTTGCGTTGGATAGCTCTACTGAGGGAGAGGCATCAAAAAAGGGTCTATGGTCAACTATTCCCACCACGAAAGAGGACTTCTGGGTAGAGAACCACATTCAGTAGCTTTAGTATACAGTATACTCCACTAATCTCCCAAATAGAATGAGCACCTGCAAATGAAGAAATATGAGTACTTTTATTGATTGCTAGATATTTTGGGTTTATTATGCAAGTGATTGAAGTGAAGAAATGTAGGTTTTCTTACTAAATCCAACAAGAAGATTGTGGAACTTACTGCCAAGGAGTCTATGCGTGAACAACCCAAAGCCTCTTGCACAAGGAGTCTGTAATGGATGCGGCATAGACAAGGATGATAAGGGTGCTCTAACGTTTCACACCTACTGCCGGAATCCACCATTACTTGCTGAAAGTTGACAATTGTTAAGTAACCAACTCATCTAAAAGCTTAAGTTGTGTTTTAACACTCCCCCTCATGTGCATACGTTGAGAGACATGCACTTTTTTTTTTAATATAGGGCCAATACGTACCCTTTCGAATATTTTTAAGATAAATGCAAGGGGGAAGATTTGAATCTTTGTCCTTGTCAAACCATGAGCTCTGATACCATGTTAAGTAACCAACTCATCTAAAAGTTTAAGCTGTTAGAGAGAGCACCAACAATATATATCATGTTTTATATCTTTGTGCTTTAACAACAATCAAATTCTCATCACAACACCAGAAAAAACACTTTTAATAGAGTATAATTAAGCGGGAGGGCTTAAAAAGAAGCCTTGTCATACTTTTTTCACTCGGGTGAGGACAAGTCTGTAAATTAAGCCTCTAGATGTGCATGACGAATTCTGCTAAAATGTCACAATTGGTAAATGAGGAATTACGAAATATAGGTTTCTTGAAAGAAACCAATATAATGGTCGGTTACAGGTTCCCATTTTTTAAAACAACCATAATAAGCTCATGCCGATTTCAAATTTACCTCCATATCGGTCTGTTTGGCATTATGAAATTTACGATAACGAGGTACAATTATGGAGAAGGCCTTTATTACTTACTTGGTATGTAGGCTGCAATGCTATGAATAACGATCTTATCATGTTATCATGTCCCGCTTGAAAATAACCAAAGGTTGACACAGCAAGGCAAGAACCTGCTTGTACACACAAAACAAAATAAAAGCTAATTAAAAAAATCACTTGTTTATTCACTCTATTCCGTTTATATATATAATAAGAATCGTGATTTTTCCGCCTAAATATTTTCCATAAATGTAAACACAAATATACATTGGAAATTGAAACACTTTGTTTTATTACATTTTTTCTTAATTTTTAAGCTAAACATTTAATTAACATGGCATTGGAAATTGAAACACTTTGTTTTGTTACATTTCCTATATATAATGACAAATGTAATTAGCACATCCATATATAGCAAGATCCCTTCAAAATGCACTTACCAAAAATTAAAAAAAAAATATATATATATATAATGAAAAATGCAATTTTCTTATCTCATGATTGCTAGAAAACCACTGTAACTAATTACAAAATAAGGAATATATTTATATATGAACACATATACAAGTATTGATAAGTAAATAAAAAAACATAAAAAGCAATTAAGAAATTAAATATCATCAATCTAAGAGGCAATGCCTTTTCTCTTTTTACCAATATGCAAGGGAAACAAGAATAACAATTTAAAAACTTATTATACTATAAGATCTTCCTATATTGATATTAATTTACTTGTGATTTTTGTTAAGACAAATTATATCCATAGAAGTTAAAGAACAAATACATAGTAAAATATAATTTGATAAACAATTATGGATTCTTAAAGTCTGACATGTCTAATTTTATACTCAACAAACATTACTTACTCAGCCATAAATGTTATGTGACCACTTTTGTTGCGTATAACCAAGTAGTTTCACCGGCAAAATTAGTAGCATCAACCAACGAGCACTAGCTTAACTGGTACTGCTCACTTCTCCTAACGTAGATGTCAGATGTTCAAGTCTCACTAGAGACACCCTGGACTTTACAACTTTCAATAGAAAAGTCAGGTGTTCAAGCCTCTTAAGAGGCAACGTTGTTGTTCAAGCCTTACCCAAAGGCCTCATTTAGCTGCTCGCTTATCTTAACGGAAAAGTCGAGTGTTCAAGCCCCACCAGAAGCATCCTGGTGCATCACTACTCTCAACCTAGAGGTCAGGTGTTTAAAGCCTCATCAGAGGCACCATTTGTTCTAGCCTCACCAAAGACATCATATATCTATAATTATAGCCTTTCAACACATTAAAATATTAATTTAAAAGTAAGGGTTGGAGTAAGGTCTATGTCCCCTCCAACCTTTAAAAAAAGAAGTAGCATCAGTTATGGCATGTTGGATGAGTGGACTTTTAAAGATCAACATGATCCTGGTGAGAGGTGACAACATCATTATTACTGAATTCCATTTTCTTCATTGACATTGTAGAAAAGCGAGAATGAATATGAACAAGTAAATCGTAGTCTAATTGCTCTGGGAACATGTACAATAACTCTAGAGGGGTGTGATTATATATATGGGCAAGTAGCCGAGTATCATACTCTGTGAAATATACAATGAATTGAGAGCAATCATAGTTTAAATGTCTATTTCATAGTTTATTAAATTGAGCTTAAATATTTTTATATATAGTTGTAATAATTAAGTACATATATTATCAGTGTCACCTCATTTGGGTGACACTATTAATGAAAGAGTTTTTGAGTCAGGGATATTTTGGTCATTTCGGGAGAGGGATGACCATAGGAAATATGTAATTTGAATCGTTTTTCTTTGGTTTATCGTCATTTGAATTTCTTGTGCAATTTTTATTATCTAACAAATATATATTTGTTTAAAGATGTATTCTAATATATATATATATATATATATAGATAGATTTTTTATTCATGTAATAAGCAATAATTAAATTCACTTATATTTTTATCCTTACATTTTAATTATGTATTTAATTTTTATAACAAACTAACTAAAAGATTAAACAGTTATATTAATATTGATTAATACAGATTACGTGCATTTTGTTATGTGAAAGATAGTAGTAGTAATTGTACATATTTAATCATAGTGATCATAGTAGTAATCGCACATATTTAATGACAAATGTTGTATTTAAAAAAGTATTCTAAAATTTATAAAATATTTTATTTATTTATTGTATTCTCAATTAATAATTTTACTTTTTCTTAATCTATGTGTTATAATAATTTCAGTTATGTACATCGAACTCACAATATTTACGTTGTAATTATTTGTTTATTTTATTTATTATCGTTGAAGTTTTTAATCATGATATTAGTTTTACAAAAAAAAAAAAAATATATATATATATATATATATATATATATATATATATATATATATATATATATATATATTTCAACAGTTCTCTTTAATTTATTCTTTTAATTTTGTTTTTTCATTTCATGTTGCTTATGTATAATTTGATTGAAAAATATATATGACGTGCGTTTAATGCATGAGTGTAAAGCTAGTTAAGATCTTATAACTATGGTGCAGAAAATGTGAACATTTTGTAGCTTTATCTCAACATAATTGGGAAACCCCAAAAAGAAAAAAAAAACATAATAAATCTTAAATGCAAAAGAACATATACATAATCAGATCTGAAACAGCACCAATCACTAGTAAAATGGGAAGGCGAGGGGCGGATAAGTTTATCTACGAGAATGTGAAGAAGAATATACTCCCTCCCTCCCCAAATTATTGTCTTGCTTTCCTTTTTCATCCGTCCCAAAATAATTTTCTTGTTTGAAACTTTCATTTTTAGGACAAAACTTTTACCATTTTACACTTACTTTCTCATCCTACTTTAATTATAAATCACATACATATTTAATTACATGCCACATATAATTGGGCTTTAACGTAAATTACACATAAACTAATATTAATAATCTAATTAAATGTGGCTTAAACCATACACCAAGTCCACGGAAGGAGTATATAAATCTAAATGAGACCAAATTGAAGCAGTAAAACCATATATAGAATCAAACCCAAAAACAAATAACAAAGCATCTATTGGATACTTTTTAGAAACAGCAATGTCGAACACAGAAATATGGATATATTGTAGAATTATGCACTGAGCACTTTCTTGTAAGAATTATTCGATCATATCAAATACCCTGGGTTATACGAATATTCTTGTGGGATAAGACTATAACTGCCTTCCTATTCTGGCACTAAAACAGGAGACTCCTTTTGGAGTATTTTATATTTGGTTACGCAAAAACGAAGATGATGGAACTATTATATAGTATATATATGCGTCTCTTACAAATATTTTCTATACGACGAATCTTTTGACTTGATCCATCGTGTATTGTTGGGTTATATTGTGAGAGAGTGAAACTCTATCATACGAATTATTATTCGTAAATTGATCACATTAGAGCATTTTTGCAAGTAAATTCTTTTTAAAATTGATAAATGCATTGTTTGTGATGTATGTGTCGCCTTAAAAATTTACCTATTGTTGATTGGAAATTGGAAACAAATTTACATCTTAAACGGTTATTTAATTACAATATTGATTTCGCTATCAATATGTTTTTTAGTTAATTATTTCAAGTTGTATTTTAGAAGAAAAAAAGTTCATTTTTGTTATTATACTTTTGTTAGGAGTATTACTTCTACTTTAGATATCCAAAGGGGTCTTACCGGAAAAAAAAAATACACATCATTAATTTATATAAAGAGTAGGGTCAAAAAAAATTTCACTTCATCTTCAACAACATAAGTCTATGTTAGGGGTGGCAATTGGGTGTTATCGGTTAATTTGGATATTATCTAATAACACCCATTAAGGTTAATGGATAGTTTTTGATATTATCTAATAACACTCATTAACCTTAATGGGTGTTATTGGATAATATCCAATATTATCCATTAATAAATGAGTATTATCCGGATAATATCCAATTAGGAATATCATTTATTATTTTGAGTATTACTTGCCTACTTATATTATGATTCATTAAGCATAGCATACACACACAAACTCACTCAAACACACACGCATGCCAAAAAAAACACACACATGACAAAAACACACACATGCACACAATGGTAAGTTAATAACTTAATATTCATAAATCATAATATTTTCACCAACTTTTCACATTTAATAAAAAATTAATGGGCCCCACGTTCAACAATAACCAAGATATTTTCTTAATTTTGATATTTATATTTTCTTTCATTTTTTACACCTCAAATAAAAAGTGATATTTGCAATGCGACACTATTTTTATCACTTTATATATATATATAAAGTTGTCAAAATTTTATAATAGTCTTCATAGTTGTGAGATAGAAAATATACGTGTTTATTGATTTGACACTAATAAATGATTATGTAAAAGTAAGAAAAAATAAAAAAGTCAAATACCTTATTAAAAAATTAAAAATTTATATTCATTACAATTATAAATTATAAATTATAAATAACAAACAAATATTCTTAATCCAAGACAAATAACAAACACGTTCATAATAATCAATAATTTTTATGATTACTTGTTTATATTTATATTTACTTTCAAATATATATCAAAAAGTGGTCTAGTCTAGTGGTGATAAGCTTTGTTGTAAGGCAATTTGATTCAGGTTCGAATCTCGCTAATGGTAAGCTATGCATTTAATTATTATTATTTTTAAGTAAAGGGCTGACGGTGGCTGGTGGCAGTTGGAGGTGGTGGCCGGTGGTGGGCAGCGGCGGTGGCAGTTGGAGGTGGTTGCCGGCGATGGTAGGCGGTGGCCGGAGGTGGGAAATGACGGCGGTGAGTGGAGACTGTTGACGGTGGTGACATTAGTGGATAAATCTGATGGATAACCGGTTAATTATCCATAATTATCCATTTTACTAATTGAGTGTTAATGGATAATAACCAATAAGTCTTTTATAATTGATATAATAGATAACCCATTGGGTTGGATAAATTTTTGCCACCCCTAGTCTATATAACCAACCCACCCTCATCCACATCTTGACCCACCCCACCCCATATCTCTCACTCTTATCTCGCTCATTATTGAATTTACGAAAGCTCACTCTTATTTTAATCCAAAAATGGGTTAATTTGCATCCGGCCTAACTAATATACAGTGACAAGAATAACAATTTTAAACTTTCAGTGGTCGCATTACAAGTTTTTAAAAAGTTTGGTGACCCAAATATGCGTTTTACCAAACTTAAGAAAGACTGACTTACAAATATTTTTTGTACGACGAATCTTTTTGACTTGATCTATCATGTATTGGTGGGTTATACTGTGAGAGTGATGTTACATCATGCGAATTAATATCCGTAAATTGATCACATTAGAGCATTTTGCAAGCGAATTCACTTTAAAATTGATAAAAACATTATTTGCGATGTATGTGTCGGTTAGGGGTGAGCATCGCAGTCCATAAGCCCGTACAGCCCGCAGTACCCACCAATAACGTAACGTATTATTACATATTATTATATTTTCATGTTATTAATGGTCTGTATTATACCATGTCTCCATTATACTTAAAATATTTTCATGTTTTAATGGTTCATAGTAGTGTATATTATAACATCTTTTCATTAGACGTAACGTATTTTCATGTTAATTGGTCGATAGTAGTCCATTATACCTTTTCGCCATTAGACGTAAAATATTTTCATGTTATAATGGTACATGGTAATGTATTACACCATTTCGGCACTAGATGTAACGTATTTTCATTTTATAATGATCTATAGTAGTCCATTATATCATTTTGCGATTATACGTAGCTATTTTCTTGTTATAATGGTCAATAGTAGTATATTATATTATTTTGTCATTAAATGTAACTTAAGAAAAGAGGAAGACGAAGATGGATGGGGTCGTGGGAGGAGGGCGCGGGGCGGCAGCTGTAGAGTTGTCAAAATGGGTTGGCGGGGCGAGCCCACCCACAACCCACTTCAACCCGCCATTTGGCGGGGCGGGGCGGGCCAGCCCAAAAATATGGCGGGCCTAAGAATTACCAACCAAACCCACCACTTTTAGGTGGCGGGGCGGGTTAGCCCAACGGGCCCAAGCCTTTTTGACACCTCTAGGCGAACCAACCCAAAACCCACTTCAACCCGTCATTTGGCGGGACGGGGCGGGCCAACCCAAAAAAGTGGCGTGCCTAAGAAATACCAACCCAACCCACCTCTTTTAGGTGGCGGGGCGGGCTAACCCAACGGGCCCACCCCATTTTGACAGCTCTAGGCAGCTGTAGTCAATCATGTGTTGTTTAGTTTTCTTTTTAATTATACTTTGAACCTTTCTTTTTATTCAAATGGCATATGTAATTATTATTTTCAGTAAGACCCCTTTGGATTTAGAAGGGTAAAATAGATATTTGACATAACTTATCGGTTAAATCTAGCGTCCATCCAAAAAATGAGTTATTTTTTATCCTAACTAATGTACAGTGGCACGAATAACAATTTTAAACTTTCGGTGGTCACATTACAAGTTTTTGAAACGTTGGGTGGCCCAAATATGGGTTTTACCAAACTTAAAAAAGACTGACTTACAAATATTTTCTGTACGACGAATCTTTTAACTTGATCCATCGTGTATTGCTGGGTTATACCGTGAGAGAATGAAACTCTATCATACGAATTAATATTCGTAAATTGATCACATTAGAGCATTTTTGCAAGTAAATTCTTTTTAAAATTGATAAATGCATTGTTTGTGATGTATGTGTCGCCTTAAAAATTTACCTATTGTTGATTGGAAATTGGAAACAAATTTACATCTTAAACGGTTATTTAATTACAATATTGATTTCGCTATCAGTATGTTTTTTAGTTAATTATTTCAAGTTGTATTTTAGAAGAAAAAAAGTTCATTTTTGTTATTATACTTTTGTTAGGAGTATTACTTCTACTTTAAATTATAAAAAATTTAATATTTGTTGAGCTGCAATAATCTGTGTTAAAAACCAAAAGTTAACATGTGCTCTAAGACACCTATTAATAAAACGTTTTGTCTCAAAAAGTATTTAGCAATATTAAAAATGGTGCATAACTCTCGTTTGAGGTGTAGAGCATGGTTGGCAACTTGGCATAGTTTCCATGGTGGATTATGATCCTACCTTATTTAAAATAGAGTCTTTGATAATTACACACACAAATTAATAAAAATTGATTGATTATAGTGAAAAGGCTTAAATCACAAATTGGTCACCCTACTTTCCATCTTTTTGCAATATGATCACTCTACTATTTTTTTTCTATTTCATCATTATACTTGGCTTTATTTTCACGTTCATCACTCCATCCAATTTTTTGGATGAAAAACTATTTTAAATTATAAAAACCCGAAAATACCCCCACTTAATGCAATTGGATCCTCTTTTTTAATCCAATTTTGACTTTTTAAAATTTTTTTGTACAAATTTGGAAAGGCTTAAAGTCAAAGCCAAAAACAGAATTCGAAAAATTGGTCTCACGTCTCACACACTTCGCCAGGCCCGGCGGCGTCCTCACCCTCTCACCCTCACCACGCCCGAGAATCTAGATCGCCGATCGCCGACGGCGCGCCGACTCGAAGACCGACGGCGACTCCCCAACCCAAGGTCCTGTGCGTAACGGCAGAACGGCAGCCTCGATCCGTCCAATTCTCGATTCGATTCCAAAGATAGTAGTCTCCTCCCCTCCCAGCTCCCAGCCCGGCCGAATCCGACGCTCTTTTTGCGAAGATCGACATTGGCGCAGTGGGCAACCGGGCTTCGCTTTCGCGTCGGTGTTGGATGCGCCGCTGGTCGGTTCGAGCAGGAGATCTTCGCATCATCGTCGCTTTTTCATCTCTTCGACAAAGCCGCTTTTGCTTCCTTGAGCATTTCAACGGCCGCGAGTGGTGAGTGAGGAGGAAATCGTACTGGCCAATGAGTTTCCACCAATTGTTATGGTGGATGGCGAAGCCGGTTTCGCAGGCGATGATGATGGAGCGCTTAGAACCGAGATTTGTTCTGGATCTGGGTTGTAGAAGGAAGAGAGAGAGAGATGGGAGATGAAGAGATGAGAGATGATTGAGAAACCTGCCGAGATGATAGCGGATGAGGGGGGTCGGCAATGGAGCAACGACGGATTTGGCCGGAGATGGAGCAAGAAAGAGGCCGCTGGCCGTTGGATGTCGTGGAGGCTGGAGGTCTACAATTAGGGATTATATATATATATATTTATATATATATTGGGAATATAAATTAAATATTAATAATTTAATTTTTTAGTTTAACCCCTTAACTATTAACATTTTAAACTAAAAACTCTTAATATTAGTAAGGGCATTTTGGTCATTTCATACAGTTCCGTCCATCTAACTAACGGAAATAATCCTCAGTGACCTTATTGACTTGATTTGCCAAGTATAGTCACTAAATTGATAAAAAAATAGTAGAGTGATCATATTGCAAAAATGCAAAAAGTTGGAAAGTAGGGTGACCAATTTGTGATTTAAGCCTAGTGTAAATAATCGCTCATTGTTTACATAACATTTTTTAAGGGTGGTAAATAAGTTGTGCTTGACTGTTATCAGATCGGTACGATAATAACATGAGAGGATAAGTACGAATATAACACGATAAGCTTATTCGACCTAATATTAAAACTCAAACATGACACTAGAAAAACAAAAAAAGCACTGACCCGACATGATAATAAAAAATGTTAAATTTATATAGTTAGAGTTGTTAGGCCTGTTAAGCCCATAAAACATACGATTTTCATTTTTAAATATATATTCTAATAAACTATCAATACAAATAGTCAACTAGTTTAAAAATCACAAATGCCCAAATGATAAAATTATGGAAGAAACACGAAAGCAATATAAATGAAGTGAACAACAATCAACAAACCCTAATAGATTTTAAATTTGAATTTTAAAAATATTATTTTTTGTAGGCCGATCTTTCCTAAATTAGCATGTATCGTAATTAATTTTAGCTATAGTGTCTTACTGTGCATATCGTGCCCTATTTTATTGTGTTTATCGTGTCAGTCCGATAACAACGCAAACCCAATAAGTCCAAGCCTAAACCTTATAATTATGTATCGTGTTGGTATCAATCAATCATGTCGTGCCTCAAATTATTAATCCTGCATTTTTTGGTTAAAATTTGAAAGAAAGATTTTTTTGGGTCCCTAAAGTTGAGCCTTGAACAACGATAAAAGTGTAATGGCTTTGTTTATATATATATATATATATATATATATATATATATATATATATATATATATATATATATATATATATATATATATATATATGTGTGTGTGTGTGTGTGTGTGTGTGTGTGTGTGTGTGTGTGTGTGTGTGATTTTAACACAGCCAAATATAGTAATTTTTCGTCTAAATCCTCTTACCAAATATGGAAAGTAATCTTTATAAATAAATAGTTGTCTCTGCGTTGAAAATATGCTCTTTTAAAAAAAATATGAAAAGTTATCTCCACATATTTTACTACACTTATATTGTTAGTTACATTAAACATCCAAATATTTAATTTTGAAACCCGGATAATACATACAATATAAATAGTGAAGTCCATCCTAAATCCTCCCAATTTTAGTAGTTGAAAATCATTCTTATATAGACTTTAATTTTGGTTTTATTTTATTTAAATATAATTTAATTACAAAAGATACATGTCAAAACTAGTTGTTGTTGTGTAATTGTACCACTGCACTTAGCCAGGAACAGTCTCAATACAAGAATCGGAGCAATCAGATTAAATACAGACCCAATATTAAATAAAGCGGATAACACTAGTTATTACAAAATAACTAATCAACCTCACTATCGATTACAAACCGGGGAGGGAATAACATTTAATCACCGAGGGGTCTAAAACAGTAAATAATCTGATAATCACAATCCAGTATTTCCACCAATCTGTTACGGAAGAACAGAAATGAAGTACACTGTGGGATTAATCGCAAAAGAGACAGAGCTGCAAAACAGAGTGTTAGTATCACAGATAATAGCAAAAGAAAGTATAAAACTGAAGCAACGAAGGAGAGAGTGACTAAACGCCGTGTTCCAAAAAACGCGACTCGCCGTAACCGGTCACAAAGACCTCGGCTACACCCTATTCGGCTCAGACACCCTTTCACCGACCATATCCACTGAGTCCAAAGGAACCAGCCCAGCGCAAACCAAGGTCAAAAGCACACAAAGACTCGACCCCAAGCTCTGGCAACCGAGCAACCAAGAACAGAGACAAACAGAGAAGAAGAACAGAGGGTTCACTGATCAAAACCCAGAGAAGACACTTACTGATCAGAACCCAAGGAAGACGCCCAAAACCCAACCAGACCACTCAACCTCTCAGTACTCACAAGGCGGAACAGAACTCACAAAGAGCTCACCACCATTGTCACCCTCCACTCGGACGGAACAGACCTCACAAAGGACTCACCACCACCGTCGCTCACCACTCACAGCTCACAGAGAACAAGGGTGAAGGAGGAAGAAATCTATCGAGGATTTCTGGTACATGACTGAGATGAATCGGGATTTTACAAAGTGTGAAGTCTCAGGTTCGATCCCTTCCCATGCCTTCCTTAAGAGGAAAAAAAATTGGGATTTAATGGGGGATCTAACTCAGTTTCTCTCTCTCTCTCCTCTCTCTGTGAGATCACTGCTCACTGGTCACTGCTCACAGCCTACCCCACTCTCTGAATCTCTTCCCTGCACCGACAATATACGCACACCCACGCTACACCCACGCTGCTCTTTCTGAATCCCCTTACCAAGCAAATGACGAAAGGCAGCAAATGATTATATGGGGCGGCTGAATGGACAGCAAATGCAAAGGGACAAAAGACGGTTACAACTTACAACAAATGGGATAAATGAGGATGAGCTGTCAACCGGTCCACCTTTGAATTCACAAACAAGGGGCTGCGGGCTACAGCCTACACTGGAGTAATGGGTCAAGTGATTGGGCTTGGGGAGAATAGAAAATGCTGCCACTATTAACTGAATTTTGGGCCTCCAATTTTCTAACAGTTGTCAATAGAGTTGATGTCCCAAACGGTTGAATTCAATTATTTATACTGATTACTAAAGATCCAATAACTTGAATTTAGGAGGAATTTCAAGTGGGTACAATTTTGAAAACATGTTTTCATCTAGAACCATCAATTTTTTGGACATTTCATGTAACTACAAATTGCTTGCCAAATGATAAAAATGTCATTAATGAAAACTCTTATGCCAAAAAATCAATCTGATGTCAGGCATCAGAAATCAACCTGATGCCAAAATAAATCTGATGTCAGGCATCAGAAATCAACCTGATGCCAAAATCAACCTGATGCCAGGCATCAGAAATCAACATGATGTCAAAATCAACCTGATGCCAGGCATCAGAAATCAACCTGATGCCAGGCATCAGAAATCAACCTGATGCCAAAAATAAATCTGATGCCTGACATCAGAAATCAACCTGATGCCAAAAATCAATCTGATGCCTGGCATCAGAACCTTCAAATTTTAAAATCAAAATGATAAATAGATAACAAACACAATTGAATGGAATCAAGGAAAAAAATACATCAATTTCCATTTCATCGTTATACACACAATTAGATACTTAAATCAATCAGAGCTCATCATCATCATCGAGCCCTAGCTTATCGATATGGAGAAGGAAGAAAGGTTTGGGGAAAGAGGGTTTGATCGTTGCCAAAGAGCATCAAGTCCGAGTCCTCCGTCGTCTTCATCATCAATTCATCTGCGACGATCGCCGCTGCTGCATCTCGAGGCCGAGTCCTCAGTCGTCTTCGTCACCAAGGTTCGTGATCTCGCTCACTGCTCGTACTTTACAAGACCAGGTTCGGCGTAATGGTAAATCAACAACGAGATCGGCCGATGGTTTTTAGAATGCGGCGGTGTGCGGCGTCGGCTCCAGCAGATTTTGCACACAAGCGTCGGGACATTGTTGGGGAACTATTCGAGTCGAGGTCTCGCCGAGCTCGGTTATGAAAATACCTGGGTGGGACTCACCGCCTCCGTGTTTATTGACACAGCGTATGAATTGGACGTCATCGTCGGTGTTTTGGGAATAATGATCGGGGAATTTTGGGGAGAACAGGGAATCGTCGGCGGAAAGATTGATGGCGGCGGCAAAAGAACGCAGAACGATGAGAGAGAGAGAGAGAGAGAGAGAAGTTACGGGGAGTAATATGTGTGAGAGAGAAAGGATGGATGAACAACAAAGCAGTTAAAGACAAATGGGGTAGTAATGTCCTTTTATCTCAAAAATGTATCTAAAAGATATGTTTCAAAAATGACTGGATTGATTTGAAAATACATTTTAAAAAATGTACCGGCTTGTAATTTTTCCTTGAATTTATACCAAAACGTTTTTCAATATTTTATGTTTATCAGAGATTCTATAAATATAATGTATACTACTCCCTCGGTTCTGGATAAATATTCATATTTTTTATTTTGAGATATCGCAACTAAAGTTCCTAAAAACTTTTGGTGTGCAAATTTTTTATAATTCTTCCTAACATATCTCTCTATTTAAAACTATTATTAACTAATGAGTACATAATTAATAAGATAAAGTGTGTGTGATGAATATTATTGTCACGTTATATTTTACAACCTACCATTAATTATATTTCATAATCTTTGTGTTTACAACATTTGATTAATTGGTTAATTTGAAAGTTGGAATCTTTTTTTTATTTGATACTTTAGAGCATCCACAATGGTTGCACCCTAAAACATCCTTTATATAACCCCCTAAATCTTTTTAGAGGTCTTTTAAAAAAGTTTCAACTCCAATGAGCACCCTCTATATAATCCTTTGAATTGGTGACATCTTAACTAACAAACCTAATTATCAAAATATTTCTATTTTTTATTTTTTTATTTTCTTACCGCAATTGAAATAAAATATTTATACATTTAAATTTTATATTTTATGAAAATTATATTATATGTTTTGATTATATCAATTATTTTTATTTAAATAAAGTTTTTCCACACTTTTTAATATTATCAATATACCCATAATTTTAAGTTATAAATAATAAAAAAAGGGAAATGATACTGTAAAAAATACACTAAATTAATTGAAAAAGAAAATGGAAAAAATGGGAAAGCATATCATCATCAAAGGGATGATGTGAGTTGAGTTGTTTATTTAATTCATAGGCTCTTCACTCTAATACATCAAAATTTTAGCCAAAAACTGGATGCTCTGATCAAGCCAAAAAAATTTCAGTTTTTGACGCCTTCTTTAAATTTTGGAACAAATTTTTTGAAAGGAAACGAATACTAGGAAGAAGTCCAATGGAGAAGGAGATATGTGGGAGAGAGAGAAGATAGAGATGAATGGAGGCCGGCTAAAACTCACCCAATAAGTTGGGGGAGAATTAGCTTTTTTTAGGGATAGGGTGATTGATAGGGTGTCCACTGTGCGCTTAAGTGTGGTAAAAAAACCTTAAAAAGGGTTTTAGGGTGTTAATAATGGGAACCACTGTGGATGCTCTTAGTTGTAACTATAGGATTACTCGCCAGGTCACATTTTGTACACTTTGATATAAAATATTTGATGTAAATCTAGAATTTGTGATAGTAAATATACTACCCCAGAGAGAAAAGAGTATTTTATTTTGGATCAAACAGAATCATGGATTGTATAATAAACGTGATGTAAATTATTTAATACACCCTCTGTTTCACTCAAATAGTCGGTGTTTGAAAAATCTAACTAACTAGTATTAAAGTTAGTCATAATTACGAAAAAATTAATATGTTAATATCAAATATGAAGGATAAAATATAAATATAATAGAGATTATAAACATAATTTTTTTAAACTAGACTCTTAAAATAAAAGATTCCAAAATATGGATTCTTAATTTGCCGAGAAGAGACGGATTATATCATTAGGATAAGTCATATTAAGCATAAGTGGCACCCGATAAGCACAAGGTAATCCATAAAATATCGATTCTTTACCCGCAGAGTGTCATATTAAGCATAAGTGGCACGCAATCAGAGCTAATAAAAATCGGAGCATTTATAACAATCAGAAAAATCAAGAAATACCAGCAATTTAATTCATATTTATCCAGCTAATTAGATACAATGTGTACAATAGAGTATACATGTTGGGTTGTGTACAATAGAGAGTGCATGCAATCAGAGTCTAGATCTTCAGCTGAATGGGTCTACTTTGGTCATAGAAAGCACTCTAACACCCGGCCTGCTTCAAATTGGGTTTTGAAGATGGTAAAAACTTAGGTAAGACGGTCTCGGATATTTTTTGTAAAACGGATCTTTTTTACCCGATTCATCGTGTGTTGGTGGGTTGAGCTATGAGAGAGTGAGGCTCTGTCTTACGAATAAAGATTTGTAAAACAGTGTTACAGGAGACCTACACTCTGTAGGTAGGCATCTTTGTATGCTGGAAGATTCTGGTATATTTGGGGAGGTTAATTTGCATTCTCATTCTGAAACGCTTAGGAGGGGCTGTCAAACAGGTATGAGAATGCAATCACAGAGTCCGGAAGAGATTCATTTGGTGTCCCTATGTCTAAAGAGAGTATATTCTTGAAAGGCATGGATCACTAACTGAAGCGTGGTCGGTGAAATTGAAACAATCCAGGAACAGTAAGATATTCCAGTCAATGTCAGAAATTGCATGTTATCTGGATTGTTTCCTAAAAGGGGCGAAAAAAGTAATGAATATGCATCCCAGGCATAGCTGTCTAGAAAAGAAAGAGGGAGGAAAAGAAGGAAACATGGGCGCGGTGTCTAGAAAGAAGAAGAGTGCATGACTTTTCGTGCAGCCGATTATGTTTGTTATTTGGGACGGAGATGCTATTCTTTGGCCGGTTGGTCCCAAATTGACTGTGAACCGCCCAAGGCTTTCTTGATAGTCCATCTCTTCATGATCCTATCATAGTACAATGACATGAAAAGAACTTAGAGAAATGGACAATTATAATTAAAATGTAATATGAAAACCATAAGAAACTCTTTCTTTACCCTCAAAAAGAGTTGCTGCCAACACAAATGTGGGAAGCAAAATAAAATGCATGAGAATGCCCAGTAGAAGCAAGATAGCAAGGTACAATATCATTGGACGAAATTGGAGTTAATGTCATGGTATGGGCTTCACGTATCCACAAGATAAATTAGGTGGTCAAATCAAGAAGTTGTAATTCACATAAGCACAAAATCCAAGTCATTTGGCTTTGATTGCAAGAACTCAAGTGGAAACTTCAGGAATAATGTGGAAATTTAGTATTTTTTTTACTTCATGCTTAAATTAGTCGAAATCTCTCATCCGTTCCAGATGCTGGAAGAACGTATGCACTATCAAAAATATGGAAATATAGATAGACAAAACTTTTGTGTTGTCAAAGAGAAGAGAATATGGATGGACATACATACATTAGTAGATTCTATGACCATTTGCTACCGTAAGAGAAGAATTTTTTTTTTTTGCATAAGAATTGTTGAAAGAGTGCTTGTTCTCCTCATCGATCCAGCAGTATCGGGCTCATCCTCTGATGCATTATAAATTATGATGTGCAATCTTATGTTTAGTACAACGGATCATTGAATTTCCTAGATGTGTCTAAGATACTCCACTCGTTCTAAAATTATTGTCCTACTCTACTTTCATTTTTATTGTCCGTCCCAAAATATTTGTCTTGTTTAAAACGTACCTTTTTAAAACATCATTTTTACCATTGGACCCTAACTTTTTAATTCTACTTTATTATGGGTCATGTACATATGACTTAAAAAGGAAACTGCACATTAAGTCAATAGTAATAATCAAGTCAATTGTTTTCCTTAACCCGTATGTCGGATCAAACCAGACAATATTTTTGAACAGATGAGGTAGTAGTACTTTGCTATTTGAAATAGATGTGGGAAGGGAATGTACTATCAAACTTAAGGCCTCAAAGCATAGTCTTACCGGGATATGGCCTTGCCAAATTGCTGCTCGATCGTCAGAGGATGTTGTGGCCAATTTCGTTCATCGTCATCGATGATGCTGAAAAATGGTAATTAAGACTATGTCACAACGCCAGAATGAAATGCAACACAATTTTTTGATCAGTCGGATACATTTTGAGAATATCCGTCATTTTTTTGATCGGCCATATTTATCTTGCCAAAGGGAAATTTTGCCATCTTTTCCATCGCTAATGTAATGGAAAGAAGATTGTAAGCCTCCAAAGTGGATCAAGAATGTTGCCAAAACATCTACCATTTCGGAACAATAGGGTGTGTTTATATTTTCCCATAAATGGGCAAGTATCCAAACATCTGTTGGTTGAAAGAATTTAATGTAATATAAAAGTTTCCTCTACTTCTTTTAGCATTTGATAATTCCTGTTATATGCTTATATCAAATTTCATTTTTCCTTCATACTAAGTCTATTTGGACAATACCAAATCTACAAGGACTGTAGCATTTAAAATAACAAAATACAACTATCAAAAAGGCATTTACTACTTACATAGATATATGGTGAAATGTTATGAATAACGACATTATTATATCCCACATGAGAATAACGATAACTTCATAGCTACGCAAGACCCTGGTGTGTACACAAACAAAAAATAAAACAAAAAAATCAATTCGCTATTCTTTTAATTCCATCTGCATTCACATGAGATTAAAGAAGTCAAAGTATTAAGTATACATCTTCAATTGGGACTAAAAAGGTAATAAAAAACTAAATAGGTTGAACTCTATGGGAATTATACCTCATCATTATACACAGGGAACAACATTCTTGTGGATGCTTTGAGGGATCCAAGACCCTGCATTTGCAAAATTACCATTGACTAAAAGTTAATCATGAGTTTTGAAACTCGTTATAAAATACCCTTTTCGTTTTAGGCAAAGAGTCAATTTTTTAAGGAAAAAGAAAAATTTAACACTTTTATGTCTTAATTTTTTAAAATGAACAAAAATCCCAAAGTAAAATATTGGATTGTTTACCCGAAACGGATAGAGTAAATCACAAGGAGCAGATATGTAAATTAAAATCACAAGGAGTATTAGATCACAAAAACGGATAGAGTAAATCAC
The DNA here is from genome assembly GCA_013146195.2 of Codonopsis lanceolata. NCBI lineage: Eukaryota > Viridiplantae > Streptophyta > Magnoliopsida > Asterales > Campanulaceae > Codonopsis > Codonopsis lanceolata. The sequence goes on along the minus strand of CM028378.1, from coordinate 11,161,025 downwards.
AAGAAGCAGATATCTAATCTCCATTTCCTTTCATCCCCATAAGAAACAATCTAGACATATAAGAAAATAAATCAAACAGCCCAACTTCTCTTATCAAGAAGCAGGTGAAGAAAACACATTTCCTATTCTTGAAACTACTCCACAAACAGTTTGATGATGATGATGATGATTAAAAATGCATAGAATTAAGTGAGTACCTCGAATCACAAGAAGAAGCAGCAGCACCACCACCACCGATCGCAAGTTGATCGGCGAGAGCCATGGGCATGCAACTAAGCTGGGATTTTTGAGTTAGGGCGCACCGACGGCGGCGGAGTGATATAGGAGAATGCGACTTAGGAATGAAACCTTTATATATAGACCAACAACTACCCTAACAAACCTAATTTCTAAGCGGGATGGTAATGTGCAGTGATGCTAAGCACGTGCATTCTTAACTATATATTCTTTATTTATTTTTGTTTTTTTCATTAATGATACCACTTTTCAGTTGTTCATTTACTCCTCTGTTCCGAGCAAAGAGTCAACTATTTTATCTTGAGATGTTTCACTTAGGTCTCGTCTGGTGCAGCGTTTTGAAAATGTTGTTTTTTTTCTAAATGCGACGTTTTTAAAACGCACAATTTTCAAAATATAATTTTTTTTCTTGTAAACATGTTTGGAAAATTATTTCAAAACGCTATTTTTTTAAACAAAATAGTTGTAAACGATGTATATTTTTAAAATACTCCAAATTGGAGCGTTTTAAAACACTGCACATTTTTAAAACGATGCATTGAAGCACTTTTAAAGAGAAAACGCTGTATTTTTTACCCTCATTTTGGTCAAAACGCTCCACCAAACAAGCACTTAAAGAGTTAACTTTAAAAAATTAAGGCATAAAAGTGTCATTGTATTACTAATGAGCTTCTAAAACTGTCATTTCCTTTAAAAGTTTAATTTCAAACGGGAACATTTTACTCGAAAGTCAGAAACGGAGGGAGTAGAAAACTAGTAGTACTAGTCTACCACCCCATCTCAATAATATTGAGTGTGATAGCAAATTTGATGCATATTAATTTGTTTGTGATACCGCGTCAAATTTGATGATCAACAACTTTGCTGAAAGTTGCCTATTTGATGCATATTAATTTGTTTGTGATGTCGCGTCAAATTTTATAAATGTTGTACTTAATATTTTTCCTCACAATGTTTAGTAAGAGTTCTCTTTATTTCGAACTTCTATTCCTTTCTAAGAAGTTCTTTTGAAATAATTAATTGACCGGGAGTTGTGAAATAAAAAATAAAAGGGTGTCTTTTATTTGACATTACTTAAATAGCTTGTTGATTATTAAAAATAACTGCTCATTGACTAGTGTTTTTGGCCATGGAACATGTAATATTACCACGAAAATTATAGATGTATTCACTATATCGAGCTTTCTCACTCACTGTGTTTACTATATCGAGCTTTCTCACTCACTGTGTTTACTATATCGAGCTTTCTCACTCACTAATGAGTATTTTCGATCATGGATATCATAAAACTCACACTTAACACATCTTGAAATCTCACTATATCATTTCTTACACTACATTTTATATTTAGTTGCGGTGAACACCATCATGCCCAACATTAGCTGCCATATCTTCTTTTTTGGATAATCTGTCTAAATGGTAAAAATGAGATAAGTTTATAATTTACAATAATTAAGCCATATCTTTTCTTGCAAAACTACTAAATGGTAAGAATGGCAAAAGTGAGAAAGAAACATGTTAGTAAACCTTCCCAACTACACTACACTTTGAGCCGAGCATTGCACTTAAATATCAAGTCCTCACGCAACACACCAAACCCAAACAGTTCTTTGTTTTCTTTTCTACTTGGACAAAACCTAAAGGCAAAACTCATATTTTGGGCATCCAAGTTTTCAAAAACTTGTAATACGGTTACCGAAAGTTTAAAATTGTTATTCTTACTACTGTACGTTAGTTAGGCTACAAATTAACTTATTTTTTTGACAAACATTAATTTTGATTATAATCCTTATTTGCCCCTCTAAAGCTCTGTTGTGAGTTTAGATATCCAAAGGGGTTTTATCGGAAAAAAAATACACGTCATTAATTTTTATAAAGAGTAGGAGGTCAAAATGTTTATTCACTTCATCTTCAACCTCTGTGGCAAGAATACCAATTTTAAACTTTCGATGGTCAAATTGCAAGTTTTTGAAAAATTTAGTGGCCCAAATATGGGTTTTACCAAACATAAAAAAGACTGACTTACATATATTTTATGTACGACGAATCTTTTGACTTGATCCATCGTGTATTAGTGGGTTATGCTGTGAGAGAGTGAAGCTCCATTATACGAATTAATATCCGCAAATTGATCACATTAAAGCATTTTTGCAAGCAAATTCACTTTAAAATTGATAAATGCAATGTTTGTGATGTTTGTGTCGGTGTATACCTTACAAATTTACCTATTGTTGATTGGAAATTGGAAACAAATTTACATCTTAAACGGTTATTTAATTACAGTTTTGATTTCGCAATAAGTATGTTTTTTAGTTAATTTTTTCAAGTTGTATTTCATTTTGTTACTATATTTTTGTTAGGAGTATTACTTCTACTTAAAATTATAAAAAATTTAATATGTATTGAGCTGCGAAGAATCTGTGTTAAAAACCAAAAGTTAACGTGTGCTCTAAGACATCTATAAATAAAATGTTTTGTCTAAAAAAGTATCTATAATACAATACAACTCAGTTTATATGTATGTAATTGATTTGGGATAAAAATTGGCTATGATTAATTTTTTTACTTTAATCTTACGGCTGTAATTCTCTCGTACCCTCACATGTGCTAAGGGCGGTTGGTAACTGTCTTTTACCTAACTCAATTTACCAACATAACTAAATTTAATTCTCTCTCTCGCTCAATTATTTTTAACTTCTGCCTAACTAAATTTTTTACTGTAATTTACAGTCTTATTGTAATTACTTGAATCAATTTAATTTTTATAAAGCATGAATTTTATTTTTTATATATTCTTAATTAATGGTAGCACATGTTTAAATTCGGAAATATAAGTTAAAGTAATTGACGAATGTCAAATTTTTAAATGAAATATTTTGTGCGGGCATTCATTTCAATGTAATATTGATATATATGAAATATAAAGAATGTCTCTCTATAACGTTTAATCTTATAATCTCAATCGTTTTTATCACGTTTTTTTCCATCCCTATTTTATTACTGCGAAAATTATTGAGATATTACACTTTACAAGACGGTTTACAATTATTATTTTACATTTGCGAAAATTAGTTACTTATTACGGTTTTACAGTTTTACAGTTTTATGGTTGCAAAAATTCGTATTTGTATTTTTTTTATTTTTAATTGTTATCGTAATTAACTTAATCAATTTAATTTTTTTCCGACCCATAATTTCGTATACAAATTGCAGCCACCTTGAAGGTTTCACTAATTTCCATCCCCTCTGTCTCAATTTTAGAGTAAAGCACCTGCAGCTCTTGTACTTGACTGTACACAGATTTAAGATCTGTCATTTTGTAGTCCAGGAATCTACCAACTATGAACTTCTTGGCCCCAGCATCCTCGGAAGTGTACTTATGATCAAGAGAGTTCCATAGTTCCTTTGCCGTTTTCTTAAAACGATAAACATTGTACAAGGAGTCTTCCAATCCATTCAGTACATAGTTCTTGCAAAGGAAATCAGATTGATTCCATGCATCCAAAGCACTAACGGCTTGGAAATCAGCATCTTCACCAACATTTGGAGGGTCTTCTTTCAAAAACCTTGTCAAATGAAGCATGGTCAAGTAAAACAGCATCTTCTGCTGCCAGCGCTTGAAATTAAGCCCTTTGAATTTCTCCGGTTTCTCACTATGATTCACCGGCAGATGTGGAATAGTCACCACTTGAGTCACAACTGTAGCATTGGTCATAGTAGGGTTCGAGTTCGAAGGGTCTCCAGTCACAGTCTTTTCAATTCCAGTTCCGGTATTAGGAGCTAAGGTATTGTTCTCGTTAGTCATATTTGAAATACGACAAAAATCTGTAAGATTATAAAATTCTCTATAGAAGAGATTATTGTTATCTAAAATGTCAATAATTAACAGAATATAAATAATGTTTCAAGATTGTTGGGAAAAGTCCCTATTACAATCTTACAGAATATAAAACAGAATATTTAAAATAGAAAACAAAACTGTTGCTCTTGAGTAGAACTTCTATTGTTAAGTCTTCTTAAGACTGCTGTTGAAGAAGACTTGTGAAGTCTACTGCTGAATAAGACTTTAGAAGTCTGCTGGTGAGAAGACTTGTGAATTCTGCAGGCAAGAAGACTTGAGAAGTCTGCTGGAGAGAAGACTTGAGAAGTCTATTGGTGACAAGACTTTAGAAGTCTGCTCATCAAGTCTGCTGGTGGAAGGAAACAAGTCTGCTCTTGAAGTCTGCTAGTGGAAGGAAGTAGTTCTGCTAACCGAGGCCTGTGTAACACACAGTTTCCTTGAAACGTTATTCGTCCCACTCCCTATAAGTGCATGAAGTTCTTACATGGGACGATCGTCTCCCAGGATACAACTGTGGTACCAGATGACTATGCACTGAAGGTCTTACAAACTGAACAAGTACCAGAAATCTATCACCAAATAGGAGGCCAAGAAAAGATACACAATATGAAATGCAATGCTGGTGTATAAGAGAAAGTGGAAGCTCATTTTTTTCTCAAAGTGTGTTTCTGTTTGTGGAGAATGGTTCCATTATATAGGCTACAAAAATCAACATGTTTTAATTAGTAAAACGTTTTGATTATGCCCATTAAACTCTCCATTAAAGCAGACATTAAGATAGAAGTAATCTGCTCTTTAATGTTGGGAGTTACGTAAATTGAATTTTAACTCAAAAGAAAAATGAGAAAAGGTTGGGTTTGTCTAGGTAGCACAATTTGGTCTGACATCCGTGTCCGCATGTGCGGGCATACGAGTACGTCGGTCCAAGACAAATTGGACCTTGATTTGCACCCCCCTGCGGTCGCGGGACAGATAGTTCTTTCGATACAAGCTTACCCAACACAAGGGATCCTTTGTATATAAACCCTTCAAGCCTTTCATATTTTTCCAATGTGGGATAATCCACTTCCAACAATTCCAATGTCCTACTTTAAATCTCTATAACTTATTCATCCGATATCCGAATTGGACAAATAAATATAGTATTCTTATGTATTCACGGAGAGGAACATAATTCCATAATCACCGTAGTCATTACATAAATGACTCACAGATAAATTAGTGCCTCAAGGCCCTAATTTACTTCACTTAAAACACTAGTTTTCCAATAATCCCGCACATGAAGGAAATTGATGATAACGGTGATAGACTTCAACTGTTGAAACTTGCATAGGATAGGTAGGTGTTAACCTTTGAACCTTCCCTCGCGAAAGCATGCTAACTTTACCGGCTGATCAGTAGACATGATGTCCTTGAAATGTTCTGCCTTTGGTGTAAACGATTACATAGTTCACACAAGAATATTCCTGACACAATTTAGTTCTCATAGTCATGTTCATTCATGGCCCTGAACATATGTCTGGTTCTGCAAGAGGGTCTAAGAATTGAGTCTCATACAATTCTCTTCGAAGCGGCCCCACTTCTCTCTCACATATGTGATTCTCAAGAATCATTAATAGCCTTATGCTTATCCTCTTACATTACAATCATCACTTGATAAGAGATGAATCTCCCACAGTGACTCAAAAATCTTTTTACAATTATGTTGTCCCTTTGAACCTAAATCTTGGGTTCTCCAGTCAACTAGTTGGGTTTCCATTATAAATACTTATTTTTCAAAAGGTTTGAGACCCATTCCTCTTGATGACTTTTCAACTAACTCTCGATTTAACCATTTGGTTAACGGATCCGCTATATTATCCTTTGATTTCACATAGTCAATAGAGATAGTACCAGTAGATAGTAGTTGTCTAATGGTATTATGTCTACGACGTATGTGTCTAAACTTACCATTGTACATATTGTTCTATACCCTGCCAATAGCTGATTGACTATCACAATGTATGCAAATTGCTGGCACATGTTTTGTCCATCTTGGAATATCTTCTATAAATTGGCGTAGCCATTCAGCTTCTTCACCACTTTTATCTAGAGCTATAAACTCAGAATCCATTGTGGATCTAGCTATTACAGTCTGTATAGAAGATTTCCATGATATGGATGCACCTGCCAAAGTGAATATATATCAACTAATAGACCATGAGTCTTTAACATCAGAGATCCAATTAGCATCTGTATATCCTTCTATTACTGCTGGATCATTTTTATAATGCAAACCATAATCACGAGTATACCTGAGATACCTTAGTACTCTGACTATTCCTTTCTAGTGGTTAGTCCTTGGACACTACAAGAAAACAGGGCAACAGAAACGGAAAATTCCGTTGTAAAAAATGAAAATCCGTTACAATTAGACGATTGAAACGGAAAACATTTGTTGCAAATTCGGTTTGGAAAACCTTCGTTGCAAATTAGAAAAACAAATTTATGATTTCGATGTTCTCACAGAGTAGAACACGATTCCACAATTATCCTTGTCATTACACAAATGACTTGTAAAGAAATCCATGCCACAAGATTGCACAATTTCATTCTTTAAACACAATTTTTCCAACAATCCCCCACAAGAAGGAAATTGACGAATTTGGTGATAAAGTCCAGCAGTCGAAACCTGGATAGGATAGGTAGGTGTTACCCTTTGAACCTTCCCTCGAAAAAGTGTATTTACTTTACTAGCAGATCAGTAGACATGATGTTTTTGAACTGTTTTGCCGTTTGTGTAAACAATCATATACTTTACACATGAATTTTCCTAACACAATTCAATTCTCATAACTATGTTCATTCATGGCCTTGAAAATACGCCTGGTTCTGTGAAAGGGTCTAAGAATTGAGCCTTATAAAATTCTCCTCGAAGCGGCCCCACCTCTCTCACACATAGGTGATTCTTACTAGGAATCATTAAAAGTCATATGTTTATCCTCTTATATACGAGTATCACTGTTACAAGGGATGACCCCCACAGTGAAACTAAAAGTCTTTTTACAATTAGGTTGTCCATTTGAACCAAGATCTTGGTATCTTCGGTCAACAAGGTTGGATTCCATTGTATCAACTCATATCCAGAGGCTTAAGTCTCATTCCTTTGGAAGACTTATCAACGAACTCTTTGGTTAATGGATCTGCTAAATTATCTTTTCACTTCACATAGTCATTAGATATAGTTCCCGTTGAGAGTAGTTGTCTAATGGAATTATGTCTACGACGTATATGTCTAGACTTAGCATTGTCCATATTGCTCTGTGCCCTGCCAATTGCCGATTGACTATCACAATGTATGCATATTATAGGCACATGTCTTATCCATCTTGGAACATCTTCTAAGAATTGACGTAGCCATTCAGTCTCTTTACCACTTTTGTCTAGAGCTATAAACTTAGACTCCATCGTGGATCTAGCTATGAGAATCTGTTCAGAAGATTTCCATGATATGACTGCACCTGCCAAAGTGAATACAAATCCACTAGTAGGCCTTGAGTCTTTAATAACTGAGATCCAATTTGCATCACAGTATCCTTCAATCACTGCTGGATCTTTTCTATAGTGCAGTCCATAATCACGAGTAAATCTTTAAGTACCTTAGTACTCTGACTATCGCTTTCTAGTGATCACTCTCAGAATTACTCGTGTATCTACTCAATTTACTCACAGCATAGGCAATGTCTGGCCTTGTACAACACATTAAGTACATCAGACTTCTTATAATTCTTGAGTATTCTACCTGAGAGACAATCTCACCTCTATTCTTTGATAGATGTAGACTTTTATCAATAGGAGTTCTAGCTATTGCAATGTCATCCTTGGTAAACTTCTCTAGAATTTTATTCACGTAGTGTGACTGATTTAAAGTTAGTCCACTTGAGGTTCTAGAGATTTTAATACCAAGGATTACATGAGCTAACCCCATATCTTTTATGTCAAATTTATAGTTTAAAATGTCTTTTATGGATTTAATCATATTATCATTGCTTCCAATAATAAGCATGCCGTCTACGTAAAGACATAAAATGACATAGCCATTTTCAGTGTCCTTTACATATACACATTTGTCACATTCATTGATCTTAAATCCACAACCGAACATGGCATTATCAAATTTCTCATACCACTGTTTTGGTGCTTGTTTTAAACCATACAAAGACTTAACCAACTTACACACTTTGTTTTCTTTCCCTGGAGCAGAAAACCCTTCTGGTTGTTCCATGTATATCTCCTCTTCTAAATCACCATTTAGAAATACAGTCTTTACATCTATTTGATATACTTCAAGATTCCGCAACACGACAATTGCAAGTACTATCCTTATTGAAGTTATTCTCGTAATAGGAGAATAAGTATCAAAGTAATCAAGACCTTCACATTGCCTGTAACCTTTAATTACAAGTCTGGCCTTATACTTATCAATTGATCCGTCCGCTTTCATCTTCCTCTTGAAAATCCACTTATAACCTAGTGGTTTACTTCCCAGAGGAAGATCTACTAATTCTCAAGTGTGATTTTGAAGGATGGAATTAATTCCACTCTTGATAGCCTCTTTCCAGAGAGGTTCTTCAGAAGAGCTCACAGCTTCTTTATAGCTTTGAGGTTCACTTTCCAGCATGTAGGTTAGAATATCCGGACGAAAGGATTTTTCTACCCAAGCTCTTTTGTTGCGTCTAAGTTTTACCTCATTCTCTTCTTCTATTGAATCATGTATTTGTACAGATGAGCTAGACACACTACTCAATCTTCATGGAAATACATTTTTAAAGAACAAGACATTTCTCTATTCCATTGTCATTTTTTGTGTATGCCTACAATTTTATAATCACGCACAAGAAATCGATAAACACTGCTGTTATGTGCATAAATGTAATCAACAGTTTTTGGTCCTACTTTCACCTTTTTAGGTAAAGGAATAGCAACCTTAGCAAGACACCCCCACACTCGTAAGTATTTGTAAGATGAAACTCTTCCATGCCACATCTCGTAAGGGATTTTGCCAAGCTTCTTGCGGGGTACCTTATTTAAAAGATAATTAGCTGAAATCACAGCTTCTCCCCACATGTTCTGTGGTAATCCAGAACTTAACAACATGGCATTCATCATCCCTTTTAGAGTTCGGTTTTTGCGTTCTCAATGCCATTCTGTTGAGGTGTATAAGGTGTTGTTGTTTCGTGGATGATACCATGTTCAGTATATTATGCAGTAAATGGTGACTTATATTCACCTCTACGATCACTTCTTAGCATCTTCACCTTTCTGTTGAGTTGGTTCCCAACCTCAGTTTTATAAAGAATAAACTTCTCTATAGCTTCATATTTACTTTTGAGAAAATACACATAGGATAATTACCTAGTGCTCTCATCAACAAACGTAATGAAGTACTTACTTCCACCACGTGATTGTGTTAATTTAAAATTACACACATCAGTGTGAATTAATCCAAGTGGTTCACTATTTCTTTCAATAGTATGAAATGATGTCCTTGTTAACTTTACCTCTACACAAGTTCCACACTTGTGTTTGGAATCGATTTGGAATTTAGGTATATAATTCATGTTAATTAAACTGTACCACATATAAGAAGACTCAAGCAAATAAACAGAAGACTTATTCTTATTATTATTTCTTGTTGGTTTAACAACCATTACACTGAGCTTAAATAACACATCAGTTACATAACCTTTTCTAACAAACATTCCACTCTTAGACAGAGTTACAACATCCGACTCAAATACAATACATTAAACTGAACCACACATAAGAAGACTCAAGCAAATAAACAGAAGACTTATTCTTATTATTATTTCTTGTTGGTTTAACAACCATTACACTGAGCTTAAATAACACATCAGTTACATAACCTTTTCTAACAAACATTCCACTCTTAGACAGAGTTACAACATCCGACTCAAATACAATATGGAAGCCATGCTTCGCCAGCAGAGTTCCGGAGACTAAGTTCTTCTGGATATCTGGTACATAGAGTACATTGTTGAGAGTCAGTTCCTTCTGGACGTCATCTTCAACACCATTTTCCATTGACCTTTGACTTCAGAAGTGGCAAAGTTTTCCATGAAAACCTTCTCGCCATTCTTAGCAGCTTCAAAGGTACAGAATATCTCTCTGTTGGAGCACACAGTCGGCTAACACCAGTGTCGATCCACCATTGATTGAGATTTGAACCTACCAAGTTCACTTCAGTGACAATATACGTATTAATTAATTTATTTACAAAGTATAAAAATAAAAAGTTGTGTAAATAAAGTGAATGATGTGGTAGTGGGACCCATGTAAGAATGGAGGAAGAATTAAAACTATTGTAAAAACTAATTCTTAAGAAAGATAAATTCTTAAAATGTGTAGGTGGCAGTTGGAATCGGTGAAGAATTTGTGGGAGAATTCAACGGATGTGGATGCTTTAAGGACTCTAATTAATTTTAATGATACTCATTAATAATAATTAATTTTCTCTATACTAACTATTCAAAAATTAGTGAGTTACAAATCTTCATTTGACCTATTTAATGTAGCCTATCATTCCTTAAAATCTATGCTACAGTGTATTAAAGTTGGTGAGGACAACTCTAATAGTGACATATCACACAACTTTTGATATTGTTGAATCCTCAAGCCTTCACATCCTTTTCGAGTTAATTAAAATAGTTTTTTTTTAAATGGATGTTTTTGAAATGCTCTTACCAAACGCCTATTAAGGCATTGAGAACATTTGTTTAATACATTAGTATTTATTTTTAATGCAAATTATCTCTAGTTATAGCTTCTGCATATTGAATAGGTTAACTCATTAGCACCAGCCACGACAGTTTAGGTGATTATTTAAACAGATCACACACACACACACACATATATATATGTATATATATATGAAAGAACGTGATACCACAGAACCTCAATATGAGACGATGTGATTGTCAATGTTGCAGCGAATGTTGCAACAATGACAATGACAATGAAAACAACAACTAATAGCAAAAACAGTAGTAGCAGCGAAAGTTTATAGAAAATCAGTTTCTACCAGATCAAGAAGACAAGAGTTAATCACAAACAATCTACAAGTATCAAACTTGTAGATCAAGCCTCAAGGCAACACAATATATATTAAAAATCAACACTGTTTTTATGCTTTAACAATTAACAAAAATTCTCACAAGATATAGAATCTTGGAGAACCGAAAAACCCACATAAATCACTAGACCAAACGTGGGAAGAAAGAACAAAACACAGAAAATCGAAGCAGCAACAACCGAACTGTTTCTTGATGATTTAATGAAGCTGACAATGGTGTATTCTCTGAAGTTTCACACGGACTTACGAAAGGATGAAGCGCCGGAACTTCTGTGAAAGGATGCTCACAGTTTATGGCTTTCGATCTAATTTCTCTCAGGTTCTCGGCCCACCAAATTCATGAAATCCCGTCTGCATATATAGGCCATCAACCTGTAGGAACACGGCATAAGGAAACCAATTCCTACTAGGAAAGAGATTAGCACAATATTAAGAAGGATTATGTTTCCTATTATGATATCTTGAATAACTAAATTATTTTGCAAAGATTTAGTTACCAAAAACACATTACCTAAATCTTTTGGAAGATTTTTCAAATCAATCTAACAAAAAGTGTCCTAACCAAATCCTAACACCTAAAAAATCATTAACAAAAATAAAATCCTTCTTTGACCAAGAAAGTGAAAACAAGACAAATTAGGCTTTGCCTAATTTATCCTTACAATATATGTATATATGTATATATATATATATATATATATATATATATATATATATATATATATATATATATATATATATATATATATATATATATATATATATATATATATATATATATATATATATATATATATATATATATATATATATATATATATATATATATATATATATATAGACTACATTATTATCTATACATATATAAAAAGAGAGGTGCGATTTTTGGAAAGTTCCCACCAAAATTTACTTTCCAAAAATGGCAACATTATTCTTTTGTTTAGTTGCATTTTTTGATTTGGGAATTGAAACATTTTTTTATGAAAAACTAATATTGAACAAATGCATTGAACATGTTACCTCTCTTATAATATGAAAGGTTGTTAAGATTGACTTTAACATGAATCTATTGAATATGAAAACACATTAAGTATATTTTGTGATCATGTATATATTTTATAATTTGGTAATTAAAACACGATGGGTGCATAATTTTGAACACTCAACGGTATATAAAATAATATTTACATCCTTGAATAGAATTGAAATAACATAATTTGAATATATTTGATGAATTTCCTGTTTTTGTACATATATAAAAGGAGAGAAGTAAGTTTTGGAAAGTTCCCGCCAAAAGTGACTTTCTAAATTTAGAAACACTTCTAATTTGTATATAAGTCACTTTTTGTATTGGAAATTGAAAATAGAAAATGTCATTATTACGGTTGATTGGATAAATGATTCCAAAACCTCTTCGCCTTCTTATTTAGTACTCCCTCCGGACCTATATATAAGCAAAAATAACCGATTTCACACAGATTAAGAAAGTAAGTTAAGTTAGTTAAATTGTCTTGATTTTATATAAAATAAAAGTATACTTACTAAAATACCCTTAAGAATCCCACTCATCAAAACTAATGATAATTAATGCAATTTTAACTCATTGTCATCAATTCATTATAGTTCATTTTATTAGTGGCTCTTTGTGTATTGGGAATATGCACCCATCTTGAAAAACAAAAGAATTAACAAGGGGTATTTTTGGTACAAAACTTCTTGAAAGTTGTGAATAGAGTTTAATATGGTGATTTTTGCTTATATTTAGGTCCAAAAAAATTTGGTATTTTTTGCTTATATTTAGGTCCGGAGGGAGTATATTAAGAAAAATATACATAGTAGAAATATGAGAGATAACAAAACCATTTTTTTATCAATTTCTTTACATCAATATCCAAGCTAGGAAAAATAAAGATGGAATAAAACAACGATTTTGAAACTAAATCATATATACACACTCTTTGAAGTAAAACTAATTCACAGACAATCAATTAATAATATTACCAAGATCTGACAATTTTTTTTAATCTATTTCATCATAACCAAAGTTATTATTGTAAAAAAATCTATAAATCGAGATATGACCAATTTTTTGAGACATCTAGCTACATGTAAAAAAAATGGAAACCTGATAATTTCTGATTTTTTAGTTACTTATACATGTTAAAAAATTCAGATATAAAAAGTACTGATGATGAAATTAATCAACATTCATATCAAATTTGTTTGTTTGTTGAACTAAATCACGAATTAAAATTAATAAACGAGTTTTGAAGTCAAACATAGTTTTTGAAATATTTTTGGAAACATGAACATACTAACAAGTTTCCGGTAAGTCGGTGGTCATAGCTTCCGTTGTCATATTTTCTTTAAATAGTAACCTTGGAGTTGGTCATCGCTGCAAATAATGTGTAAAAAAATTGCAATGTGTGCTGAAACTAGGGTAAAAGTGTTTTCTTTTTATTTACATACATCAACTAAAACAACGTGGTATTATGAGTATTTACAGGGCCGCGGTCCAAAAGTTATCCATAACACGGTTTAAACCAAATTTTCTGATGTCTATCCATCGATCGTTTGAATTTTTTGTTCATAATCTTTGGCTCATCTCCTATATTTTATTTTCCTTGGTTATATGTTATTTCAATTATTTTTTCTTTATGTCTGATTTTTAAATTGAACCATAATACTTGAATTATTTTTTAAAAATTACCAATTTTGAAGTTTTTAAGCTTTTATGACAAAACATGTTAATATATTACAAACAATTTTCCCTTTGTCTGATATTATATGCTCTATCAATTTTTTTTAATATTAATGTAACTTTTATTCATATATATTTATTTTTATATATTTTAATATCATTTTTTAATACGGAAAACACATCAGTGAATTTAAATTTTGTTGAGACTCTAGAGTAGAGAATGAGAGAAATTGAATATCAATTCCATTGTTTACAATTGGAATTCTGAGCTTCAATGTAAATTTTATTGTTTATATCTAGAAAAAATATTAGAATTGAAATTGAACTGAAATTCTTAATATATTGTTATTCTATAAATTGATTTTTTTTCTCCAAAGGTAAACATTTTTAAATCTAAAGAGTCTTGATTTTCATTAATTTTTTTATTTATATTAATTTGCTTATATGTTTAGATTCTTAATTGAACTCTACATGAGGGCCAAACAAAATAATCTTAATTTTAATGTTACAAAATTATGATATTCAATTCTACACATCGAACTCATAATCTTTATGTTGCAATCATTTGTGTATTTTATTAGCACTAAAGTTTTAACTATTGTATTGATATGAATATAGGCTTCGTGCATCGCACGAGTGCTTTGATTATAATTTTATATGATTAACTTTAATTTTTACTGTACAAAGTAAACTGTTTTGATTAAGGACATGTCACTTCGATATCAATTTAAAGATATGTTAAAAAAGTTATTGTTTTTATTAACATAATTTTCTATAATTTCTTTTATATGCATATTGAACTCATGATTTTTCATATAATTATTCGGTTATACGGTTATTATTAAAGTTTTATATTTTTTTATTTATATCAATATTGAAACGTGCATTAAACGGTTTTGTTGTAGTATATATAAAAACATAAGCGCATAATTTTTAGAAATTTTCCACAAAAACTCACTTTTCAAAAATTGAATCACTTATGTTCTGTTTATGTAAAAAAAAAATTTGAATTTGAGAAATGTCATTTAATGATGTTGACAAAACTATTCCAATTGAGTTTACTTTTTTTATTTTGAGAATTAAAATAAAAAATGTCATATAAATGACATATAACTAATTACATACCAAAGCCATATAACTATTAAATAGCACACAAAAATAAAGTAGAAAGCAAATTTCTAGGCAAGTTATTCATAAGTCAGACAGAGTCCATGTGCATATAACTAATTAAAAACAAAATCAATATATAAAAATAATTCGTAAAATTGGTATTTATTCAAAAATATTGAATAGCTTACTATTATTATAAATAAAAAATAAATAAAAATTCTTATGATTGTTTTTAATAGATCTTGAAATACAGTTCTATAATATTTAAAACAAAAAACAAATAAAAAATACCAATGGGTCTGACTTTATTTATTTTTTAGGTTGAGTTCGTCTTAGTTTAAATTATCACAAGATTTTGAGTTCGTACTTATGACACGGTACCAGTATGGAACTTATTCAATATATGAAGCAGACAGTATGCAAATGAATTGATATATGTTTGAGATTTTATAAATATCAGATGAATGCACACTACACAACTAAAAACAAGACAAAACTTAATAAACTAAACAAAAAAATACATTTTATGATGGTCCATTACAAATAAGTAAGAATATCGAGAACTTTATGTCATGTTCAAATTAGAGTGACATTCTCTTTTTATTTTTTTTGTTAATTCTTTATGTAATTAAAAATTGAAATGTAATATATAAGTTATGTTGTTGAAAGAGATACATGTTTTTTTGTGTGGTTTCAATTAAATAGTCATATAAAAATTAAGATACAATTTTTTTTAATTACGTAATATCAATGAACAATACATATTTTGAAATCTCAAACTATCAATTAAATTTAAACGATACATACTCGTGAATATTTTAATTGAATTACATATTCTGAAATCTCAAACTGTGAGTTAAATTTGAAAGTTGGAACTCAAATAATGTTGTTTCGTAATATAGTCTATTCACTTGAGTTATGCAATGACACGAGATTAATTGTTATAAGGCTGAGAAACCATGATTTAGAAGGTTGAGTTCTTTCAAAGGGTAATTCTGGTGATACTCTTTTGATTTCAAGAATGTCACTGATACTATTTGATCATAAAATTTCTTTCAAATTCCAGATAGAACAGTTTTTATTGATTATGTCTTACGCAATGTCTATGAATAAAAATCATAGTAAGTCATTGTCTAATATAAAACTCAATTTGAAAACATATTTTTGGTTATCATCAGTTGTATGCAGTTTCTTTAGAGTTACTATGTGATATTTATAGTTACAATAGTCATACATGTTGAATGAAAATTATTGTATATAAAAAGTATTCTAAAATTTATATTATTTTTTTCAAATTTATAGGATTTTCTATATTTAATTTTACTGTTTATTATTTTTTGTTTATTTTGTTCATATTAAAAAAATTAATTACATACTATTCAACTTTAATTTAGTATATAATTTTATACACATGTACGATCCGTGCAACACACGAATGCCTCACTAGTTACCCTTTACAAGAAAATGCATGTTTCTTGACATTGAAATTAGTTAAGTGTCCTTTTGTGTGGTCATAATTCATATATCACCGTTTAATAGTATGAATCAAAATATGGTAACACACATGGATCAATCATGGATGCGATGAGCCACATCCACCAACATGATTGGTGCACTATTCTTAATGACAAAAACTTATGAAAGACCGTTATGTGTATATTTTTTTAAATTTTTATGACCTGACTCACTGTATATTGGTAGACAGAGCTGCGAAAGAATAAAACTTAGTCTTACAAATTAAGATCGATAAACGGCCCACTCCTGCTCTTTCTTTATAACTCTCGGGAACTAGAACTAGAGTTATAGCTAGTAACATGCAAAGTCCCAGATAAAACTGGTGGAACCAAAGAATAAGAAAATTTAAAATCACAAAACCAAAGTTACTAAATCGCAACCGAGAATTGACCTTTAACTTTATCAAATCTCTATATATTTCAAAAAGTTAATGTTCAACCATTTAATATATTATGGGCATATTTGATTAGACTTATCTGGAAATGCTTATAAGTTATGACTTACCATAAGCTGTTTTTGAAGCATTTGATTTCATTTATGGTAAGATAAGTCATAAGTCATGTACAAGCCACTTAAAGCACATGTAAGACTATAAGTTGTAAGCACTAAGCCTAGTGCTTAATTCTACTTTTCAAAAACATGTGAGTCTTCTTTTTTATTGAAATTTTATATATTCCAAGATTACGCTTCTCAATAATAATAATAAAAACAAAAAGTAATAATAATAATAATAATAATAATAATAATTATTATTATTATTATTATAAATAATAATAATAAAAGGAATTATAATAATATTAATAATTAATAATAATATTAATAATGATAATTGTTATAATTATAATAAAAATAATAAATATAGTATTAATTATGATAAATATAATAATAATAATTATTATTATTATTACTAATAATAATAATACTAAAAAGTAATGTTAATGTTAATAAAATAATAATAATAATAATAAAGGCAATAATAATGATAATAATAGTAGTAATAATTAATAATAGTGATAAAATTTGTATTAATAATAATAATAATAATAATAAGAATAATAATAACATTTTGTGATGATGCTATTTTAGTCTTTATATTTGATTTCAGCACTATTTCAACTTATTAATCAAACACACATATTAACTTATGAAAGCTAATCAACACTTTTAAAAAGTTAAATCAAACATCACCAGTTTTTTTTAATTTATTTAAAAAAGGGGTTTTTCCATAAGGAATAACCCTCCAAAAATTGGTGTATGCCACTTAATAGTGACAAGGACAGTTATTAGTCATCAGTCATAAGTCATAAGTAATAAGTTATCAGCACATATCAATAAGATAAATCAAACAAGCCATATACTATGATCAATACCAGAGAAGGAAACCGTATGGCTGGGTTGCTCTCCTTAATTTTGGGAAAAAAAATTAAGGTATTGATTTATTGGTTTGGTTAGTAAAAATTAATCTTTGTTACAGCTAGGGTTAGCGAGTAAGTACAAAAGTGGAACCCATAATAGCCACATCATTTATCATATCAAAATGACTTATAATTATAATTATAATTGTCCACTTTCCAAACAAAATGACTTATAATTACTGTAAGTACCAAGTGACAGGAATGAAATTTTATATAAATAATAAGGACAACAAGAGTTGATTTATTTTATTTTTACACTACAACTTGGAGGGGGGGGGGTTTATTCGTTTTAGGTAAAAAGTTTCCGTTTGAAAAGTCTAATTATTAACGGAATATGTTAATATTATTGAAGTTTGTCATAATTACCAAAATAATTAAACACAAGCTAAGTATTTACACTACAAGTAAAAGATAAAGATGAAATTTTATAAAAATAGTTAGTATAAGTTTTTAATGTGTACTTTTAAAGTGAAACATTTCAAAAAATAGTATGCTCAAGTCTTTGTCTGGAACAAAGAGGATATATTATTACTATGTTAACCTTTCTAATAATAGTATTTACACTTTACCTCTCATATATACTCTCTCTGTTCCGGGTAAAGAGTCCACTATTCTATTTTGATATATTTCACTTAAAAAGATCATTTTAAAAAATTAATATATATAAAAATGTCATTTTATTATTAATGTTAATGTACTATTAAATGTATCATTTTCTTTAAAAAATTGATTTTCAAACGGAAATTTTTTACCTAGAACGGAGGGTGTATATATTAATCTAGTCCGCACTCAACTCCCAAGTGGCAGAATCGTAAATCTACGGATAGGGAGTTCCACACAAATATACCTATTACCTAAGTTGATTATTTAGAGGTCTCCCCAGGGGCAAATCTGTCCAAATCGCATTAGAACTACTTACCATACTTTTTCTTCTTTAACCACAGTAATCGTTACTTTGTTTTAAACAAGGGGATGCTTAATACATCAATCGTTAAATATTTAATACAACACTTTTTGTTATAAAAATACTATATTACCCTTAACTTTTTTTTTTTTCAGACATAGGGACCGGTTTGTGAACAGTCCTAAAAATAAAACATAAAAAATATTTCCAGGCATTGGGACTAGTCCTAAAAAAAATTTTAAACTCAAACATTGGAACCGGTTTGGGACCAGTCCTAATTTTTTTTCATTTACTCATAAAATGGAAAAGGGCAATTTGGTCCTTTTATAAAAAAGTGATGTATTAAGTATCAATGTTAAACAATTACTCTTTTCAAATGGACACTATTTAACCGGCCTCATCACACTCTTCATCTTCACACTCACTCTCACCCCTTTTCGCCTTTCTCTTTCTCACTCTCTTTCTAAAGTCATACAACAATGTCATCTCTACACTCTCCACTACCGTTCCTTCCTCAAAATGGAGTGCTCAACCTGGGGCTATATGTCGGTGTTATCCTCTTTGATTCAATGTTTGCCTTCTGACTCGCACCGGGTGGTCTGGCTTGGTCTCTTTCTAAGCCACGAGCCAAAATTACCATTCCTCGACCTTCTGGTCTTCCCCTTCACAGGTTGCTCTTGACTTTACTACTTCCTTAACCCATAGAGTGTTGGGCAAGTTATCTAATAACTACAAGGCCGTTCAACTCATGGCGTTTTCGGTTGGATTCACTCGTTGTATTATTACAAGCCACCCCGACACTGCTAAAGAGATTTTGAATAGTTATGCTTTCGCTGATCGTCCGGTGAGGGAGTCGACTTACGAGCTGTTATTCGACTGAGCAATGGGTTTTACTCCCTACGGAGACTATGTTGAAAATAATAAAGTTATGAATTATGGCATAACTTTTCCATTGATATAGTGAACATATATATAAGATTACAATACTTGCTACACAAGTTTAACCTAGAGAGTCCAAATATAATAAGAATTAGAAGACCTAAATACAAGTAAATAATCAATAATATATTTACACATAAATATAAATATATTATTCTCTTATATGCCCCCGCAAGATTGATTTCCTCTAAAAAAGACCAATCTTGTGAAGAAGATGCTGAAAGCGTGCGCGAGCGAGCTGTTGAGGGAGTGCGACGGCGAGCTTGTCTTTCGAGGAGGATGAGCTTGGTTTGCCGAGGAAAACATGTTTTGCTCAAGGAGCGAGCTGTTGACGGAGGGCGACGACGAGCTTGTCTTACGAGAAGGACGAGCTTGGTTTCCTGAGGAAACATGATTTGCTCGAGAAGCGAGCTGTTGAGGGAGGGCGGCGGCGAGCTTTGTTACCGAGGAAACATGATTTTCTCGAGGAGTGAGCTGTTGACGGATGGTGACGGCAAGCTTGTCGTCTGAGGAGGTCGAGTTTCTTTACTGCAGAAACAAGATTTGCTCGAGGAGCGAGTTGTTGAGGGAGGACGATGGTGAGCTTGTCTTCTGAGGAGGATGAGCTTGGTTTGCTGAGGAATCATGATTTTCTTGAGGAGCGAGCTATTTGAGAGAGGGCGTTGGCAAGCTTGTCTTCCGAGGAGGGCAAGCTTGGTTTACCGAGGAATCCTAAGGAGCGAGTTTTTGAGGGAGGGTGTCGACGAGCTGGTTAGAGCTGGGTTTGCCGAGGAGTCCTAAAGTTGGTGAATAAGAGGATACGTCATCGATGAACTTGTTCATATCGTACCCGATGAGCGTGGATTCACCCTGAAGCTTCCAGGCTAGATAGCTGATGGGTATAAGCTTGATGAACCAAGGTTGGCAGTTGTTAATGGTGAGGTGGTCCTTGATCGACATATGATGTGGTCGCGAGTTGGGCAAGCATTGGAGTGAGCATGGGTTTGTCATGCAACGCAGGTAGTGGCAACCTATTGGATCAAGGGAACCAAGGTAGTAGAAAGGAAGCCGACAAGGGCGTCAAACACAAGTTTGTCTTGCTGGATCCAAGGCTGGCAGTGTGGGTTTGGTGTTGGAACATCCTTGGATGTTGAGCATACTTGAATAGGGTGGTGGGAGACGGGTCAATGAGGCTTTGAATGGTGAGGGTGTTGTTGCCGGTAGCCATGGAGGCAGAAGTTTGATTGCCGGCTGCTGTGGTAGGGGGAAGTTTAGGGTTGCGAAAGTTTGGTGGTTTTAGGTTTTAAGAGTAAGACTCTGATACCATGTGGGAAATAATAAAGTTTATGAATAATGACATAGTTTTTCCATTGATATGGTGAAGATATATATATGATTACAATATTTGCTACACAAGTTTAACCTAGAATAAGGATTAGAAGACCTACATACAAGTAAATTAATAACGAATAATATATTTACACATAAATATAAATATATTATTCTCTTATAGACTACTGGAGGAATTTGAGGAGAATCTCAACCACTCATATATTTAGTCCCAAGTGTATTGCCGCGTTCGGGGGGTTTCGTGAAAAGGTAGGCCATAACATGGTTGCGCAAATACGGGGTATATTGGTGCGTAACGGTGAGATTGAGGTGAAGAGGGTTCTTCACTTTGGTTCCTTAAACAATGTAATGATGAGTGTTTTTGGAAGGAGCTACGAGTTTGACAATGGCAGCAGCGGCGCCAATGAAGGGTCAGAGCTGGAGAGCTTAGTGAGTCAAAGGGTATGAGCTATTGGGAATATTTAACTGGAGTGACCACTTTCCTGTTTTGGGTTGGCTTGATTTGCAAGGAGTAAGGAAGAAGTGCAAAGATTTGGTAGCTAAGGTTAATGTTTTCGTTGGCACTATCATAGAGGAGCACAGACCTAAAAGATCTTGTTATGTTGATGATGAGAGTGATTTTGTTGATGTCTCCCTCGATTTGGAGAAGGAGAATAGGCTCAATGTCTTCCTCGATTTTGAAATGAAGTTTGCTTTGTCATTCTTGTCCATGCTTCAGTTCGTATATTTTTGTGAATTTGAAATGCACTATGATTGGTTTGTTTTTAGAAATTCGTACACAAATTAAGGAAATTTATAAGAAAAATATCTACCCTTTTAGGTGTCGTTTGGTAGCCAGGATTAAGGCTAGATAGGATTAATAAGCCGAGTTGTCTGATGTTTGGTACGCAATAGGTGGTCGAGACTAATAGCACGAGTTATCCGGATAAAGTCATTATCCCCTCACTATTAATACCAAGGGAGAGGGTGGTATTATTAGCACCCTCACTAAAAAAATTTGGGATTAACATTTGTAATCTCAAAACTACCTCCGATATACAAGTGAGGATTAAAATCGAGGGCACTAATAGTACTGAGATTAATAATACGGCTTATCCTTGTCCAACTACTAAACAAGCTCTTACAGTACAATCATTGCCGATGAGTTGCATAGTTATTTTTCTCTGAACATCCTTATTGAAATCATCCTTAAATAAGTCGCAATCTGCCATCCATTCCAACAATGGATGCTGGAAGAACCTCTGGGCTATCAAAGGGATGGACATACAGATGGACAAAACAATATATGTGACTATCTACCATTCCTAAGAATAGATTGTGTTTATTTTTTCCATAAATACCCAACATATGTTGGTTGAAAGAAAACAATGTAATACAAAAGTTTCCTCTCCTTTTTTCAGCATCTGATCATAATTCCGGTTAGATGCTTATATCAAATTTCATTTTTGCTTCATACTAAAATAAATAGATTAAACTCTAGGGGAATGATACCACATCATTATACACAGGGAAAAACAATATTAAAATCATATGGAGTATTAGATCACAAAAATAAACAAAATTTACATGTATTTAATTTCTCAAAAAGAAAAAAAGATCTATCGATGTCCTACCAAAAGAACATCTATAATCTCCATTTCTTTTCATTTCCCATAAGAAACAACCTACGCATATATGAAAATGATACGATCGGAGGGTTATAAATCAAACAGCCCAACTTCTCTTTAACAAGAAACGGGTGAAAAAACACATCTCCTATTCCTTGAATGTATTTGCTTCATATGAATTGGACCGAAATCAAACAGCAACAATGCATCCATAGAAACACACCCCGACGAACATGAATTTCAACAACATTCTAATGATGATGATTAAAAAGAGCATAGAATTAAGTGAGTACCTCGAGTCAGAAGCAGTAGCTCCACGGATCACAAGTTGATGGACAAGAGGAATGGGCAACTAAAAAGCCAGTTTTTTTGGAGTTAGGGGACACTAGAGGCATGATATAGGAGAATGAGACTTAGGAATGAAGCCTTTAGATAATATAAGACAACCCTAATTTGAAAAAAATAATACACAAATGTGAAATATATATATATATATATATATATATATATATATATATATATATATATGTATATATATATATATATATATATATGTATATATATATATATATGTATATATATATGTGTGTGTGTATATATATATATATATACATATATATATATATATATATTTATTTATTTATATATATATATATATTGATAAATCACTAACATCAATTTTCAACCAATGTTTGTTAAATCACTTTTATTAGTAATTATAATAGACATGCCTCTTACATTGATTATAAATTAATGTTGATTTTATAAATCGTTAAAGTACTCACCTAATACTTGTTGAAAAATTAGTGTTTTTAGTGAAATAAATTATGTAACTTGATGCACTAATTTCTTTACATGTCATTTATTTGCTGGCAAATATAATTGTGCAAATGTGTTCTACTCGGCGAGAGTATCAAATTGATATATTTATTTGTCTAAATCGAGGTTTGAATAAATAAGATATCAAGACTTAAAATATGGTGTTAGAAGTGAATTATTATAGTAAAGTACTCACCCAATGCCAATATAATACTATTACCCTACATTGGTTAAGAAATAATGTTGGTAGTAAAAGTCTTTCTATATAAGATTTCCACTATTATTAACAATAGAAGAGATTGATAGAAAATGATTAATATCACAATATCATATTAACTATTATTAATTATTATTTTTAGCTAATGGCTAGAAAATGAAAAGTATCAAATCAATACTAATTAGATTGTTAATCTCTTCCAAGGTTATAATATTTTTTTCTATTGTTATTAATATTAAACGATTTTTTACCTAAATACTTTTAAAATTAATATAAGTTTCTAACTAACGTGAGATATATATTTTTAATTAATAATAATAATAATTTTTTTTATCTAAAGACTTTTAAAATTCACATTTAACTTGATAATAATATTATAAGTCATTTTGTTAAAAACTTTTAAAATCATAATTAATTTTTAAACAATGTGAGATACTTATTTTATATTTTTATTGGTAATGAATGTTTAAGTCTTTTATCTAAAGACTTTAAAACCAACACCACATTCTAACCATGTGGTATACATTTTTTCTATTAGTAATAATAGTAGTAGATAAAAGACTTTTTAACCAACATTCATTTTTAAACAATGTGGATACATATTTTCTATTGATACTAACAAAAGATGTCTTTATCTAATGACTTTTATAACCAATACTCATTTCTAAATAATGTGAGATATATTTCTTTGTAACCAATGTGAGATACATCATCTAAAAACTTTTTAAACCAATATCACTTTTATAACCAATGTGAAATACTTCTCTTCTTTTGTTAATAATTATAAATTTTTAAAATCAGCATCACTCTCTAACCAATGTGTAATACATATCCTCATTTGGTGATAATAGTAGAAGTGTTTTATTTTAAAAATTTTATAACGAACATCTTTTTCTAAATAATATGGGATACATCTCTTATATTATATTGATGATAAGAGTAAAAGTCTTTTTAAAACAAACATCATTTTTTAACAATTGTAGGATATCTCTTCTATTAGTAATAATAGTATTTTTAAAACCAACATTAATTTATAATCAATGTGTGATACATCTTTTCTATTGATAGTAATAGTAGCATACTTTGTAACCAATGTGAGATACATGCATCTATTTTATTTGTAACAAAAAATCTTTAATCTAAAAACTTTTTAAACCAACATTTATTTTTAAACTATGCGAAATACATATTTTGTATTGGTAATAAGAGTAAAAGTTTTTATTATAAGACTTTTAAAACTAACATTTTTTTCTAAACAATGTAAGATACACTTTTTTTTTCATATTCTAACAATGTGAGATAGTTCTTTTTTATTTCTATTGTTAATAAAAGTTTAAAAACTTTTAAAACATACATTATCTAAAAACTTTTAAAACAAACATCTCTTTCTAACCATGTGGTATACATCTTTTCTATTGGTAATAATAGTATTTTTTAAACCAATATTAATTTCTAACAAATGAGAGATATATTCTTCTATAGTAATAATAATAGTTTTTTATATAAAAACTTTTGAAATCAACATCTCTTTCTAAACAGTGTGTGATACATCTCTTCTATTGGTTATAACATAAAAATAATAATAGTAGTAGTATTTTATCTAAATAGTTTTGAAACCAACATCTCTTTGTAAACAATATGTGATACATCTCTTGTAAAAGTGAAACTCTTTAGTCTAAAGACTTTAAAATCTAACATTTTTTTTAAACAATGTGTTATATATCTCTTTTATTGGTAATAATATAAAATAATTTAAACTCAACATCATTTCCTAACCAATGTGAGATATACATCTTCTGTTGGTAATAATGGTAAAAGTCTTTTATCAAATGACTTTGAAAATCAACATCACTTTCCAACCAATCTATAATGCATTTCTTCTATTGGTACTTAATAATAGTATTTTTAAAACTAACATCAATTTTTAACCAATGTGGGATACATCTCTTCTATTGTTGAAAAATTAGTGTTTTTAGTTAAAGAAATTGTGCAATATGAAGCACGAATTTCTTTACGTATCATTTGTTTATTAGGAAAGGTAATTGCGCAAATGTTTTCTACTCGGTGAGAGCATCAAAATGATATATTTATTTGTCCAAATTGAGTTTTGGATAATAATATATCAAGATTTAAAGTATAATACTTGTTTAAAAAATTAGTATTTTTAGTGAGAGAAATTGTGCAACTTGAGGCACAAATTTCTTTATGTGTCATTTGTTTGTTGGCGAAGGTAATTGCGCAAATGTATTTTACTCAGTGAGAGCATCAAAATGATATATTTATTTATCCAAATCGAGTTTTGGATGAATAAGATATCAAGACTTAAAATATAATACTTATTAAAAAAATTAGTGTTTTTAGTAAAAGAAATTGTGCAACTTGAGGCACAAATTTCTTTACGTGTCATTTGTTTGTTGACAAAAGTAATTGTGCAAATGTGTTCTACTCGACAAGAATATCGAAATGATATATTTATTTGTCCAAATCAAATTTTGGATAAATAAGATATCAATGCTTAAAGTATGATATTAAAAGTGAGTCATTATAAGTAATATCTCACCTTGAAAAGTTTTAACCCGCATTGGTTAGAAGTAATGTTAGTTGTAAAAGTTTTTAAATTTATGTCTTCTACTATTGACAATAGAAGAAATTATATATACTAATACTAATACCCCTTTATCATATTGATTATTATTATGTATTATTATTAGCTAATAGCTAGAAAACCAAAAGTTTTTAAAGCTTTCACATGGATGATTTAGAATGAAAATTTATCTAATAGTAGTGAGGTGACACAACAATAATGCTCATCACCAATTATATATATATATATATATATATATATATATATATATATATATATATATATATATAATTACGATGATATTCCTTCGGTACTTAGAAATTACAGAACTCCACTCCTTTTTTTTTATTATTACTAGTGATGCACCCGTGCGTTACACGATTTCTATTTGGGTGTAAAATCATATACTTAATCAAAGTTGAATAATATACAATTAAAAAGTTTATTGAGAACAAAATAAATAAAAATTGATAAATAGTATAATCAAAGAAAATCACATAAATTTTTTTAAAAATTATTATAAAATTTAAAATATTTTTTATATATAACATTTTTCGTTAAAGATGTACGATTATTACAACTATTATTATCACATAAAAAATTCAAAGACCCTTAAAATTAGTAACTCTAGACAAAGTGACATACTGATCATGACTAAAAATAGGGTTTTTCAAAAGAAGTACACTTTTATTTATAGATATTTCATAAGACACCGTCAGCGTAAACTGTCTTCTTTGAAATTTGGATGGAATTCAATGATCAGATGGTGTTAGTGATATTTTTGAAATAAAACAGTAACACCAGAATGACCATTTGAAAGAACTCGACCTTCTAAAACATGGTTTCTTAATCTTGTAATAATTAATTGTGTGCTAATACATAACTCAAGGAAATGATCAATATTACGAAGCAACATTAATGAAGTTCCAACCGTCGAATTCAACTCATGATTTAGTATTCTAAACCATAAAATTCCATTTAAAACTTTAGGAATATCTATATCGTTCAAAAGATCAACGTTTCTATCAAAATGACACGAAAAATCTGAGCTAAAAAACAATCTTCCTTTTAAATTGTTCTTCAATACCATGTAATCATTTATTGAATTAACAACATCAAGAGTCGGATCTAAAATAACTCTCTTTTCCAAAAACGATGAATTATCAGGACTGCTTCCAAATGAAGGATATGTGCTTTGTACAATTGGAACGATTAGATCATTGAATTCCTTAAGCAGCAGTTGATTAAGAATATCAACATAAACACAATTATCATTTGATTCACCACTTTTACCATCGTCAATCTTCGCAATCCAATCGACAAAAAAGTTTCAATTATTCGGAACTCTCGTTGGACATATACTTTGTATCTCATATTCGTTGTCAACCTTAATACATGTGAATCTCTCCATAAATACAATAAATTTATAGTGAGATGAAATATATCTTGTGTACTTTTTTTTGGAATCACATGCAATATTTGTCAAAAATCTCCACCAAACACATATATTTGAAAAAAATATTATAATTTTTGAATACTGCTTTATATATAATATTTATCATTAAAAACGTATGATTATTACTTTTAATTCTATAAGAGGTGGTTTTAAAGTATGATGTTGTATTTATCCTTGCATACGACACTGTACTTTGAATTACTAATATTAAAACAGCGAGATAATCATTCTTGCCGCCAAATGAAAGCACCACAAAAAAATTACATTTAAATGTTGGATTGGTAATTTTCAAATAACCTTAAAAAAGCACAAATGTTTATGTTATATATATAAATAAATATTAAATGGTCAAATATCAAACTGTTTGTTATATCTAATAAAAAAAAGAATTGAAGTCGAAATAATAGACTCTAAACAGAATCTGCAATACTAAAATGTTTGGAATAACATATTATACAACATAATTATTATACAACTATTCAAATAACAAAAGTTATTGAGTCTAGATTTTTAGTGTATCTTGGGAGAAGTCCTATAACAGATAATTGATATTTTGCTAGGTCTCCTTTTCTTTTTCGAAATATGTAGCCACATCATCCTCCAATAAACTCTAGCATTGAATACATTCAAACCATTTCACAGCTAGGTTTCTTAGATTTCTTTTTTTTTAAAATAAAATTTTGAGAGAAATTTGTATAATACAAATTTGAATATCGATTATTATTAAAAAAAATTGAGAGTTTAATTTAACTAAGTATGAAAAATATGCAGATCTTATAGTTAATTAATTATATCTAAGTACATATCAATATGCATCTCTACTTTAAAAAATACTCTGTAGTTTATAAAAATAGAAACTTAGATCTATCATATCTGAGAAAAAATTTAAGTATGTGATTTTTTTTCCAATTTGTTTTTCGAAATAGATAAAAAAAATCTGATCCCAACATCTTATGTTGGACATTTGTTCTATAAATTTAATTTTGAAAAAAATGGAAAAATAAACATCAGTTATGCACTTTTTCACTTCAGGTCTAATGAAAATGAATAAAAACATCATAGATCTGTACATTTTGGTAAATATTTGTAAAATTAAAGTTCAAATTAACTTTGGCCTATTACCGATTATGTTGAATAAATATATATCTTTTGTAAACTAACTTTAATAGGTTAAAGTTTTTTGTAAATATTAGACATGAATTTTGAAACATGTAGGCTGGACAAATATACTAAGATTTTTATTTTTACTAATTTATGTTTTTTTATTTTTGCATATATTAGACCTAGATTTTTAAACATGTAGGCTAGACAAATATATTAAGAATTTTATTTTTTTTAGCTTCAGATTTGATTAAAATGGAGTAGAAAAAATCTCATATATATATATATATATATGTATATATGTATATATATATATATATATATATATATATATATATATATATATATATATATATATATATATATATGTATATATATGTATATGTATATATATGTATATGTATATATATATATGTATATATATGTATATGTATATATATGTATATGTATATATGTATATATATATATATATATGTATATATGTATATATATGTATATATATGTATATGTATATATGTATATATATGTATATATTTATCTATTTTTTGATAGGTAAGTGTGGCCCCTAGTCTTGCCATCTCTCTCACCCCTTGGGTCAGATATGTATTTATTTTCTTATAGATTTGTCAATTATTTGTTCAATCTAACCTTAACCTATGTCCGATCTATAGATTTCACATATAAAATTATTTGAATTTTTATAAGTATTTGACGATTAAACAAAAAATATTTGAATGACAATAGGAGTAGTGCATATGTTGATACTTTATACAATAATTGTTTTTCTAAACTATTACCATTATCAGTGGCAAATAAATGTTAAGAGTAAATTTATTATAAATACTCAGTTACTAATTTGTATTTTCTATTTACTAATTTATATGAAATTGTCTGTAAATTTCATAATATGTCATAATTATGTATGTTTATATTACTGTTGTATGCAGTAACTTATTTGAAATCTGGATGTTATATAATTTATTGATATTATTGATATATAAACTTGTTATAAATTATAGAAAACAAATTTTTAGAATATCGAAAATACCTAAGCACCACGAACAACACACTGGTTCTAAAATTTATAAGCGTGAAGAAAAATTAAACTTTTCATAAAACTACTCATATTACTCATAAATTAAGCTTCAAAACATGATTTGTTTCAAAATATTTATTGCATTTAGTTTTTACACTTCATACCGTTGCAAATAACTATGGTTGACAATCATTTTATATACTTCTTGGAGAAACATTAATTCAATGCATGTGTTCTTTTACTAATTTGTTTTTGTCTATTAACAAATTTATCTGACATCCATCTTTTATATTTCTTATTACATCATGAATAACTTTTAAATAAAGTTAGTAAAAATATTAAAGCTTTCATGAGGTAATGATAATATTCTATGTTGAACAATACATTATTTAGTAAGCCTGTTAATGTAATTCATTTTTTACTAAATGAAAAAAAAATCATTATTTTGAATATTTACTAAAAATATGTCTTTAGTAAACCATTAACTAATTCATCAGTGATGAGAAGTAACTATGGTACTTTGATTTATGGTTTTAAACTGACTTGAATAATATTGCTTTGTAATTATTTGTCAAGACTATTATTAATAATTGTGGCAAATAATTTATATTGAATCGATTGTTTCATCATTTAGTCTTATTTCTAGAAGTTTATATTACCATGGTGAAGATTTAGAAGCCAATGTGCCAATTACAAATGCAAAAAAATATTAAATAAAAAAAAAAGAAATGTGAAATCGGGTATAGAATAAATTATTCAGTATTTGATATTATTTTGATATTGTATTTCTTGTCATTTCGTAAATCATATTGAATTATACTAAATGCTATATAATTTGCTTATATTAAATGTACTAAAGATATTTGTAAAGTCATTTGAATTTGAAGAGTTGTTGTCAACTTCATTAATTGATTTTTATTTCAATTTCCAAAAAAAATATGACAAATATTCAAATTATAAATGTTTCTAAATTTGGAAAGTCACTTTTGGCGGAATATTTCCATTATTTGCTCCTCTCCTTTTATATATATATATATATAGATTTTAAGTTGTTCTAAAAAAAAGAATATCTACTTTTTAATGTACTCCCATCCGAAAGCGTCTTTTCGTTTATTTAGACCTTTGGAAAAAAGTTGTATGCTTTTTTAATATTTTTTTGAAGTTATATTTACTATTTTGCCGTTAATTTAATCACCACTTTAATTGATGAGCCTCCCTTTTACATGAAAATATGAAATACTTAAAAATTATAGTACACTATCCTAATATTAATAACAGGTTTAATACATAATTTGGTCCCTGAACTTAATACTTTAAATTGATTCGATTCCACTTGTTGACACTTCCTATTTTGACCGTTAAACTCATTTTTAGCCATACAGTTAGTCCCTTGTATGATGTCCGATAATTTTCACGTTAAAATGTGAATAAAAAGACTTTTATACTCCTAGAGTAAAACGTGTTGGCAGACATAAAGTCAAATATAAAAGAAAAAAAAGAAAGATAACCCATTCCCCACCCGCTGCCCATTTCCAATCACCCAACCTATCTGATATCTCCCCTTCTCTCTCAGAGCAGCTCCAATGGGAGCTTTATAAACCTTTAGAATATCTATTAATCGGTTGAAGAGAAAATGTGTCCATTGTGTTTGCTGACATGGAATCAACCGATTGTAAATTTACAACCGGTTGAAACATCACTGCCATCAGTACTTTTTTGCTTTCTCTCTTTCCACTCAATTTTCATCATTTCTTTAATTTTTTAGCCGTTGCTTGTTACCTTTTTTTTTTTACCTTTTTTTGTTTTTGTTTTTTTTCCCAAATTTATTCTATAAATTCTCCTATAAATAAGTTTCTAAAAAAATCATTACATTCTTCCAAACTTACATTACTTCTATACGATCCCATTCTCATTAAATTACACAAATTCTTTTTTTCTCACTTCTGTTGTTATGGATAACAATTTTTTTACAATTTTTTTTAAACTATTCCAATGTTGAAGATTCTGCTAATGCCGAAACTATTCCAAATTTTCAAAGTCCGCCAAATTTTCCAACTCAGTGGAATTTTCAAGTTTCACCAAATTTTCCAACTCTACCGAATATATTTGGGAACGCTCTGGAGACAACAACAATGAAAATTAAGTTGTAATTATTGGATATTTCTTATTAGTATTTAATTACTTTGTTTTCCCATTGTATTATGCAACTTTAATTATAATTTGTATGATTTTACGTTGATTTAGTTCAATAAAATCTATATTGTTACATCGGTATTTTGAATTACTAATAAATATTTATGAATAAAAATGTTTTTTTTCAAAGATAAAATTTAAAAATATATAAATTATTTTTTGGACGTATTATATTTGTTCTATAAATATTTATGTTTTAAAACGATATATTTATTTTTGAAAATAAATTTATATTGGGAAAGAATAAAATATTTAGTTGTGGGTCTATGTTATAAAGTTTTTATGGGTTTATGTATAATAGAGAATATGTTTATAAAAAAAATGTTCATAAGCTGATGACATGACATGACGTAACAAGAGGATAAACATTTTAAAAAACTTATGACTATAGATGCCCTCACTAACCATGACAGAATCCTCCCTTCTTCCTTTAACTTCCCCACGCACCACCCAGTTTCAACCACCCCACCTAGCCCCTCTTTCGCTCACTCACAAAACCATGGCAGAAACCTCCCTCTTGCCCACCCGCCACCTATTTCAAACGACCCTACCTAACCTCTCTCTCTCTTTCTATCTTTCTCTCTTTCTCACACTCACACACGCAACAACCATGACGGAATCCACCTTCTTCCAAAAACCTCATCCCTTCCACACCCGCCACCCAATTCCAACCACCCAGCTAGTAGGTGTTGTCATATATATAAACCCGTGATGAGCATCTTAGAAGGATGGATACAGCGGCAATATTTAACCATCATGAAGTGCGACCAGAGGCTGTGTTGAGAGCTCAATTTCCACCATAGATTTTTAAGTAAGCTTGTATAGTATTCGTCAAGGATCTAATCCCTATGCCACCTTCCGGGCTAAGAATATTGAAGCCGTGAGATAGAGGAGCTTTTGTCGTAGCTTTATCCAATGAAAGAGCCCCGAATTGAGATTCATCTTTGAAACCGAAGAAAACTACCAATCATCTTCTGATAGTCAAGAGTTAGGTGGGGTAAGCCTTAGTAAGAAAAGGAAGCTTGAACTTGAAAGGAAAGCTTTAATAAAGAGATAGTAAGGGAAAAGAATACCAACTAGTTTTCCTTCGCCTCAGTCTTTACTATTGTACCAACTAGTTTTTTTTAGTTAAACGTCATTCTTCTTTTTAATTAAATCGTATCTAAATAAAATAAAAATGATAAAAAAATTTAAATAATAAAATAAAAAAATTGATTTATTAACAAATATACATCAGTATATCACTAATCATTATAAATTCTAAAAAAATTCCTTATACACAATATTTATTGTTTTATTAGTTGGTTTTCCATCTTTACTACATATCAATATCTTCAAATCAAAACAATTTGTTACTCTAGAAATTGCGACATATAACTGCACATGGCTAAATACTGATTTTTTCAAGAATAGACGTACGTGCAATTATTAACTTTGACATTTCTTAATTGTCATTGCATATGATACCAGCAATGAAAATTGTCTTCTCTGAAACTTGAAAGTCAGTCTTCCATCAGATGGAGTTTTTTTTTTCTTTTTGTAAAACTTTCCCTTAAGGGGCCATGGGAATTTATTGAATTTGAGACCTCACATTTTGTAAAATCTCAACTCTACCACAGGGGCACCCTTTAGACTCTACATCGGATGTAGTTAATGACAATCTTGAGAAAAAAAAATTTCATCAAACATTGTTTCCTTTCAAAAAATTTGTTTCAACAATGTGATCCCCAAGATTTATGATGATTAGTCTTGTTTCATTGCATAACCCTACAGTAAGGTCGATGTTTCTCAATAACATTACTGAAACACCTATCTTAAGTGTTAATTCATGCCCTGACAACCCCGAACACTTTAATACTATTCAAAAACTCTGTATAATAAATGTTTTTGAACAAACTTGGATTTTTTCCACCCTACAAATATAATATGAACTCAAATAAGTTTTCCATTTTGAATGATTACTTTTTTAAAATAATATTTTTATTTTACGAATAAAGGAATTTCTGATAAGAAAATAAACTAAAATAAAAATATCGAAATTATTTTTAGCGTTAACTATTATTTTTGTTCCGTAAATTATTTTGATTTTACTAACTTCCATTATATTTTTTGTTTTATTGACTTTGTAACTATTATTTTTGTTTTATTTTTAAGAATTGGTTTTATGGAAAACTTTTGTTCCGTAAATTATTTTTATTATTTTACTAACCTTAATTTAAATTATTTTTGTTTTATTGACTTTGTAACTATTATTTTTGTTCCATCAAGTATTTTTATTTTACTAACGTATTTTTTTTACATAATTATTTTTAAGAATTTGTTTTAAACTTTTGGTCGGTAAATTTTTTTTATAATTTTACTAAACTTAGTTTAAATTATTTTGTTTTATTGACTCCGTAACTATTATTTTTGTTCTATCAAATAATTTATTTTACTAATGTATGTTTGTTTTACATAACTATTTTTAAGAATTTGTTTTAAAATTTTGTTACGTAAATTATTTTTATTATTTTAGTAACCCCAGTTTAAATTGTTTTTGTTTTATTGACTTTGTAACTATTGTTTGTGTTCCATCAAATATTTTTATTTTACTAATGGATTTTTGTTTTATTTATTTTATTGACCTTCGCATTAAATTATTTTTGTTTTGTTGATTCTGTAACTTTTATTTTAATATTGACTTGTTCCTTTTTTTTTACCAACCTGCTCTTATATTATTGTTTTCTTGACTCCGAAACTATTATTTTTGTTTTAGTTACTATTTTTATATTTAAAAATAGAAAAAATGTTTAAACATAATTAAAATAGAGAAGATGGTGGTGATGAGAGAGAAAATAGGGAGAAGATAGGAGACGGAAAGAGTGGAATGATAACTCAAAAGTCAATAATTCAAAAGTGTGATTTTGGAGGGAAAAATCTACCTTTGCAATTATATATATATATATATATATATATATATATATATATATATATTATCATGTTTGCAATTGAATAGCTAGTTTCCATAAGTGAGTTAGGGAAGTCGCGAAGAGCTCATTATATTCCTGAGCTACCGAACAATTATATGCACAAATATGGGATCTCAAAATGAGGTTAAATCCCTGACACACTTCAGTCAAAGATAGACATCGGAAACATTTTATTCATCAAATCAAGGATTCCGCGGGTAGATATCTGGATAATGTTAGTGATACAACAAGCTACACTCTTCCATTTCCAAATGCAGCTCCAATCGGAAACACTTCGGGAAAATTATCTAATCGATGTTATTCCAAAACTTATCTCTGCCCGGACGATTGCCGAAGGAAGGGAGAGGGGATACTTTGGGCAAAGGAAGTGAAGAAAAGGATTTGATTTCCCTAGCCTCTCTCTCCATCTCTCACACACACACACACAATAATGGCGGAAACCTCCCCCTTCCCCAACAGCATTGCTGAAATCTCCCCTAATTCAACTGCCAGCACATAGGAGAAATCCCAAAGATGTAGAATTTAATATTTTCATTCATTTGCTTATGTATAAAAAGACAACGAAGGGAAATTAGGGAATGCAAATTTTTGGTGGAGTCCATTGCAGTTGTTGTGTGAGAAGGGGGAGAAGGCAGATAGAAAGGGCAAATAAAAAAATTATTATATTTTTTGTATTTAGTTTTAATTTATTAATTTATTAATTTTTAATTTGTTAAATCTAATTACTTTCTCTACCCAAAAAAGAAGTAAATACCTATCAAAATATATTTTATTACAAAACTTAAGCTGCTTTATAAATTATTATTTTTGGATGGAAAAAGTAAAAAGATTAAAAGAATATAATCATTTTAACCCTTTCTACCAATTTTTATTTTATTTTATCTTAACATTTTTTGCCACTTGGCAATCCCAGTCACATCAACCAAGGGCAATTGTGTCATTAAATTAAAAATTTGACGTAAAAGTTAACGGTAGTGAGATAAGGGATTAAGTGAAGACCAAAACTTGAGTTCGAGGACTCAAATAGAAATAATCAAAGAGGTTGAACCAAAACAGTTTAAAGTGTTAAGTTTTGGGAGCAAATTATATATTAATGAGGTGAAATGGAGGCTTTATGTAGAGACCAACAATCCTAGTTTCAATGCCTGGAAAGGGATATATATTGACGTCAATCTGGTGTATCATGCATGTCAAGTTTTTGGTCAGGCCAAGGCTTTCTTTTCTTTATTACTTTTTTATTTAAATTACGATGAGTTGTTCTAAAAAAGAATAGGGAAAAATACCAAAAAGTCTCACAAAAAAATTCTCATATCCAAAAAATCCAAAATAATTTTTTATCCAAAAGTCCTAAAATCATAACTTTAATACCAAAAAGTCTAAAACTTAACATATCTACGAACGCCGTTATGTTAAAATCTTTCATTTGGATGAAAATTTATTTTTCTTTTCATTTATGACAATGATGATAAGAATTGTATTGAATATTATTATTATTATTGTTATTGTTATTGTTACTACTATTATTATTATAATAAAAACATTACTATTATTATAATAGTAATATTATTATTCTTCATTAACATTATTAGTATTAAATATCAAAAGTCTATTTAAAATTTATTTCACAATTGTCTCAAAACAACTATTCAATCTAAAAAATTAATCTTTTAATATTAAGATTTACAAAGTTAACCCTTACATTCTTATGAAATTGCAATAGTAATATTAATAGTCAGAGTAGTGATAATAATGATAATATTATTATTATTTGTTAATAATAATATCATTATTAATAACATTAATAATATTGATAGATTTTAAAAAAAATATTATTGTTATTACTAATAGTAAGTTATTTGTTGTTGTTGTTGTTGTTTCTTTTATTTATTATTATTATTATTATTATTATTATTATTATTATTATTATTATTTTATCTAAAATATTGAATCATTAAAATTATTGAAGTTAAAAATAAGGTTTTGTTTTTCAAATAAGACCTTATACTCTAACGATGTTAGAAGAAACATTATGTTTTAGACTTTTTGATATTAAGAACTTAACTTTGGGACTTTTAGATAGAATAATAATTTTGGGATTTTTGGATATGAGATTTTTAGTGAGACTTTTGGGTATTTTTCCCGAAAGAATATCTACTTTTTAATGTACTCCTATACTAAGAAAGCGTCTTTTCGTTTATTTAGACCTTTAGAAAAAAGTTGTATACTTTCTAATATTTTTTAAAAAAATTCAATTTATCATTTTATCATTAATTTGATCTCCACTATAATTAATGAGCCTCATTTTTTTACATGAAAATATCCTTGAGAATCATAGTATTAATAATATAATATATTATCTTTTTTTCAATATGTGATTGACTCATTATATTTATAGTATAGTCAATTATTCATCTGTGTGTCGGATTAAACAATACATTTGTAAAAAAATTGTCTAATTTTTTTTCATCGAAAGTGTTAAGTTTATCATTTCACTTTTTGATTTGTTTAATTGCTTCTTTGATTGATAGGTCTCAATTTAAATGAACAACATTGGAAAGTTCAAAGTCCAAACTACTCGCCTTATAGCACTAGAATGGCTTCTTTCTTTTCTTTTTTTCTTTATTTTTAAAATAGAGGATTACTAGTGGTTCTTCACTTACCCCTTGGTGAAACTCACGACCTATTATGTATGGGTGAAGTGTCTTACCAATAAGCTGCACTTACTTGAATAGCTAATTTGGTTCTGAAGTGCCTATATTTAATCCGCCACAAAAGGCTTTTGGGCCTCGCTTGGGCGAGGGGGCTTACCATTACACCAGCCCACTATTCATCACAGGACTACTGAATACCATGGGCCTGGCCCATGTACAACAAGTAAACCCTAACCCCTCATGTATAAATAAACCTTACTATCTCATAGTAGGGCGGACTCTCATACGCTCTTTTTACAGTTCTCACTCCACACACGGGGGCTAGGCGCCCTCCTATGTTTTGATACTGTATTGATTCTCACGCCGGAGGGTTTTGGGGGACATCCCCCACCACTCACGGTGCTCATTTTGCAGAGATCCACATAAAGCCAGATATCCGACTCACACGACATGATTTCATCAACAATCCAGTCAACGAACGATCCACGCACATCGACGACTTTCGGCACCCCCGGTATGACTGATATTTATGCCACATCAGTTTGGTTCCATTGCCGGAAAAATCAACATCCCCTCCTCTCAAATTTTCCGGTGCAAGTCTCCCAAAACCCACCGATTGCTATTGCTGGTAAAGGCAGCAAGCACCACGCCACTATGAGCAACCATCAGGCTGGTAGCCAATTGGTAACAGACCTCCCACCAAAGGCGCCCCAAGGGGTGCAGACGAGGAATCAAAAGATCGCTGCTTGGCAGGCCACCCATGGCAAAGACGTGCCATATGTGGAGGAGCAGTCGTCTCAACGTGCTAGCCAAAGTCATGCTAGCCAACGTGATGCTAGAGAAATTATCAACAGCGGCAGCGTGCCGCGAGTTGGATATCGAAGATTGCAGTTGAGCCGCCCGGTAGCGGCCAGTGTAGTCACGTGAATCTGCCCAGACAAGCCCCCAATCAACAGGCCGCTGCGCTCCAAGTCCAGGCGGACTACTACAGCAAAATGTACAAACTCAACCAACAACTGCTCGCCTTGGGCCATGCCCCGGTTCCGATTGCTGATTTGACACTGCCAGCCCTCAGTATTCCTGCACCTGTTAGCAAGGTTCTAAAAATCGTTATGCGGTCGCTAGGCGGTACACTAGCGCCTAGCGCCTAGGGGACTAGTCGGGGCGTAATCGGGGCCTAGGCGGGGCCTAGAATTAAGGCATAATTACCATTTTTTGATAATTTACATCAAAAATCAAATACATTGACTACAAATTTAATTTATTTTATGTTTGTCATTTTATCAAACACAAGTCTATATTTGTAAAATGAACAAAAAAATACAAACCTACATTTAATCTCAATTCTCAACAACTCCAAGGCAATAAACCAGCCAAGTTTAGAACTAAAAACAAAAAAAATATTACTTCACCTACCTATTGCCTCTATAACCCACAATCTAATATGTCCTCTCTAATCCCTTCTCATTCTAAATTATGAGTCTCGAGACAGCACCCTTCTTCTTCTTCTTTTTTTCTTCTTCTTTCTTCTATCTATCGGCGGATCGGCAACGTGGCGCTTGCTTGAGTCGATCGGCGACTAAGAAAGTCGCGGTAGATAGAGCCTAAGCGCCTAGGCGGGGCTAGGCGAGCTAGGCGAGTTTTAGAACACTTGCACATTAGTGATGGCCCTGCCTCACAACATCTGCCCGCCCCCAGCAAACGGCTCCCGTCTGTCATTCATATACCCTCAGAGAAGGATGAAGAGGGGAAGCGAGCGCACGACCGTGCGTAAAGCGTATCACCGTGAAATTCTTCACACGTATAGTCGCGACAAAATCACTATGCCTCAATGAGAAGTCACACCACGCCGAGCTCGTGAATACGCTGAAAGGGAGACACACCGGCCTAAGCGTAGGCCACGAGCGGACAGAGAGGTGGAAGCTTCTTGCGCGCCGACCTTCTGCCCACCACCCTCACACAACTATCTCCCGGATCGTGCCTTCACGGGTATCACTGGATGCCGAGGCCGCGTCCGAACGTATGGAGGCCCGAAACGTGATATGGCCAAATAGATGGCTAACTCCGGTGGCCAAGCCCGTATGGTGCCACCAAGCCACCGGAAGGTAGCCCCTTCACTCGAGATTGAAAATGCACCGCCTAGAAGGAATCATATTCCCACAATTAGAAATATTTCGGGAAGACGCAGTAAGTGATCGGTTCGAGATCATTCGAGGCACGTATTCGAATGGTCACGGATATAGAGGCCCTAAAAATGCGAGCATTCGAGGGGGCTCTCCAAGGGAAGGCACAAGCATGGCTGGGAAGGGTTCCTTGCGGATCCATCGGCAGCTAGGAAGTGCTACGAGAAAAGTTCCTAGAAGAATTCGGCCTTCTGGGACAAAACGCCAAGAAGGTTCGATCTTGCTAAAATCAAACAAGGTGAAAATGAGTCCTACAAAGAACTATTTGAAGAGGTTCGAAGAGATGCTCGACCAAGTAGCACTACTGATGACCGTAGATAACATTCATTACCTAAATAACATGAAAGCAGGCCACCTGAAGACGATGTTGGCCATGAACCCGGGAGCCTCCAAAGCTGAACTGCTAGCAAGTTCCCACCTCTTCTGCTCGACTGAGATTGCCAGAGCAGATAAGAATAAAAACAAGGACAAGACCCAGGACAGCTCGGTCACGCCAGCTGACGGTCGCCCGCGTAGAGATAGGAGGAGAACATCTACTCCCGAACAAAGGTTATTCAGGGAAGCTCACTTTACCCCGCTGAACACTACGCGGGAAGAAATCATGCTCCAAGTAGGAGATGCTCTGCCAGTTCCCTACCCGCTCGACCCTGAGCTCGCCCACACGAGGGACAACACAAAGTCCTGCAACTACCATCATGGTACAGCACACCACGAGGAATGCGTGGTTTTAAACGTGAAATCTGAGCGGGGGAAGACCTCCAAGAGGAAGAGGTGGCCAGGCCCCTCAGATTCGAGGAGTAGTCAATGTGATCCAGGAAGAGCTTCCATCGAACACCCAAATTGGGAAACACATATATTCCCTCTCCAGGGCCGTACATTCCCAGGCGGTACATCGGGCAGGGGAGCCTAATATTTTCTTTATTCGTAGTGAGTTAGCGAGCACCCCTCCGCCTCAAGCAGCCATTGGTCATCTCTTCTTAAGTAAATGAATGGAAAGTACATAGAGTCTTACTTGATCTTGGAGCGTGCAAAGAAATCATGTATTATTCCTGATTCAAAGAGTTAGAGCTAGCAGATGCCTGGCTCAAACCTTATCTGGGAAAGGCCGAACGTTTCACCAAGCATCAAGTAGGTGTCAAAGGTACCATCGAGCTCGAAGTGTTCATGAGGCAGGCAGAAACCCGAAGAGATGATCAATTTTCTAGTGATCGATCTCGGTCGGTGATAATAGCGCATCCTCGGCGCGCGCCCGGCCAGTAGTAAATTTCGGATAGTGACCTCATACCTCACCCAATGGGTTTATGGGAGACTCCCCGAAAAAAGCAAAAGCTGATCGTGGACATTCAGGCAGACAACCTCAATGAAGAAAGAGATTAGGCAGTGGACTTC
>CM028378.1:11038747-11119597 GCA_013146195.2 Codonopsis lanceolata | reverse complement strand
ATATAAAAATAACAAGTATGAATAAAAACTAAATTGCAAATCTAAAAGTAATTAAGACACTAAATTAAAAACTAATGTTATTACAAAAGTTGAAATAAAATTCATTGTCCTAAAATTAAAAATTTACATTGTCCCCAAAATTAAGGAGAGTACTCATTATTAAATAGATTCCTAATAAAATTAAGGCTAAGGGGACCACACTGGCTGGCGTGACCCGACCAACCCCAATGCGAGATCCCGAATCGCGCCGCCCAAATAATCAAGTTAAACACACAAGCATGCACAAGTAGGATTATAAAATTCATGTGGCGCAACATTGCATTTAATAACAACTCGGCTACACTTGGCCTAAAAACAACTTAAATTAAACAAGTCATCGGCGACGCATTTGAACCCAACAACTACTCCTACAATTAACACATGCTTATAAAACCTCAACGGCCACAACATGCCTGAGACAACAACAATAATAATTTTAAACAAGCTTTAGCGGAAGAAACTGTGATGAACCATACACATATGAACAAGCTCGACATATAAGCTCAAGATACCAAAAGATTACAAGTATCAAATATTTAAGTTACTACAACAACAAAACCCCAAGCCAAGTCTACATGACTTGCTTCCCAACGCCCTTTCCAAAATAAAAGATTAACCGCTTAAAGTCCAAAAGAGCAACCTCGCTCACAACGCCCAAGCGAATACGTGAATCTAGCGTGGGACGCCTCCGGCTTTGATCTAAGGAAAACAAAGCAAACAAATAGGTAAGTCGAAAGACTTAGTAAGTTACCAAAATATGCATGTTCATGTTATAGCATGACATTTATCACAATTATGGCATATTATCATCATTTAACACTTAGCACCTTATTCACATGTTAAGTAGCAATCATACAAGTAGGATATGATAGTCACTCAGAGCTCCCCGCAAAACATCTCGTTACTAGTTCGTGCCATCGATGTTATGTGAATTCATCGACTTTCATCGAGTCCTACTCGATCTCATTAGCAAGCCAACGCGGCACTTAACCGATACGCAAAGTGGCTACTTCCCCACCGCGCCCACGGGAGGTGTGTGGAGTCCCTGTGCGGCGATCCATAGCAAGCACGAATCCCATAATTGAAGGCGATGCATCGCCCCACCTCGACTTGATAAACAAACCAATTAATGCCACCGACTCAATGCAATGCACAAGTAGATATTTACTTGACTTAAACTAATTAAGGACCGACCACAAGAGCGAACTCGACCAACCAAGTAGGGTGTTAATCTCTACCATAAACACATCAAGGCAATTAATTGCTCAAAACCAATCTTTCATAACAACTTTGCAAATAATTATATCAAGCTCATATTGAGTAAACTTAATCAAACGGTATCCAAACTTCGTAGGGATTGAAATTAGAGTTTAACATGTTCAATTCTTCCCTAGAGTCGACTCCGCTGAAGTCTTCTTCTAAATTCCCAATTGGGGGAAAATGAAGCTATATGCTTCATAACCCAACCTAGGTCACTTCTAAGTTCAACAAGGGTATAAATTCACCTAAAACATTTTAATGTAATTCATGTTCTTATATAGTCCAATATTAAGGATACAACACATAACAATTTTCACACATATCACATAGGCATAATTTAGGCATTCCCAAATAATATCACTTTCATCAACAAACATACTACATATTTCTAACATGTTCAAGACCTCAATTAACATGATGAAAGAGTAATTTAAACTCCCAAAGGCAAGAAATCAACCTAGACATGCTCCTAGCAAAATCATACATTTAAAATTCAAATGGAAAGCATAGAAATTATGTGTCCTCATTGACCTCACACATCATAAACTTTGTTTCCTTAGGGTCAATGAGAACTAAGAAGAAGAGTAACTTACCTAGCTTGAGTGAAAACTCAAGAGAATCCAAATCTAAACGGTGAAGTCGCCTTTCGCCTCACCCGCCAAGAATCCAAGTTTGGCGGCGAATCGAAGTGGAATCCTTGTAGATCGAAGGAAGAAGAAGAACTAGGGCTCAAAACTCAAGCCCCCAACTCTCTCTAATGTGTAAGAATAGGATGAACAAATGAGAGACTTTATCGAAAATTGGTCAAGGTTTGGTATTTATACCTCCAACAAGAGAAGTACAAGGGGAATTTCTCAAGTGCAATTAGTGGAAATTAGGGAGTGATCAAACACTAAACCAACCTAAATTAACTTCTAATTAGTGTTAGGACTTGATTAGGACTAAGGTGGTTAGAAGGGTTTGTAGGGGTTTAATGAGGGTAGATAGGCATTTCACGCCATAACTCAAAACAGGGAAAAAATCTCGTATCAGACTAACAGTGAGGCGCGCCCACCCAAGCTCCATGCGGCCGCCAACCACGAGGCTACTCCCAAGTTCACCCACTTTGCAATT
This sequence comes from Codonopsis lanceolata, assembly GCA_013146195.2. Taxonomy (NCBI): domain Eukaryota; kingdom Viridiplantae; phylum Streptophyta; class Magnoliopsida; order Asterales; family Campanulaceae; genus Codonopsis; species Codonopsis lanceolata. Next base: position 11,117,185 of record CM028378.1, on the reverse strand, counting down.
GCTCCCAAAGATTTGAGGCGGCGCCACAAGCAGCCATGCGGCCGGCCTCCGTAACCTCTAAAACTTGATCTAAACTTGATCTAAATGGTCCCAAACTTTGGGCAACCATTCTAAGGTCTAACCCTACTCAAAACAAGTCGAAACACACCCGAACAACTCCCGAACAAGATAGAACAAGGCGCGAACCACGCGATTTAATGAACAACGAATCAAACTACAATCAAACACCATTCAAACTAGGATATCTGGACATGAAAGAGACTTGTTTCAACATGATTAAGACCTGAATATAAAGCCAAGAACTCAACGAACACTTCAGACGCCGAAATAGAAGCAAATACGAAAGCAACGAGGAATCGCTAAGGCCAATTCAACGCGATTAAACCGGCGATTCAACAAACAAGTTTATATGATTCTAAGCATGTTATGGACTTCTAGAATGATCTATGAATGATTCTAAGACGTTTATATATAAGTAAACAAGCTCACAATCAACCAAGAAAGTATAAAGACAAGCATAGAATGCACATGCAAGATTACGGGCGTTACACTCTCCCTCCTTTAGAATTTAGTCCCTAAATTCTTACCAAGTTCATCAAACAAATGTGGATGTCAGTTCCTCTCCGCTTCCCAAGTCGCTTCTTCAATGTTGTGGTTTCTCCAAAGAACTTTAACTAAGGGAATCTCTTGGTTCGTAACTTGCTCTTTGGTATCCAAAATCTTCACGGCTTTTCAACATAAGACATATCCGGCTCAAACGTTATCTCTTCATACTCAAGTACGGGTATCATCCTTCAAATACTTTCAAACATGGAAACATGGAATACATTATGAGTCTCCGAAAGTGAAGGTGGCAATGCAATGCGATACGCTAAAGACCCAACTCTCTCAAGAATCTCGAATGGGCCAATGTACCCTAAGCTTCCCTCTTGCCGAATCTCTTCGCATCTCCTGTCACCTTCAAGAACACGTAGTCACCCACTTGGAACTCAAGATCTCGTCTTCGATTGTCCGCAGAATCTTTTGTCGACTTTGAGCGGTGCGCAAACGATCTCTAATCAACTTCACGCCTCAACCGATCGTTGCACTAACTCTAACCCCAAAGTTTCGCTCCAACTTCATCCCAACAAATTGGCGATCTACACTTACGCCCATACAAAGCTTCATACGGCGCCATCTTGATACTCGACCGTAGCCGTATTATACGCAAACTCGCTAAAGGTAAGTGAGAACCTTCCTTGAAATACCAAGACAAGCTCGAAGCATGTCCTCCAAAATCAATCAATCGCTTGACCGACCATCCGCTGAGGATGAAAAGTCAGTATCAAGTCTAATTTGGTCCCCAAAGCTTCCCGCAACGCTTGCCAAAATCTAGATGTGAACCTCGGATCTCTATCTGACAATACTAACGTGCACGCCATGAAGTCTCACGATCTCGAATGTACAAAGCCGCTAACCGAGTCAACGAATAAGTGATCGCGATCGAATAAAGTGCGCACTTAGTCAACTGCCGACTATAACCCAAACCGCATTAAATCAGGCGCTGCAACCCTGCCACAAAATCCATGGTAATGAACTCCCATTTCCATTCAGAATCTCAAGTGGTCAGAGAAGTCCCGCAGCCTCGATGCTCGCCTTTAACCCGCCGACAAGTCAAACACTTTGACACATACTCCGCAATTTCCCTCTTCATGCCCTTTCCACCAAAATTGTCTTTTCAAGTCTAAGTACATCTTCGTGCTCCCCTGTGAATGGTATACCTCGATTTATGAGCCTCATCAAGAACCAACCTCTTCAAGTCATCATTAGAAGGAACACAAATTCACCTCGAAATGTCAAAGCACCCTCACTATTAGTCACAAAATCAGCGATACATTCTCACCAACCCATCAATAATTTTCTTCAATTCCGGATCATCCTCAAGGCTTCTTTAATCTTTCCCAAACAACACGGTGTAGCACTAACATTCGCGAAAATCACACCTTTATCATAAACACTAGACCCCAATCTCGCAAGTCCTCCAACATCTTCCATTCTCTAACCATCATACACCTACATGTGAACCTTCCTACTCAAGGCATCCGCTACTACATTTGCCTTCCCTGATGATATAAAATAGTGCAATCGTGGTCTTTTAGTTTCTCCATCCATCTTCTTTGCCTCATGTTCAACTCCTTTTGGGAAAACAAGTATTTCAAACTTTTGTGGTCGTGAAGATCTCAAATTTAGCCCCATACAAGTAGTGTTTCCATTTATTTATGCAACGCGCGAAAATAATCGCAGCCTAACTCCAAATCGTGTCGGGTAATTCTCGCCGCTGAATAGACAACTTTCTCGACGCATAGGCGATAACTCTACCATTCTCGCATCAACACACAACCCAAACCTTCCTTAGAAGCATCACTATAAATCACAAAATTATCTCTCCACTAGGCAAAGCCAAAATAGGTGCCGACGCCAACCGCTTCTTAAGCTCTTGAAAGCTAACTTCACATTTCTCTCCAAACAAAGCACATTCTTTTGCGCCAATCTCGTCATAGGAGTCACATCCGAGAAAATCCTCAATAAATCTCCTGTAATAACCCGCTAGACCCAAGAAACTCCGAACCCCGGTAACCGAACTAGGTCTCTTCCAATTGCCACCGCTCAACCTTAGAAGGATCAACGGCTACTCCGGCGCTAGAAATGATATGCCCCAAAAAGGATACTTCCTCAAGCCAAAAGGCACATTTACTAAACTTCGCATAAAGTTGCTTTCTCCCGAAGAATAGACAAGACAATCCTCAAGTGTTTCTCATGCTCCTCCCGAGATTTCGAATACACTAAGATATCATCAATGAAGACTACTACGAAACAATCAAGATAACTATGAAAGACACGGTTCATCAAGTCCATAAATACCTGGCGCATTTGTGCATTCGTCAACCCAAACGGCATCACCACGAATTCAAATGCCCATATCTAGTGCGAAAAGTCGCTCTTCGAATGTCTTCCTCTAACCTTCAATTGGTAGTAACCCCATCGCAAATCAAGCTTAATAGACGATAGACCCTTGCAATTGGTCAAAAAGATCATCAATGTGGGGTAGAGGATACTTATTCTTAATGGTCACCTTATTCAATTCGCGATAATCTATGCATAACCGCAAACTCCCATCTTTCTTCCTCACAAATAGGACCGGTGCGCCCCAAGGCGACACACTTGGTTTAATAAAACCAATCTCTAGGAGTTCTGCAACCGAAGTTTTCAACTCTCTATGCTCCGGCGCCATCCTATACGGTGCCTTAGAAATCGGGGTGAAGTCCCCTAATAAGCTCAATACAAAATTCTAGCTCTCTATCGGGCGGCATAGCATGGTCGGTAGAAAACACATCGGGAAACTCACATACTACCGGAACCTCCTCTAAACTCGGCGAAGACCTCTTCTTATCAACAACGCAGGCAAGATAACCCGTACACCCTTGAGACAACAATTTTCTAGCCCTTAGTGCAGAAATGAAATGCAAGTCACTCGACGCTTGATCACCCACAAACGTAAATTCAGGCACACCCGGCATGTAAAAAGTAACCCTCTTCCTATGGCAGTCAACTATAGCATGATAAGCACATAACCAGTCCATGCCAAGAATCACATCAAAATCACGTATAGGGAGAACTACCAAGTCCGCATGCAAAGTGTGGTCACCCACCAAAACATCACAAGATTTAAACACTTCAGACGCGAGCATATATTCCCCGAGCGGGGTAGACACTTCAAGCAAGTATGGCAAAGATTGAGGCAACACGCATAGATTCTCAACAAAGTGCGAAGCAACATAAGAATGTGAAGACCCTGGATCTATGAGAACTCGAGCCTTATGATCAAATATAGAAAGAGTACCTCCTATCACCGCCGAGACCCCGAACCTCGTTGATCAAGCGCAAACACACCTCGAACCTTCGGTTTACCATCCCCATCTCTCTTAGCCCCGCATTGTTGACCTGGCGCTACCCGACCGATTGGCCCTAAACTTGGACAATCTCGCTTCATGTGAGTCCTGTCTCCACAAATGTAACACTTCCCAGCCTTTCCCTCAAAGACCTATCACCGTGTGCACTTCGGCAATAACAAATCATAGTCTCATTGCGAGACCCTTGCCGCCTCGAGTAGAAGAAGTATTGTTACCTTGCTTCCCTGCGTCAAGGCCTACCTTGGCCTCCACCTCTCCTATCACGGTTCCCTTGGTATCCCCTTCTGCTACCCGAATTATTCCCTTGATTAGTGTTCTGAGTAGTCTGTCGTGCATTACCCGAATTACTCTTGACTCGGTGCTCCTCAATATCTTGCTCAACCTCATAAGCTCTATCAACTGCAGTCCGATAGTCAGTGAGCTTAAGTGCTAGAATCTGCTTCCTAAATTCAGTCCTCAATCCTTTAACAAACTTATGTGTTCTCCGAGCCTCCGTAGGAATCAAATACGTGCAATAACGGCTCAACTCGGTGAACTTCGCAGAATACTCCGCCACAGTCATGGTACCTTGCTCAAGATTATAGAATTCTTTCTCCCTTTGGTTGCGAACCACATCCGGTACGTATTCCTCCTTAAATTCCCTCTGAAAATTAGCCCAAGTGATAGGGACTTGTTGCATCTCCCAACTTTCCTTCAATACATTCCACCAATGTTCGGCGGCTCCCTTAAACTTAAACGTTGCTAGTCTGACTCTCTCTTCATCGGTACACTCCAACATAGATAATATTTTGATCATCTCTTCCATCCACAACTCAGCCTCCCTCGGGTTTGGCTCCCCAAGAAATGCACTAGGCTTCAACTTAAGGAATCTCTCTAGGAGAGTGGTGTCAGTCCTCGGTCTTGGTGGTGGTACAACATCCTCCTGTCGAGGTGGTGGTGGTACTCCCCCAGCTTGACCTCCCTGGCCTGCCCCTGCCAGAAAAGCCATCAACCTACGGTGTAATTCTGCCATATCCGGACCCACCGGATTCTGCGGCGGCGGTACCTCAACTTCAGGTTCGGCCGGACCTCTCCTGGGCCTACCTCTACCGCGGCCATTTCCATTCCTATGATTATCCATCGAACCCCTACAAGAATTCACTCGACGTTAGAATCATCACACAAATAACCAACCCACCTAGGCCATGGAACCTATCACGGCCGCGGCACTAACCTATAGCTCGATACCAATCACCGACCGGACCCCAATGCGAGATCCCGAATCGCGCCGTCAAATAATCAAGTTAAACACACAAGCATGCACAAGTAGGATTATAAAATTCATGTGTGGCGTAACATTGCGCATGAATAACAACTCGGCTACACTTGGCCGGAAAAACAACTTAAATTAAACAAGTCATCGGCGACGCATACAGGAACCCAACAACTACTCCTACAATTAACACATGCTTATAAAACCTCAACGGCCACAACATGCCGGAGACAACAACAATAATAATACTTTAAACAAGCTTTAGCGGAAGAAACTGTGATGAACCATACACATATGAACAAGCTCGACATATAAGTCGGCATACCAAAAGATGACAAGTGACAAATATTTAAGTTATTACAACAACAAAACCCCAAGCCAAGTCTACATGACTTGCTTCCCAACGTCCTTTCCAAAATAAAAGATTAACCAGTTAAAGTCCAAAAGAGCAACCTCGCTCACAACGACCAAGCAAATACGTGAATCTAGCGTGGGACGTCTCCTCGGCTTTGATCTAAGGAAAACAAAGCAAACAAATAGGGTAAGTCGAAAGACTTAGTAAGTTACCAAAATATGCATGTTCATGTTATAGCATGACATTTATCACAATTATGGCATATTATCATCATTTAACACTTAGCACCTTGTTCACATAAGTGCGTAAAGTAAATCATACAAGTAGGATATGATAGTCACGGCCGCCAGCTCCTCGCAAAACATTACATGCCATCGATGTTTCGTGCCATCGATGTTATGTGAATTCATCGACTTTCATCGAGTCCCACTCGATCTCATTAGCAAGCCAATGCGGCACTTAACTGATACGGCAAAGGGGCTACTTCCCCACTGCGGCCCACAGTGGAGGTGTGTGTGGAGTCCCGGGTGCGGCGATCCATAGCGAGCACGAATCCCATAATTCGTGAAGGCGATGCATCGTCCCACCCTGACTTGATAAACAAACCATTTAATGCCAGCTGGACTCAATGCAATGCACAAGTAGATATTTACTTGACTTAAACCAATTAAGGACCGAATTCGATAAGAGCGAACTCGACTCACCAAGTAGGGGTTAATCTCTACCAGAAACACATCAAGGCAATTAATTGCTCAAAACCAATCTTTCATAACCTTTTTGCAAATAATTATATCAAGCTCATATTTGAGTAAACTCAATTAAACGGTATCCAAACTTCGTAGGGATTGAAATTAGAGTTTAACATGTTCAATTCTTCCCTAGAGTCGACTCCGTTGAGTCTCTTCTCTAAATTCCCAATTTTGGGGGAAAATGAAGCTATATGCTTCACAACCCAACCTAGGTCACTTCTAAGTTCAACAAGGGTATAAATTCACCTAAAACATTTCAATGTAATTCATGTTCCTTATATAGTCCAATATTAAGGGTATAACCCATAACCATTTTCACACATATCACATAGGCATAATTTAGGGCATCCCCAAATAATATCACTTTCATCAACAAACATACTACATATTTCTAACATGTTTAAGACCTCAATTAACATGATGAAAGAGTAATTTCGACTTTCAAAGGCAAGAAATCAACCTAGACATGCTCCTAGCAAATTCATACATTTAAAATTCAAATGGAAAGCATAGGAAGCAATTATGTGTCCTCATTGACCTCATACATCATAGACTTTGTTTCCTTAGGGTCAATGAGAGCTAAGAAGAAGAAGAGTAACTTACCTAGCTTGAGTGAAAACTCAAGAGAATCAAAATCTAAACGGTGAAGTCGTTCCTTTCGTCGCACCCGTCAAGAATCCGAAGTTTGGCGGCAATCGAACGGTGGAATCCTTGAAGATCGAAGGAAGAAGAAGAACTAGGGCTCCAAACTCAAGCCCCCAACTCTCTCTCTCTCTCTAATGTGTAAGAATAGGATGAACAAATGAGAGACTTTACTGAAAATTGGTCAAGGTTTGGTATTTATACCTCCAACAAGAGAAGGGTACAAGGGGAATTTCTCAAGTGCAATTAGTGGAAATTAGGGAGTGATCAAACACTAAACCAACCTAAATTAACTTCTAATTAGTGTTAGGACATGATTAGGACTAAGTGTGGGTGGTTAGGAAGGGTTTAGAGGGGGTTTAAAGAGGGTAGGATAGGCATTTCACGTCACAACTCAAAACAGGGGATAAAAAATCCCGTAACAGACCAGCAGGTGAGGCGGGCGCCTCACCCAAGCCCATGCGGCCGCCTCAACTACTGAGGCTACTCCCAAGTTCAGTCCACTTTGCAATTACTCCCAGCATCTGAGGCGGGCGCCTCACAAGGTGCCATGCGGCCGCCTCGGCTCCAGAACCTCTAAAACTTGATCTAAACTTGATCTAAATGGTCCCAAACTTTTGGGCAACCATTCTAAGGTCTAACCCTACTCAAAACAAGTCGGAAACGCTCCCGAACAACTCCCGGAACAAGATAGAACAAGGCGCGAACCACGCGACGAATGATCAACGAATCAAACTACAAACAAACACCAAACAAACTAGGATATCTTGGACATGAAAGAGACTTGTTTCAACATGGTTAAGACCTGAATATAAAGCCAAGAACTCAACGAACACTTCGTACGTCGAAATAGAAGCAAATACGAGCAACGAGAGGAATCGCTAAGGCCAAATTCAACGCGATTAAACCGGCGATTCAACAAACAAGTTTATATGATTCTAAGCATGTTATGGACTTCTAGAATGATCTATGAATGATTCTAAGACGTTTATATATAAGTAAACAAGCTCACAATCAACCAAGAAAGTATAAAGACAAGCATAGAATGCACATGCAAGATTATGGGGCGTTACAGCTGCACTAGAAGGGGGCCGCTGAAGTTGTTGCATTATAAGATCCAATCGTGAGTTTGTTTGTGCGAGGGCTTCACGCGTTTGAGCAAGCTCTTATTCTAGGGTCTGGATCCTTAGACTCTCGGTGTTGTTGGCATGTGACCGAGCTGTTGACGACGGGGAAGTGGAAGCCTCTAAAAAGTAAGAATGCTCACCCATACCGTACACTCTTAAGCCCCTTTTCTGTCGTCCTTCAGCGACGACGTCTCTCCAGAGCACCTCATTAAACTTATTAGCCTCTATACGACCCTCGGCCACCTCTACAACTGCCCGAGCCATATAAGTTTCCTGTCAAAAAAAAGCAAACAAATAATATAAGATAGACAATACATAAATAATTTGAGTTGAATATTCAATGACAAGTACTTAATTAAAATATAATTACATATGTAGATTTTGCCTTTTCATCAACCCATTCAAGTTTATCGGGGTGGCACCGGGTGTAGTATGAGTGCTAACAAACACATCGATAAGCGAGATGTGGTCGCCGTATGCTTTAGCCTACATACATTAGGTTATATTAGTATATTTAAATGTTTAATATATCTTAATTAGGTTATATTAAGAAAAAAATAAAAATAAGATAATAATGTTTTAATTCTAGGTTCGGCCTAGGTCCTGCCTACACCTCATTTAGGTGCCTTGGGGATTGTCTGGCACCTTACTATTTAGTTTTGGAGGGAAGGCTGCTTAGGTATAGAGGCGTGGGGAAACACTTTTGGAAGTAATTTTATGCATGTTTTGTGAGAATATTTATAAACTTTAGTGAGGTCAGGCCAATATTGGGCAGAAAAAAAGGTGTTTATAATTAACAATTTAAACCATCCATCCATGTTTGAACTGTGAACTGAAAAGAGGGAGAGAGAGAGCAGATAAAAATTAAACAAATTATTAGGGGAAATGTAAGCTGTAACTACTGCTTTTACACACAAGAGATATGTCAGACAGGCATGTAAAGCGCATGAATGAAAGAGATAGGCCTATATAGATTTACTTATATACCACAAGTTACATGTATTTATGAATTACTACTTATAAATATCTTTTAATTCATTTAACGGGTCATTATTAGCCACAGATTGTACAATTTATGCCTCCTGCTTGACTTCAGCGAGTCAGGAAGTAAACCCAGTTATTGTAGAAACTAATAAAAGTTTAGGAATAATGGCATAACCTTTCTATTGATATTGTGAACATATTTATAGGAGTACAATACTTGCTACACAAGTTTAACCTAGAGAGTCTAAATACAAGAGGGATTAGGAAACCTAAATACAAGAGGAACTAGGAAACCTAAATACAAGTAAATTAGGAAAGTATAATCTAAAGATAATTATAATATATTACAAATATATTATATTCACTAATACTATAAATATAATATATATGAAATATATTATATTCTCTTATATGCTCCCGCAAGATGGATCACCGTTAGGAGAGACAAATCTTGTGAAGAATATCGACGTGCGAGTTGTAAAATGAGAGGGTGATCGGCGGCGAGCTGGTGAGGGAGGGGTCGGCGGGCTGGGTCTTTCGAGGAACACAAGTTGTTGAGGGAGGGGTCTTCGGCGAGTTGGAGAGAGCCTGGTTTGCTGAAGACATGGTTTGCTCGAGGAGCGAGCTGGTTGAGGGAGTGTCGTCAGTGGCGTGGCTGGGTTGCCAGAGTCTGAGTTGCTCGAGGAGCGGCTGGTGGAGGGTCTTCGACGAGCTGGTGAGAGCCTGGTTTGCCGAGGAGACATGGTTTGCTCGATGAGTGGTGGTGAGGGAGAACTTCAGTTGGTGAAGCCGTGTTTCTTGAGAAGAGTCAGGTGAGGTGCTCGAAGGCGACTTGTTGAGGGAGGGCTGCAGTGGTGAGCCGGGTTTGCCGAGAGTCAAGTGAGTTGCTCAAAGGCTGAGGGAGGGCTGCCTGGTGAGCCGGGTTTCTTTGAAGAATCCGTGTGTTGCTCGATGGGCTTGAGGAGGGCTTGGTGAGGCCGGGTTTCTTGAGGAGTCCTTGAGTTGCTCGAGGCGAGTTGTTGAGGAGGGAGGGCTGGTGAGAGCCGGGTTCTTTGAAGAGTCCGTGAGTTGCTAAAGGGGCTGAGGGAGGGCCTGGTGGTGAGCCGGGTTCTTTGAAGAGTCAGTGAGTGGCTCGAGGGGCGAGCTATTTGAGGGAGGGAGGTGGCGAGCTTGCGTTCCGAGGAGGGCTGGGTTTGCCAAGGAATGCGGAATGACATAAGGAAGCGGTGGGTTAGGGAGGCGTCGAGCCAGCACTTTGGGTTTGCCGAGGAGTCCTTGGGATGCTCGAGTAACGTGAAGAGGGTTTTGACAGGTGGTGTGATAAGCAATGAGGTGCCAAGGTGTAGGAGGGGCGTGAGGTGTGGTAGGAGGAGGTTATGGTTGCGGAAGTCTGGTTAAGGGTGGCGGAGAAAGATCATCGGCGAGCTCGGTAGAGCTTATTTGGCTGAGGTGTAGGAAGGGCGGCAGTTGTGGTGGGATGAAGGTGTATGGATGCAGAAGTGTGGTTAAGGGTGGCTGAGGAAGGTCCTCGGCGAGCTCGTCGAGGCGTGGTTGGCAGGTGTCCTTGTTTTGCTCGGGGAGGGGGCCTTGGCGTGAGGAAGGTCCTTGGCGAGCTCGTCGAGCTTGGTTGGCCAAGGTATCCTTGCATTACACAGGGAGGGCCTTGGCGTTACCAGGGTAATGGGTGCCAGATCTGAGCTTTGGGTTGGGTGGTCAGATCTGGGTTGGCACCGGCGTTGGTGGGAGGAAGGTATAAGGAGGCGGAAGGTTGGTGGTTTAGGGTTAGGAGGTTGCCAAGATAAGGAAGGGGCGGCGTTGGCAACAGCATTGGTGGGCAGGTTTATAAAGGCAGAAGGTTGTTAATGGAGAGGCGGCTGAGGAAGGACCAAGGCGAGCTTGTCAAAGCTTGGTTGGCCAAGGTGTCCTTTTGTTGCTCAAAGGAGAGAAGGGGGTGGAAATCGGCAGTATAGAGCCGAATCTGAACGTCTGGTTTGGTTGGCGGCGGCGATGGGAGGAAGTGTTAGGGTTGAGGAAGTGTTGGGTTGGCGGAAGATGGTGGTTGTAGGTTTTAAGAGCGAGGCTCTGATACCATGTAGAAACTAATAAAATTTTAGGAATAATGACATAACCTTTCTATTGATATTGTGAACATATTTATAGGAGTACAATACTTGCTACACAAGTTTAACCTAGAGAGTCTAAATACAAGAGGGATTAGGAAACCTAAATACAAGAGGAACTAGGAAACCTAAATACAAGTAAATTATGAAAGTATAATCTAAAGATAATTATAATATATTACAAATATATTATATTCACTAATACTATAAATATACTCCATCCGTCCCTAAATTATCGTCCTCCTTTCCTTTTTCATCCGTCTCAAAATAATTGTCCACTTTGAAACTTACCTTTTTAGAACATCACTTTTACCACTTTACCCTTACTTTTTCACTCTACTTTAATTATGAGCCACATATACATGGACATTAATGGAAACTACACATTAAACCAATATAAATAATCAAGTCAATTACTTTTTCTTAAACTGTGCGCCAGGTCAAACAGGACAATTATTTAGGGACGGAGGGAGTAATATATATGAAATATATTATATTCTCTTATAGTTATAAGTTTAGAAAGTAGTATTCATGAACTTTTATGATCCTTGTTGTGGGCCTTGTGGAAATCTGTGGCATAAGTATTGGATTTATCACCTTATATATATATCATATACGTGGATAGGGAAATTAAATATATGAGAACATCATTTGAAACTAATTGTATGACTGAATAGAAAAGGGAAGTTGCTCAAGATAGATTTTAATCGGTTATAAATTGTCATCAGGGAAGGTGGTGCTGGAGGCTGCTATTTTCACTAGCGTTGTGGTTGTTGGCCTTACCCTCTACACCTTCTGGGCAGCAAAGAAAGGCTATGATTTTAGCTTCATGGGGCTATTCCTGTTCACTTCCCTCTAGGTGCTCCTTGTTTTCATGTTCGTTCAGGTACCTATCTTATTTTTTTCTTTTTTCTTTTTTATTTTTGCACCATCCTTTGTATTTCTCCTATTTCTTTCCCCTGGGAAAGCTAGGGATGATGATATATGGCTGCAATGCATCAATTATATTCTATGCATTTATCATATATGACACAGACAATCTGATCAAGCGCTACGACTATGACGAATACATCCCAGCTGCAGTCTCTCTGTACCTAGACATTATTGTTATCGTAATGAATCAGTTGTTGTTATGTATTGTAACACTTATTCTCATATTGAGGTATGGGTATCGAAGGACTTATTCACATTAGCAGGAGATTGTTGGAGTCTGCAATATATATACTGGAACCCACGGCTGAGCCTGGGGTTCCTCCACGTTATAATGAGCTACGTTTGCATCCGTTGGGTTTATGGAAGAATTGTCTGCTTTTCAGTTTTCACACAAGTTGAAGCTTGTGTACCAGGACCAGGTTATATTATTGTGAAATATGTTAGAAAATTATGTTTGTATAACCCAGGTACTGGAAAAATTAGGAACCTTCAGATTCCTGAAGGGTTTTTTTGTCTGTCAACTTTTAGTTACAAGGAAACCTTACCATCTTTAACTTGAAATTAGATCTAGCCGTGCTCTTTTTACATTCAAACAATTATAAGTGGTTTTTTTTCGGGATCCATGAATTTTCTTTTTTTGGTCAAATCTAGAAGAAGTAACTGTAATTTATATCCAGATTTGTGATAGATTTGAATTTTTATATCTTATCATCATCGATATTCATTTTTGTGTTGTTTATTTCTTTGATCTGTTTTATCTTATCTACTAGCACTCTTGCCTGTGCCGATGTCACGACGTCAATTTGGGAATTTATCAATAAATGAAGTAGAGACCGTGTAAATGAACTACTCAAAATAAATATTTTCTTTAAAAATTTGACTTTCAAACGGGGTCTCGTTGCCTGAAACGGAGGAATTAATTAATAATTTGTATATGAAATTGCTGACCGGAAAAAACGGGCCGGACAAAAATTAAATTGATCAAGTTAATTACGATAACAGTTAAAAAAACAAATATTTCAAATTACAAAACTTACATTTTTTTTAATTTTTTTTAATTTGCATACGAAATTACGGGTCGGAAAAAAATTAAATTTATTAAGTTAATTATGATAACAATTAAAAAGAAAAAAAAATACAAATACACATTTTTGTAACCATAAAACTGTAAAACTGTAAAATCTTAAAATATTAACTGTAAAACCGTAATATCTCAGTAAAAGCGTAACTAATTTTCGCAAATGTAAAATAATAAGTGTAAGTCATCTTGTAAACCGTAATATCTAAATAATTTTCGCAGGTTTCAAACGGGGTCTCTTTGCCCGGAACGATTAATTAATAACTAGTTTTACACCCGTACGTTAAACATACCTGTGTATATCTCTTTTAATTAAATTATACTCTAATAAAATGAAGATTATAAACAAAATTTAAAAATAAAGAAAAAACATGATGAAGAGAACAAATTATATCGGTATAATTAGGTGTGACAATTACAACTCAAAACCCGTTAACACACCCAACCCGGTTTGAAAATTACCTGACTCAACCCGACCCGTTAAATTTTTTGGTTCGAAACCGGTTACCCATTTTGACCCAAAAAATTTAGCAGATCGGGCTCGTTACCCATATTTTTTCTATATAAGTTTAGGTTTCTTGACGGAAAATGTGAGTTAAAACGGGTCAACCCGTTTTATTTTATATTAATTATAATGGGACACGATCCGTTTCGACCCAACCCACCCAATCGTCAACATATAATTGATATCATTTAATCCATTATTTTATAAATTGTTTAAGTCATTTTCTCGTTCATAATTTTTTGGAGTTTAACAATTGATATTTTTTGTTATTAAAATTTAGGATCTTAAGTAGTATAAATAGTAATTCAGATGTATATTCTTTTTCTATATAACATATAGATTTATTAAATATTTATAATTTGTGGTTGGTAATTACTATATGATTTAATTGTATATATTCATATGATTTACCAATAAGTTATAATTAATTATGGTTATTTGCAAAAATAAATTTTGTTTTAATATTATAATTTCAGATACGATGAAAGAGATAGAAAAGTTTCGAATACAAACAAGTCATATAATAAGATTTTCATAGCAAGTTTTTTATAATTAATTGCGCTTATATTTTATTTTCTAATCACATGTATTCAATGAACATGATTTTTATAACACAATTGTTCTTATTCCAATGTTATTTAGTCATTTTAATTAATCAGTAAATTAATTGTGCATCAAAAGAGATTTGAGATTTTCAATGTGTGATTACTCCTATTAAATACTACTACATAGAAACTCGGTATTTTCTATCACATGTGCATATTTGCGCATTTTCAATAAATCTTGAGAGTTGTATAATCAATTAATCAGATTTGTGTTCTCAATGCATGCTAACTACTATATAATAATACTCAAAGATGACTTTTTTTTTAGCAAATGCATTTTGGCGGGATATATATATATATATATATATATATATATGAGTGGATCTCTTGACCGGCTTACGAATTTTAATCCGTAGCATGGAGTCACACTCTCTCACAACTCAACCCACCAATATACAGTGGATCGGATCAAGAAGATCTGTATTACATAAAATACTCGTAAGACCGTCTTACCCAAATTTTTACCCCCATATTATTTGGCTACTAGTTTTTTTAACTCATACGTTAAACGCACGTCAATTAAATCATACATAAACAAAATAAGGAGGATCAGTTTATTAACAATTATACATAAGTATATCATTAATCATTATAGATTCTAAAAAATTTCCTTATACACAAAATGGTTGTAATATTAGATTGTTCTTCATCTTCACCGCATATCAATATCTTTAAACCAAAATAATTTGTTACTCTAGAAACTACGACATATAACTGTCCATAACCTAAATACTGATTTTTGCAAAAAGAGACATATGTACAATTATTGAATTTGACACTTGTTAATTGTCATTGAATTTTATACCAACAATGAAAATTGTCTTCTTAAGAACTTGAAAGACCGTCTTACATCGGATAGAGTAAATAACAATTTTGAGATAAAAAAACTTTCTCCAATATTGCTTCCTTTCAAAAAATTTGTTTCAACAATGTGATCCCCAAGATTTATGAGGATTAGTCATGTTCCATTGCACAACTTGGTCAATGTTTCTCAATAGCATTATTGGAACACTAATTTTAAGTGCTAATTCATGGCCTGAGAACCCCGAGCACACTTTATACTATTCAAAAACTCGGTATAATGAATGTCTTCGAACAAATTTGAATTTTTTCTGCCCTGCAAATAGAATCTAAACTCAAATAAATTCCTCCTTTTGAATGACTACTTTTATTAAATTATATTTGTATTTTATGAATAAAGAAATTGCTGAGAAGAAAAATAAACTAAAATCAAAATAATGAAATTATTTTTACTGTTAACTATTATTTTTGTTTTGTAAATTATTTTGATTTTAATGACTTCCATTATATATTTTTTGTTTTATTGACTTCGTAACTATTATTTTTGTTTTATTTTAAGAATTAGTTTTACAGAAAACTTTTGTTCGGTAATTTTTTATTATTATTTTGCTAACCTCATTTAAATTGTTTTGTTTTATTAACTCTGTAACTATTATTTTTGTTCCAACAAATATTTTAATTTCACTAACGTATTTATGTTTTACATAACTATTTTTAAGAAAAAATGTTAAAGTTTTATTTCGTAAATTGTTTTTATAATTTTACTAACCCCAGTTTAAATTATTTTTACTTGATTGACTCCGTCCGTAACAATTACTTTTGTTCCATCAAATATTTTTATTTAACTAATGTATTTTTGTTTTACATAGCTATTTTTAAGAATTTGTTTTAAAATTTTGTTCCCTAAATTATTTTCATTATTTTAGTAACATCAGTTCAAATTGTTTTTTGTTTTTATTCACTTTGTAACTATTATTTTTGTTCAATCAAATATTTTTATTTTACTAACCTTTATTTTACATATATATTTTTAAGAATTTGTTTTAAACTTTTGTTCTGTAAATTATTTTATTTTACTAACTTCCGCATTAAATTATTTTTGTTTTGTTGATTTTGTAACTTTTATTTTTATAGTGGTATGTTCTATAAATTAATTTTATTTTACTAACTTCTTATATTTTTGTTTTCTTGACTCCAGAAATATTATTTTTATTTAAGTTACTATTTTTTATGTTTAAATAGAGAAAAATGTTGAAACATAATTAAAAGAGAGGAGATGGTGGTATTGGGAGAGAAAATAGGAAGGAGACAGGAGAGAGAAAGAGAAATACAACCAGAGAAGATAGGAGAGAGAAAGAGTAAAATGGTAACTCAAAAGTCAATAATTCAAAATTGAGATTTTGGAGGGAGAAATCTACCCTTGCCATTATATATATATATATATATATATATATATATATATATATATATATATATATATGTACGAAATTGCGGGCCGGAAAAAAACGGGTCGGACAAAAATTAAATTGATTAAGTTAATTACGATAACAGTTAAAAGAAAAAAAAACAAATATTTTAAATTACAAAACTTACGTTTTTTTAAATTTGTATACGAAATTACGGGTTGAAAAAAAATTAAATTGATTAAGTTAATTATGATAACAATTAAAAAGAAAAAAAATACAAATACAAATTTTCGCAACCATAAAACTGTAAAACTGTAAAACCGTAAAATATTAATTGTAAAACCGTAATATCTCAGTAAAAAATTAATTAATTTTCGCAAATGTAAAATAATAAATGTA
Organism: Codonopsis lanceolata; assembly: GCA_013146195.2. Lineage (NCBI taxonomy): Eukaryota > Viridiplantae > Streptophyta > Magnoliopsida > Asterales > Campanulaceae > Codonopsis > Codonopsis lanceolata. The sequence continues at coordinate 11,100,279 of CM028378.1, read as the reverse complement.
AACCGTCTTGTAAACCGTAATATCTCAATAATTTTTGCAGTAATAAAATAGGGATGAAAAAAAACGTAATAAAAATGATTGAGATTGTGAGATTAAACGTGATAGAGAGACATTCTTTATATTTCATATATATCAATATTACATTGAATTGAATGCCCAAACATAATATTTCGTTTAAAAATTTGACATACGTCAGTAACTTTAACTTATACTTCATGATTTAAACATGTGTTACCATTAATTAAAAATATTTCCAACCTATTTATCAAATTTTAGGAGAGATTATTGAAATTACTTGGACAAAATTGTAATCTTTTTAAAAGTGACAATGAAAATTCTTTAAAAAAAATAGAGCAACATTATTTGGAAATTGGTGTGGCAAAATAGTTTTTTATTCAATAGCCGTAGAATCTTGGTAAAACGGGTAAATTGATTAATTTGAATAAGAAATTGCGGGCCGAAAAAAACGGGTTGGACAAAAATTAAATTGATTAAGTGAATTACGATAACAGTTTAAAAGTAAAAAAAACTAATATTTCAAATTACAAAACTTACGATTTTTTCTAATTTTTTATAATTTGTATACGAAATTACGGGTCAGAAAAAAATTAAATTGATTAAGTTTATTACGATAACAATTAAAAAGAAAAAATACAAATACAAATTTTTGCAACCATAAAACTATAAAAGCGTAAAATATTAACTGTAAAAGCGTAAAATATTAACTGTAAAAACGTAATATCTCAGTAAAAGAGTAACTAATTTTCGCAAAAAACGAGATAACTTTTTGTAACCGACTGAAAAGCTAAAAGATATAACGTAATTTCAACCGCTGTCGCACATGTGAAGATATGTTTTAATCATAACCGTTGAATCTTGGTAAAACAGTAAATCTCAGCTGGTCTTTATCTTTTGTTAATTGTAAGTGTGCCACACTGACCTCTATTGTATTATAGATTCTCCGCTGCCCTAACTCTTCTTAAAAGTTAGTTATTTTAAAAAGAAGAACACTTTGAATAGTTTTTAAGGGAATTTTAAAAATACAACTAGGCTATTCAACCTCCCCCTCTAGCCTAGATTGAGCCTATTTGGGACCAACAAAAGAACAACCTCAAAAAAATTAAAAATTAAAAAATATACATAAATCAATACTGTAATTAAATAATCGTTTAATTCTACTATTAGTTTTCGGTTTCCAATCAACAACATATCGATTTGTAAGACATACACAAACACATACTTCTTCCGTTACAAAATAATCGTCTTGCTTGACCTGCCTCACCGTTTTTAAAAAAATCGACAATATTATAAATAATTGTATTTTTTGTACTTTCTTTAAATCCATTGTGCATGCGACCTTAATTAAAGTTTATCAAAATATGTGTCTTTAACTTTTTGGCCGATGTGTGTTTCACTGAGATTTTCATAAATACAATTTAGCTCAAGTTTGCAAAGTAGGAAGTGGTGAGACTAGTGTTATATATGGGTGATTTGCAGTAATGAGAACAACCTTCCATAAACTTGCTTTCTCAAGTATTGTTGAAACAAACTACTTGATTCTGACAATGATCATCTTAGAGAAAGAAAGTTATAGATGCTTGATCTTTACTTCTTAGTGTAGTTCTGTACGGAGCAAGCTCAGTCTTTTCAAAAAAGAGTAGGTCTCTTGTGAGACAATCTTATAGATCATAATTTGTAAGACAAAATTTTATTTTCTTACAACTTAATCCACCAACACATGGTAGGTCGAGTCAGAGGATCTATCATACTGAAAATATCCGCAAGTCGGTCTTTTCTAAGTTTTACCTTCTAAATTAGTGCTAATAGGCGAGTAGTTTTGACTTTGAACTTTCTAACGTTGTTCGATTACCATCAATCAAAGAAGCAATCAAAGAAGCAAGCAAATCAAAAGTGAATTGACAAACTTGACACTTTCAATGAAAAAAAATTACACCTCAATTTTTAAAAATGTACTATTTAATCTGACACATAGATTAAAAAAGATAATTAACTATACTATAAACATAATGAGTCAGATTGAGAAAATATAATTGATTTTATTACTAATATTATAATAGTGTGTATTTTCAAGGATATTCACGTGAAAATGAAGCTCAACAATCAAAGTGGTGATCAAATTAAAAGTAAAATAATAAATGTAACTTTGAAAAAAAGAAGTATTAGAAAGTAAACATTTTTTTCTAGTTGTAAAAAAACAATTTCTTAGGAAGTAGAGTAAAAAGTAGACAATTTTTTTTCTAACAACTTAAAATGAAAAAGAAGGGATCTTCAAAAAATAGTGAAATAAGGGACTAATCGTATTATAAAATATTTTGTTAGGGTGGTAACTGAGCCGGTCCCCTCCCATCAATATGTAATCGATAAATTTCCCCCGTTTTTAACTAGAAAAAGGCGAGTACAAAATGATGATAATATCCTTGATGAACCAAGGCTCACACCAACGAGCTCTAGTTCAACTGGTATTGCTCACTTCTCCTAATGGAGAGGTCGGGTGTTCAAGTCCCACTAGAGACACCCTGGACTTTATAACTTTCAATAGAAAGGTCGGGTGTTCAAGCCTCTTCAGAGGCAATGCTGTTGTTCAAGCCTTACCCAAAGGTCCCATTTAACTGCTCGCTTATCTTAACGGAGAGGTCGAGTGTTCAAGCCCTACCAGAGGCACCCTGATACATCACTACTCTCATCCGAGAGGTCGGGTGTTCAAAGTCTCACCAGAGTCACCATTTGTTCTAGCCACACCAAAGGCATCATATATCTATTTGTAGCCTTTCAAGGCATTAAAAAAAATTTAAAAATAGCGGTTAGGGTAAGGTCTATATCCCCTCCAACCTTAAAAAAAATAAAAAAATAAAAAAAAAGAACCAAGGCTCACACACAAAGCTCATGTTCATGCATCGCAATGCACAAAATCATGCGTCGCAAATACCATTGACTATGTAACATAGCGAAGCATCGCGGTTCCCAAATTTAAGCATCCGGATTCCAAAACGATGTGTCGAGATTGAAATTAGAAGTGGGAGGAGCCATTGTCATTTTTCATTTGGGTGATTTATAAAAAAAGGAAACGAAGACACATAATAAGTAAGCCACTGGCGTTCCTCGCAAAGAAGATGTTAAAACCATGTTTCAGAAACCATCAACTTATGCTAGCTGATGTATCGGAAAATTGCAATTTATAATTGAAATGACCCATCAACTTTGAATTTTGAACCATAAGTAAGTAACTTATATGCCTTTATGGCATCAATTTTGAATGTTGGAGAATATATGATATATTTTTGAAATAAGCAACTTAATTACATGAAATTGATGATGCGATGTATAATTGAAAGGAATCATAAGTAAGCAACTTACATGGCATCAGCTAGCAATTATGGTTTGGGAAGCATCAACTAGCAATTATGGTTTGGGAACCATTAGCTAACATAAGTAGGCAACTTACATGCCTTTATGACATCAACTAGCAATTATGAAATGAACCATAAGTAAACCAAAATTTATGCTAGTTGATTCTAGCAACTAATGCTAGTAATTAAATATAAGTCGGTAGAAACTGATGATGTAGTGGTTGATGGTTGCAACTGTTAATAAAATGGTCAGAGGCCTGTGGTGTACATCGCGATGCATAATTGCATGATTTCAAATATTGGATAACATAGCGATACATCACAATTCCAATTCGTTGCATCGCAAATCCAAATCGATGCATCATGATTCATTAATGACGTATCGTAATTCAAAATTCATGCATCGTGAAATATATCATCTTCAACCTCAAAACCAAAAACCTAGCTAGCAGAAGCAACAAATGAAAGACAAAAAAACTTGGAAGTCACCTCTTCGTCAGCATCCGACAAGGAACTCTACAACATTAGTAATATGCTTAACCTAAACATCCGACAAGGACTCAACAACATTATCCAAAACCCAACTAGCAGACCAAACCCAACACCATAGCCATGAAAGTCAAAGCTCCAAAACAAAGCAATCCGTTCGAAACCTTCGTCATCTTTTTTGTGTTTTTGTGTTGTTACGCATGTAAACAATTTGATAAAATGCCTAAAAAAAAATTTGGTTGTCTGACATCTTTTTTAATTTGGATACATCAATTTGAATCACAATGCATTATTTGTGAATCGTGATGCATCAATTTAGATTTGAGATACATGAAAGATACATATAAATTTAAATTATTTGTTGATTGTGTAGTGGAAAGAAGGTACCTGAATGTTTGTTTTCTTAACGATTTTTGTATTGTGATACAAAATTGGACTGGGTAAATAAAATTGGATTAGATAATTAAAATTGATTTTTGCATAGCGATACAAAATTGGACGCGATGTAAAATTAAAATTGATCACGCAATGTAAAATTGGATTATGTAATTAAAATTAATTCCATTTAAATTGATGCATCGCGATTCATTTCGCTAGCATGCCTCAGGTTCATTAAGGGCATCATTGTCTTTTTTCCTACAAAAATGTCTTTTTCAAATTAAAAAAACAGGAATAGAAAATTAAAAACATCGAAAAGTGATTGACCGTAATTGTTCCTTTATTCTACTCCCTCCGTCCCTAAATTATGGTCCTAGTTGACCCGACGCATGGATTAAGAAAAAACAATTGATTTGATTATTTATATTGGTTTAATATATAATTTACTTTAAAACTCATGTGTATGTGGTCTATAATTAAAGTATGGTAAAAAAGTCAGACTAAAATGGTAAAAGTAATGTTCTAAAAAGATAAATTTAAAATTAGACAATTATTTTAAGACGGACGAAAAATGAATGAAAGACGATAATTTAGGGACGGATGGAGTATTTTTTAAGAACGCACGAGTTGGGCCCGACAACATACACCTGATTAACGTCACAATATATCGAAACTAGGGTTGGCAGTCAATATAAAGCCTCCATTTCACCTCACCCACTCTTCAGTCTCATTCTCGTTTACCCCGCCGATGCCGTAGGTTGGACTTGGAGCTCGATCTCCGAGCAAACCATCATAGTTGCCCTTTGTGTCACCGATCTCACTTGTGATTGGTGCCTATTTCTCTAATTCGAGGTACTTAAATTTACGTAATTAGATCTATATATAAGTGTTGTTTTTAGGGATCCATGAATTTTCATTTTTTTGGTCAAATCTATAAGAAGTAACTGTAATTTATATCCAGATTTGTGATAGATTTGAATTTTTATATCTTATCATCATCGATATTCATTTTTGTGTTGTTTATTTTTTTGCCTGTATGTTGTTTGTTTGATTGTTACTGGCTCAATATGATCCCATTGAGATCTGAGTCGAATACATTAATCGGAGTCTTCTTGTGCAATTTACCAGTGGTTGCTGGTATGTTTGATATCTGATCATGTATATGTTCTTTAGCATGATTTATGATTTTCGTGCTGTTTATGTTTTTTTATAGGCTTTCCCAATTGTATTCTTGAGTAAACTCAATTTGAAACCGTTTGTTTCCTTTTTTATTTCTGACTGATTTACTGAACTGGTTTATTTATTTTACGTTGGTGGTTTGAGTTTCTATATATCCATGTTGATTAATAATTCCAGTGTCTTTGGCCTTCACAATTTCTAAGATTTCACTTTGTGGATTTTTCCCGCAAGATTACTTGTTTGATTCCTATGTAGGACGGAACAATAGAGGAAAAATGTTGATGTTTTTGAGATCTAACGCTCAATGTGATAGAACTCTTGTTTAGCTTTTAACTCAGTTTGCAGGGTCTTGGGGCCCTAGAACCACCCATGAGATTATTTTCTACGAAATTATTATCTGGGAGAGTTTGCTTTAATTGTTAACTTAAGCCAAAGAGGAAACTTGCAGTTTCAAAGTTTTAACTTAAGCATTTGTCTGTCTCTCACGCTAAGAGTTTGAATATCCATGTTTAACTTTACTCATTGCCAATTTCAACTTGCAGGGTCTCGGAGGCCTTAAAGCATCCAGTGTGCATAATGAGGTGATTTTAACTGATTACCACTTTCTATAAATTTATTGCCCCAAAAGTTTCATTTTATTCTACTATGCATTCATGAGTAACAAAAAGGGAAACTTGTATATCAGCTCGTGAGTAATGTCTTCATTCTGGTAGTTGAGATTTTTTGCATGATGGTTTAGTTCTGTGAATTTTAATCATTCTGTACTATGCTTCTTATATATTGGTTAAAGCTTTTAGGCTCATCAATATCAATTTTTTGATTAATGGATTTTGGCCTATTTAAGACTGAAAAAAGTATTCCACCAAATCAAATGGAATAAGTATGCCATTTGTCACCAACAACAATAACACAAAAAAAAAACCTTTTAAAAAAAAAACTAATCCCCTTCCAGACCATGCTTGGCATTATAGGCTGCTGATAGTTCTCTATTAATGAATCTATGTGTCAGCTGGCTCAAGTTAAGTATCCTTGATCAGTCGATCCTGAAGGACTTGGTAGCCTAAGAGAGTATTTTAACATCTCACTTTTCTTTTAGCTTCATTAATTTTAAAAAAACTCGAAGTAATGACTTCTACTTGTGGGCTATTGTTGCATGTTCCTGAAGATAAAGAAAACCTTGCTATGAAGTTTGTTCATAACTCTTAACAAAATTATGATACTTGTTTTGAGAAAAAGAAGACAATGATCAATAAACGATAAATTTGTTTGTTTTATAGTGGTACAATACAAAGTTTTACATTCTTAGTTGACTTTATTCCGGAAAATCTTTGAAATAGCAATAATGGGAATAGACAAGTAATCACGTTTCCGCTTGTGTTTCTTTGTCCACGTTCAGGGTCTTGCCATGCTATCAAGTTATGGCTATTCACACGCGGTAGAAGATAAGATCGTTATTCATAGCATTTCAGGTTACACAAGGTAAGTGGTGAAGGCCTTCTCAAAATTGTATCTTGTCATCTTACTTTGTATGCTTATCAGTTCAGTTATTAAAAGTCGTAGCATATAATTACCTGTTTGGGATAGACAGTCACAATATTGTTTTAGATTTAAAGTTCCCTAAATATAATCTACTAGATCTAAGAACATGTATGCTTCTATCTTATGATAACCTTTTCATACATTTAATAGAATGTTGGCCAATAGAAGTTATTATGTACTCCCTCCTATCCTAAAAACAAATCTTTTCTTTTTAGGCGATTCCAAAAAAAAAGTCTTCACTTTTTAATATGTTTTCTTTTTGGGTAGTTACCTTTATCATTTTACCATTGATTTGATTATCACTTTAACTATTTTCATGTGGGTATCCTCAAAAAATACAAACTATTATATAGAGTCGATTATAATTTTTTTAATTTGTGTATCGCGTCAAACATGACATGAAATACATTTTTCTTCTTCGTAACGCAGGAAGTACATGATTCTTTTTTAGCGTTTCCAGTGTTTTGTTAAGGGATGCAAAGGAAGCATTGTGATATAAAAACACGAATATAGAAAATACAAAAAAGAAAGTGCATTTAATTAAGTGTTGTGTATTGCCCCATCATACCTTTGATAATTTATGTAATGCATGCTTTTTCTATGAGTGTAGTATGCCAGCAGAGTGATTATTCTGCTTCTAATGATACCGCTAACTTTGTTTTGTAGGCTCTGCGGCCCCCAATCATTTATAAACATTGCCAAAAAGCCTAAAACCTTTCTCCGTAGAGGAAGAGGGAACAGAATCGACACCTACCGATTCCTTCACTCGGTCAGGTTCCTTGTGTTCCTCGGTAACCTCAAAATATCTCCCGGGCTCTGGTAGTTGTCCCGTTCCTCAAATTCTTCCTTCACATTTTCCCCAAATCCTCCTGAACCCTTAGCACTTTCAGTGTTGTTTTCCAATCCATCATAGAAGCTCACATCAATTCAGTTGAATGACGATACATCATTTACCCCGTCATTGTCAATGTGTCGACAAAGAGAGAAAACTATTGTGTCCTTTGTCTTCAATCCCTTTGCCTTCACAAACTCATTCCAACCCCTGGTGAAAAAATAACTCCGACTACTCTTCCAATAACAATACCGAATTTCCCACACCCTCATTGACTTGTCGTAAAACACCAGCTGCACATCATCAACCTATCCACCTCTTTCCATGAGTCCCTCAGTTCATCATAGATATGAAGCTGCTAGCCTTATGTCACCCCTCGGCTAGTTACTATTGCAAATGGGACTGTACTAGGGACGCTGCAATGGAGTATAAGCATTCTTTGATTATCACAGTGATTTTGGATGCGAGGGTCAAAGAGGAGTCAAAAAGCGATGTGGTGGATCTCAATGCCGAACCAGAAAACACTTATGTTAAACAACATTGTCATACCAATGCGGCCCTTGCTGGTGGATGAGTTTTTGAACAATGAAGGCCAGGAGAAGGATGAAGCAGGCCCTACATGCAAGCTAGAACCCCAAAAATCACTTTGGGAGTACTATGGTCTATGGTAGTATGGAACACAGTGCTGATGCATGTTATATATATCAGCATGTACTTAAGTTATGAAATTTTCATGGTGGATTAACTAATCAAGTTACTGTCTAGATTTTGTTGTAGTTCTGTTGTCAATGGCATGTGCATATCTATGAAGTTAAGGCTTGCTTTCTTGAACTCATGTTCTAAATTACCTACTTCAATTTTATGCCCTTGATTAATCACATTTTGCGGTCAATTAATTACTAATTTTCATTACAATACTGTTAATATGTTGTTTTCAGAATCATTATTTTGTTTTAATACTTTAATATTTTAATTTTCAAAACAAACTGCAAATTAGCACTCTACTTGGAAGAATTTTGTAGTTTTAAGAAGAGTAGGTCTCCTGTAAGATTCTAAGCCGTAAGATGGAATATCACTTTTTTACAACACGCGGCGCGTGGTGTCAAAGGTATCCGTCAAAACCAGAGATGGTGTGGCAGCTGCTATTAGTGTATTTACGTTATACTAAGTGTCTCTCCTTTTTCTTTTGTTAACTCAATTTTTGCTTGAATAATTTTTGTTAATATAATAATTGAGAAAAAACATCTTTAATGAAAAATTAAGCATGCCCAACCCTTGTATCTTTCTGGTAAGCCTGACAATTGTAACCTATTACCCATTAACGCACCCAATCCAACTCACTAATTATCCAACCCATTAATATTTTTTGGTTGAAGCAGATAACCCGTTTCCACCAAATAATATTAATGGGTTGGGTTGGGTTGCGTCGGGTTAAAACGGGTTAGAGCCGTTATCCATTTCGACCCGTGACTTTTTATGTTATGAATGTATGTTTTTTGGGGGAAATTTTTGGGTTGAGACGGGTCGACCTGCTTTAACCCGTCACCCGTTTCAACCCGACTCATTCTGACTCAACTCATTTCAACCCGTTTGACATTTGGGTTCTAACGGATTTCGACCTGACCTAATTATCAATAAGATAGGTGTGGACGGTTGGGAGAATCAATGTTGATATCCATTGTATCTGCTGCCTGATAACAGAAGCAATTCCTCCGAGACAATAAACAATGGCTGCAACAAAAACAAGTGGAGCTTAGGTAATAGTGTAATATATTTAGTGCTTGTTTGGTGGAGCGTTTTGACAAAAACACTGGTAAAAAATGGAACGCTTTCTCTTTAAAAGTGTTTCAATGCAGCGTTTTAAAACGCTCCAAAAATGTGTTGTGTTTACAACTATTTTTTTTAATAAAAATAGCGTTTTGAAATAGTTTTCCAAACATGTTTACAAGAAAAAAAATTACGTTTTGAAAATGTTGCGTTTTAAAAACGTTGCGTTTAGAAAAAGTTGGACATCTTGCCGTTTCTGTTGTTGCGACTTGAGACCAAGGTTTGGATTGAGGTTTCCAGAACTGCTGCCAATAGACTTGGCTCTAGCTCAACATCTCCACTAGATAAGAATTCTGTATTGGAAATAATATATGTATATATATAAACCATGAAAATGGTGGAGTACTATCATGGTGGAGTACTATCTTTTACATCCACTTGTCATTTGGGTTTTATAGTTACATTTTTTAATTTTAAATTAAATTATGATTCCAATTTTTAACATTTTCGTAATTTCATAAATATATGATGTTTTCGGTTGCTATCATTTTTTAATGTCATATTTCATTATGTCTCCAATTGTTAAACATTTTTTTCATTCATAATTTTTGATGTTTCCAATTTTCATTTTTAGGGAATAAAAAGTTAGTGGTTTCATAAATATGTTCCGTTACGAGGGATTCGACCCTTTGTCTCGAATCGAGTCATCCATTCTAACAAGTTTGTGCTACAATAAAGCATTGCTTTAACTTTTAATCAATGTATTATGGGCTTATGAAAAAGAAACTTAGAAACATCACTTAATTTTTCCTTGAAAACAAAAAAAGAGCATTATAGAGACAGATGACGATTGTTCTTTCTGTTGTAATTGATGTCAAGCAAGGTCGTCATGATAGAGACGGTGTTCATTCTATATTCATCAATTTTCGAATTACTTACATGTAGGAATTTGTTATATTCCATGCAAATAGTCCATTCATTTGATTAAAGCATTCATAAAAAGTAAGAGCAAATAATATCTACATTTTACAGCAACTTGTTTACGGAATATATTGATAATAAGCTTAATTTTTCCATGATGCAACGACATTCTTGCTAATCAAACCAACATTTTCATGAAGTCAATTGCTTAGCACCATAACATGACGCTTTTGCCTTCAATCCGTTTCCCTTCACAAAATCAGCCGTGGCCTTTCCTTTGATTTCAAGACAGACTTATACGAAGTTGAATTGCTTGATAAGAATAAGATATTCCTAATCTCTAATTACAATAAAGCAGACTAATCAATCAAGCTAATTGACTGTGGACAGAAGGATACAATAAATCAAGCTAATCAATCAAGCTAATTGATTATGGACAGAAGGATACAAAAATGTTTTCAAAGCAGACTAAGAAGATTTTGTGCTGCTGCTATCAAAAATGGAGGACAAATGAGTCTTACCTTTGAAAAACAAGCAAAATAAAATAAACCTAATAAACAAATAAAGAAAACTAATAAAAGCGATAATTGGTATTTTTCTTGCGAGGCGGTTGATTTGTGGCTGGAATTGAGCGAGGATTGCACATCCAGAAAACTATGATGTGAGGTTTCCAAATTTAGAGCTTCAATCGAGAGGTGTCATTGCTCGGATCGTCATCCTCAAAAGTTTGTAGAACGACAAATTTATTGGGAGAGATAAAGTTCAAAGTTTCTTCTTGATGTATATTCTCTGTATCATCTGTCAATTTACAAGAAATATATTGAATTAATGTTTTTAGTCCAAATTTTTGATCATCCATTTCTTCACATATCAAGCAAATTCGGTTATGTTTTCGGATGTTGTTTCATACTTTCATTTACAACCATTCTTGTTTTCTTGGAATCCTATCAATTGTATGTCACAAACCCTAGCTAGATCTAGCTAATTGAAAAGGAAAGTTCAGTCTAATCTATCACGAATCGACGGATCTAGCTAATACATACATTGTACCTTGGCAAATAAATATGTCTGCAATATAAAATCTTACATGTACCGTGAAGAAGAACGCCAAGATTCGTAAGCTAATCTATAAGAGAAAAAGGGAGAAGTTGATTTCGTGATCTTCACGCAATTCATAATTTCTTTTCACTAGTTACTTGATCTTTTTCGTTTTAAGTAGAGAGATCAAGATAAGGATAGAATGGTCCACTATATTTGGTTGTTGGTCTTGTATGTTACATACCCCTTACGGACATTACTTTTAAAAGGACCGACATGATATAGGCATCCTAAGAATAATTAAATCATTGAATAACCTAAGACGAGAGAAAATATGATGTTTTGAGGGGTCCCACTTACAAATATACGGAAATATATGCAATTGTTGATGTACTTTGAGTGTCATTATATATTAACTCTTCACGTAAATAAGATTTAATAAAACTAGAAATCTTGAGTATGATATAAACATTTTGATACTAAGAAAATACTTTTTAACTTCTTATAGACAATGTAATATAATCATTTTGATTATTTGTAATTAGTTATGAATTTTTAAAAAGAGTAAAGAAAGAAAAAAATGTACAATCTTCACTGGGAAAAAGAAATTAAAAGAATATGTTGAAGGATAATTTAATAACGGTAAAAAACATTCATGTGCAATAAAAAAAATACTTTTCAAAAAATTAAAGGTATTATCACATAAAAACATGAAGAAAAAAAAATAGTGATTTACTATTTGGGAGAGTTTAATCGCCTTTGTGTCAGACCCGTCTTACATGATTAATCTTGGGCTTAGCATAGAGACTCCTTTGGGAAACCAAAAAAAAAAAGTGGATAAATTCGGGTCAGTCACTTTGATAAGTTTTCCATCGCTACAGTAGCTTTTTTTTTTAATCGAAAAAAGTCACTTTTTAGGACGAAAAGACTACGATACCCGTAATGAGTCTGAGTCGCTACAGATCACTCATTCAACTGTTACAAAGACCTCGTTGATAGTGTACACTATGCAGTAAGGCTCCGTTTGTTTTACGGAAAAACATTTCTAGAAAATGATTTTTGGAAAATCATTTTCGGAAAATGAAAAGATTTCATCTTCAGACGTTTGGTAAATCTTTTGAAAATATGTCAGAAAACATTTATGCGTGTTTTGCAAACACACGAAAAATGTTATAAAAAAACAATATATGAATAAATACAAAAAATATGTTTAAATATTAATGCACATATTGAATATAAGATAGTGTTGAACTTTAAGTAGTTTTTCTTTAATAGCCCTCAATTTATCACTAGTGGTATGAAATCAATAAGGTTTATCTTTTTTTAATCTCACAATTACAAATAAAAAATTTATAATTGATATGAAAAAAACGTTTTAAAATAGAAAATAGACAATGTTTAGGATGTATCTAAATAATATAGTTGACACTAATTTTAGGACGTAGTGATTATTTATTAAAATTATAATTTATAAATAGTGCGCACAAACTTTATTTATATTTCTAAATAATTTATTTGTTAGTGAAATATTGTTTGTGTAAGTATAAATGTGTAATTGTGAAAGGGGACGGAGGGTACCCGAACATTTGGAAAATGATTTACGGAAAATAAATCCGTAAGTCATTTTCGAACTTTTTTTATTATCCGTTGACTCGAAAAACATTTTACTTTAACTATATTTTTCTAAGACTACCAAACATTAAAAAATTAATGAAAAAAACATTTTCCGGAAATCATTTTCCATAAAACAAATGGAGCCCAAAAATAGGTAAAAACCAAAACTGAAAACTGGAGGTTGTTGAAAATGAATGAGGTTTGCGTGAATAAGTGACAACCGACAAGGTTATACAGCTAACAGGACGTCATACTCACATGGCTATCACCTTCGAGACCCTTCTCTTCTTCTATATAAAGGGCTTTGGTATCAGCTATTCTCCATCACCCTTCTATCGCATAGCTAAGCTCGCCCTCCCTACCCCCAAACAATCAATCTAAGTTGCCGTTCAGCCTCCCCCATTTTGGATTCCAATTCGCCAAACTGTGGTACTTTGATTTCTCCTTCATTTTTTTCCCGATATGATTCTTCACTTTACAACTGAGATTCTGAATTAATGTTTTAGTCCAAAATTTTGATCATCACTTTCGTCTCAAATTAAGCAAATTCTGTCATGTTTTTGGCTGTGGGTTTTCTGTGCATGTTGTTTCATTTGTAGATCCATTCTTGGAATCCTATAAACTGTAATTCATAAGCCTAGATCTCTCTAGTTTGTAATAGATTAGTACAACCAAGAAGTTGATTACGTGATCTCCACGCAATTCATTCCGACGTAGTGAAGTATATAAAAGACAGTATTTTTTTTCACTGGTTGCTTGATCTTCTTCATGCCAAATACATTATCTTTACCATATGACCAAACAGCCCAATTCTATCATATGTTTGCCAAGTTCAATTTCGTTAACAGACACTCCAAAACCGCTTCCTGATACAAAAGCTGCATAGTCGCAAGTTCATACAAAAGATTTGTTTCCATTTTCACTTTCTGTTAGTTCTTTATTGGATTCTTTTAATGACAACTCTAACGTATTTCCCTTTTAGGAATGAGATCTGCGGATTACAATGAAGAAGCAAGAACTTCGTGAAAAAGCGAATAATACTCTTCTGGATAACTCACCATTTGAGGAATGGATTGATTTACTGCAGAACCGGCTACTCAAAGCCATTATAGAAATAGGCCTTAAATGTAAGAGCTCCCTTCCTTTTGTTTAATATCCAATATCCATCCCTTTTTTCATCTTTAAAATTCCTAACTCTCTCTCCCGTCACTCGTGCTCTCAGATATTATGATGCATATAATATCTGAATTTTGGATGGGAACTCATGAAGTCGATGGCGTTGAGAATGGAGGACCATTGGCAACCATGGCTGGCTCGAGTAAAGGAAAAGTGAGCCCAACGTCTTGGATTGCCCGTAACCCCAAAGTTCTAGGCGATAAGGTTGTCGAGGAGTGGGGCAATTATCTCCCTTTTGTTCAAGGTAACACCACATCCCAGTTTTAATTTGTTATTTCAAATTTTATGATTCAATTTCTTACTTTAATTGACTAAGTTATTGCTTCAGTCAACTGAGTTATTATTGTTTTTATCATATATTGGGATGATTTGTTTAGGATGACTATCTTTCATTGGCTTAAATATCAATTTAGTCACTACTTTTACCAAAAATTCCATACTCATTTAACATTTTCTTCCTTAATTTAATCACTCTACTTTGGGATTGATGCTAATTGAATGTTTGTAGATGATTCGTGGCTCTCGTTTGACGAGCCTAGGGCATTTCAAGAAGGTTAACTTTGGTGGACAACAACCTCACGGGATACATACCACAAGGTATCGGCGAGCTTCCCAAGCCAACCTCGAAGTCCTCTCATTATGGAACAACTCCCTTACCGGAACATTGCCGCAAAAGTTGGGGCTAAATTCGAAAATGCAAAAGCTCGACGTTAATGCACTCAAAAAATCATTAGAGGAAGGAAGTTGTATCTATTTTAGTCATTTTGAAGATTTTCGTCCAACATAATGAACATAATTTTGCTTCTTGTTTGTAACTTTTAGTTTATCTTGTCTTATTTGTAATATGTATACATAATTAATAATTATTAATCAAATTAAAGGTCGGATGCAGGATGGAATTAATTAATTTTACTAGCATATGACATTTATTCTCTTCCAATTTTTTATTTAAGGACAAACAAACATCTCTCCTTCACTCAGTTATTGATGTATTTTTTATTTTGTAACTCTTAGAGTTTAGATATGGAGATCTTTATATTTTGTACACATTTTAGTCCCAAGATATAGACATTTAATTTAACTGTTTATCTTTAAAATGTTTCAAAATGTAGTTTTTTTGTGCTTAATGTAAATTATATATATATATATATATATATATATATATATATATATATATATATATATATATATATTTGAATTTCCTTTTGATTTAGTTTATTTTCTTCTAAAAGGATTTGAATATTGGTTTTCTACAAAAATTATGAATTTTGTGATGTTACAAAAATGTGGGCATATAAACTATCGATACTATAAAATTGTGTGTTGTCTTTTACAAATTAATATATGAACAAAATTAACATTTAATTTATTAAACTATCCACCATTTATTTAAAGACAAAAAGTAAATTATATGCACAAAATAACCATAATTTATTAAATCACTCACCATTTAATAAGGTCAAATAAGTAAATTTGTCATGGGCTATTAATTTCGATGTGCCCGGCCCAAGCCAGGTCAAGAGCAAAGCACGAGCTATCATCACGTGTCAATCACGTGCATAATTAGTGGACCTCGCCACTGAGGACAAAGTAACAAGGCATCAAGCAATGGATAAAGCAACTCCAACATAAGCCTCACGGCATAGGCCTTGCTCTGTTCGACCAGGCCATGCCCGGGGACCACACTCACTGGCAAAGAATCTAATTCATCTCGCCCAAACCTCGGTCGAGCACTAGCCTTGCCCGCTCGACGGGGCCACGCCCGAGATCTACACTTACCTCAAATCGCTTTGCACCGATAGCCGACAGAGCCTTGCTCGCCTAGGCACGCATCTAAAGGAGACTCCGTAAACTTGCTCCCCAATACAAGTCAAAGGTTTCCTTATCCGAGCAGAACTTGCCTTATCTGCTCCTACATTCACGCAGCTAGCCGTCTGTCATGCCTACAATTAAGGGATTCCACCATTAATTGGCTGGGTATCAATGGAAACTAAATCTCATCAGGATTTTAGGTCAATTGGGGCCAATAATACCCCTCCATAAACCACAAACAAGGTACGCATACTTCCTTGAGCCTAGAACCTTTGTCAAATTCTCTTTTGACTTATACATACGATACTTACTCTTACGCCGGAGTGGTTTCGCAAGGCCAAGTCTTGCACTTCAACTAAGGTTCTTTAGTGTTCTTAACCACGTTCAAGGAGGCAGATCAAACCCAGATATCCAACCCATCACATGGACGGCCCAAGCTGCATTTTTGTCACATCAGTTTGGTTCCGTTGCCAGGAAATTTTAAGTTTCAAAACTTTCTTCAAGGTTTTCCGGTAAGATTCTCAAAATATGTGTTATTGTAATGGCTGGCAAGGGAAGCAAGCATCACGTCATCATTAGCCACCACCAGGCTGACAGCCATCTGGCTGGAAACAACAACCCACCACTTGGGGACTTGCCACCAAGGGCTCCCCAAGGGGTCCAAACAAGGAATCAAAAGGTCGTGGCATGGAACGCGGCTCACGATGAAAATGTCCCTTATGTTGAGGAGCAGCTGTCTCATCATGCTAGCCAGAATCAAACAAGCCAGCGAGATGCTCGCCAAGTCATCAACAAGCAGAGGGATGCTCGTGCTCAAGACTTAAGGATTCAACTGAACCATCAGCAGGAAAATGGTCAGGGAAGTCAAGTTAGCCAGCCTCGGCAAACCCCTAACCAACAGGCACTGCTCTGCAAATCCAAGCGGTGTATTACAACAAGATGTATGTACTCAATCAGCAATTGCTCGCCTTGGGCCATGCCCTGGTTCAAGTTGCAGATTTGGCTCTACTCGTTCTCAGCAATCCAACACTTGTTGGTGATGGCCAGGCCTCCCAACCTTTGCTAGCTCCGAGCCAACGGATTCCTTCTGTCATTCATGTACCCTCAAAGCAAGCCAATGAAATGCAGAAGACAGATGATCAGGCAGAAAGTAGATACAGCCGCCAGAATCTTTCCCACAAGCATCATCGTAGACAAGATCACCATGCCTGGGTTGAGAGCCACAGTCATCGCAAAGCCCGTGAATATGTAGAGGGAGAGTCATCCCAGCCTAGGCACAAGCCACGAGTTGAGCGAGAAGCGGAAGCTTCAGATGAACCAACCTTTTGCCTAGAACCGGCCACAAGTAGCCGGGCGACCCGCCCACTTGTCCAAACTCACCGTGGACGCAGAAAAACAACTGTCCGAGCGGATGGAGGCCATGAAGCGAGACATGGGCAAACAAATGGCCGCTTAGCCGTGGGCTAAGCCCAATAGAGCTCCGGCACTGGAGGGCATCCGCTCACCTAAATCGAGAACGCGCCACCCGTAAGGAGTCATCTTTCCATAGTTCGAAAAGTATTTTGGGAAGACGCGGCAAGTGATCGGCCTGCATCATTCGAGGCACAACCGATGGTCACCGACGTGGAGGCTCTAAAGATGCGAAAGCATTTGAGGGTGCTCTTCGTGAAAAGCACAGGCGTGGTTGGGCAGAGTCCCCCGGGGATCGATTGGCAGCTGGGAGATGCTTCGAGAAAAGTTCTTGGAGGAGTTTGGCACAACAGGTCCCACGCCCAAAAACAGATTTGATCTCAATAAGATCAAGCAGGGTGATCACGAGTCATACATCAGCTACTTAAAAAGGTTCAAGGAGATGCTCGATCAGGTAACGACTACCAGTGATCCCGACATCACGTTCTGCTACGTAAATAATATGAGAGCCGGCCTCTTGAAAACAATGATGGCTATGAATCCGAATGCCTCAAAGGGAGAAATATTGGCCAACTCCCACCTCTTCTGCTCGACTGAGAATGTCAAGGGCGACAAGCCCAAGAACAAAGACAAGACTTAAGACTGGCCATGCCAACCGACTAGAGCCGTGGGGAATAACCTCCCGAAAGCAGAGACATGAAGCGCACATCAACTCCTGGACAAAGATTCAATGAATTACAATTCACCCCGCTGAACACTACCTACGAGGAGATCATGTTCCAGATTGGGGATGCTTTGCCAGTTCCCTACTCGCTTGACCCTGAGCTCACTCATACCAGGGACAACATGAAGTATTGTGATTACCATCATGGTAGCAGCCATACAACGTAGGAATGCAATGTGTCAAGCGAGAAATACGGTTGATTAATGCAGTAAATTGGATCGCTTCAAAGGGATCGTGGAGCGGGCAACAATGCAAATAATGACCGACAAAGGAGGCCCCCAAGAGGAAGAGGTGGCCGTGCCCCTCGATTCTGGGGTAGTTAATGTGATCCATGAAGAGCTCTCGCCCAATACTCGATATGGAAGCATATATACTCCCTCGCCTAAGGCCATGTACTCTTCAAAGAAGATAGCGAGTAGGTGAGCCCAGTATCTACTTCACCCGCAGCGAGCTAGCGAGCACATCTCTAGCATCCGAGCAACTTCTAGTTATTTCCTGTGTGGTAAAAAATTGGCAAGTACATAGAGTGCTGCTGGACACTAGGGCATGTAGAGACATCATGTACTACTCCTGCTTCAAGGGGTTAGAGTTGTCAGACACCAG
The DNA here is from genome assembly GCA_013146195.2 of Codonopsis lanceolata. Classification (NCBI taxonomy): domain Eukaryota; kingdom Viridiplantae; phylum Streptophyta; class Magnoliopsida; order Asterales; family Campanulaceae; genus Codonopsis; species Codonopsis lanceolata. The sequence goes on along the minus strand of CM028378.1, from coordinate 11,081,429 downwards.
GCTCAAGCCTTATCTGGGGAAGCTTGAAGGGTTCACCAACCATCAAGTGAGTGTCAAGGGCACCATCGAGTTGGAGGTCTTCATGGGAGACGAGGCTCAAACGCGAACAGAGATGATTACTTTTCTGGTGATTGATCTCAAATCCGCCTGCAACTGCACCCTGGGTGCCCCGGCCATGGCCAAGTTTCAGATGGTCACTTCCATTCCCCACCAAAAGGCTAAGTTCTACACTGAGGCTAGAGTGGGGATTCTCAACAGTAAGCCACGGGCAATACGAGGGTATGTCCGAGATTCCCAAAGGAAGAAACAGAGGCTGATCGTGGACATTCTCGAGCAAACAGCCACAACTCTTGAGAAGAAACCCGCTACTAGCATCACACCGAGCCCGATCTCAATTAACAATATTGAGCTTGGGAAAGCATCTGGAATAGCGGTACTGATGCAGGTTGACGAGGCCTAGCACACTCCAGCACCAACAAACTCTAGGCGTAAGTCCCGGTGTCCCGAGGCACAAGACATTGAAATGGATACTTTGCAAGTTCGAGACGAACCCGAGATCCAACAAAAGGGCGGAATGAAAGAGATCATCATCAACCCTGCTTATCCCGAGCAAAAAATTAAATTCTGGAAGGCCATGCCTCCTGAAGCTCGGGGAAAATTGATCGAATTGCTCAAGAGCAGCCTTGATGTGTTCGTATGGACCGTTGAGGATATGCATAGAATCAGTGAAAGCATTGCTCGCCATGACTTGAATGTCGATCCAACTTTTCGACCCATTCAATAGCGACCAAGGCAGTACTCCCCCGAGAAAAGTGCAGCGATCAAGACAAAGGTTGAAAAGCTCTTGAAGGCCGACATCATCGAAGAGATCCAGTACCCGACCTGGCTGGCCAATGTGGTGATGGTCAAAAAAGCCAACGACAAATGGCACATGTGCGTTGACTTCATGAACCTTAACAAAGCCTGCCCGAAAGATTGCTACCCGCTGCCACGCATCGACGTGCTCGTATATGCCATGGCCGGGTTTGAAATGCTAAGATTTCTGGATGCGTACTCAGGGTACCACCAAGTAAGAATGAACGAGCAAGACAAAGCCAAAATAGCTTTCTGGGCAGCCGGGGGCCTTTACTGCTATAAGATGATGCCCTTTGGACTGAAAAATGCAGGGGCCACTTATCAACGCATGGTCAACAAGGTCTTTGGCTCCCAGCTCGGCAGAAACATGGAGGCCTACATCGATGACATGGTAATCAAAACCAGAGGCCACGACCATACTCTAGACCTCGTAGAAACATTTGCCAATCTGCACAAACACAATATGAAGCTGAATCCGAGCAAGTGCGCGTTCGGGGTCCGAGCAGGGAAATTTCTCGGATTTATGGTCAACCAGCGTGGGATAGAGGCAAATCTGGAGAAGATCCATGCTTTACTCGAGATGGAGCAGCCTTATTGCATCAAGCACATCCAACCACTAAACGACAGAATCATCGCCCTTGGTCGCTTCATCTCCCGGTCAGCGGACAAGTGCCTTCCGTTCTTCAAGATCTTGCGCGGCAGCAAAGGGTTCGAATGGAACGAAGAATGTTCCAGAGCCCTCGAGCAGTTCAGGGAATATCTTGGCAATCCTCCACTCCTTAGCAGCCCCATACCCGTGGAGCCTTTATATGTGCATCTAGCGGTCACAGACCAGGATGTTGCCGCTGTTTTAGTTAGAGAGGAGGTAGGAATTCAAAAACATGTGTATTATGTATCAAAGGCCCTCAGTCCTATTGAGGGTCGTTATTTTAATGTAGAAAAATTAGCTTACTCGCTTGTCATAGCTGCCCGAAAGCTAAAGGCTTATTTTTCTGCACATGTAATCATAGTATACACAGACGCGCCACTGCGCAAAATCCTCCACAAGCCCGTATCATCAGGTAGACTACTCAACTAGTCAATCGAGCTAACTGAATTCCACATCGACTACTTGCCCATACGGGCAATCAAAGCCGAAGCCTTGGCTGACTTCTTAGTAGATACAAGCTTTACTCAGCAAGAGGAATCTGAAGCTCAACAACCAACAGAGTACGGGCACGAACATCTTCCTTAGCCTCAGTCGGCCTATTGTTGGGACCTTTATGTGGACGAGGCAGTGAGCAAAGTCGGGAGCGGAGCCGGCATCCTTCTCATAGCTCCCAAGCAGATCACGGAGTTCGAATTAGCCCTCCAATTCAAGTTCCCTGCTTCCAATAACGTGGCCGAATATGAAGCAATCATCGCTGGCCTCGAGCTCGCAGCCAATATGGGCGTTGAAGCGGTCATAGTGTACTCGGATTCACAACTAGTATTGAACCAAGGGGAGTACATGGTGCACCACCATTCCTTGGTCAAATACTGCGAGCTTGTCAAGGAAATCTTGAAGAATTTCAAGTTCTAGGAGATCACTAGAATTGATCGAGCTGACAACATGCGAGCAGATTACTTATCCAAGATCGCAAAGGTGAATCTAGCACTACTAAATCCGCCAGTCATGATCGAGCACTTGGAAACTCTGGCCATTAAAAGACCAGTGGTAATGGACATTGAGCCAGCGGTGAGGAGCTGGATTGACGACTACAAGGACTACATCGAGCAAGGAATTCAGCCCGTAGAAAAAGTCAAGGCCACAACAATCCGGAGCCAAGCTTGTCGCTACTCGGTAGTAAGGGGAATCCTATACAAGCGATCTATGGTTAGACCTATGCTTCGCTGTGTTCCCCCAGAATTAACCGAGGGCGTTCTGTACGAGGTCCACGAAAGAGAGTGTGGTGGCCATCCGGGCACCCGAGCTCTAGCAGAAAAGATTCTGCGCAGGATACTACAGGATTACCCTTAGAAGAGATGATGAGAAATATGTCCGCGGGTGTGACAAATGCCAGCGATACGCAGACATACCAAGGCTACCCTCTACTATGCAAACCCCGGTAGTTGCAGCCTGGCCGTTCGACATGTGGGGAATCAATATTATCAGTTCTTTTCCCCTAGCACAATACAAGTACAAGTACGTGGTTGTCACTATCGACTATTTCACCAAGTGGATCGAAGCAAAGCAACTGGACAAGATTTCTGGGGTAAATGTCCTTAAATTTGTCCATGATCAAGTGTGGTGCTGGTTCGGTCTTCCACGAGCAATCATTTCTGACCATGTGCTCGCCTGGGCGTCAAGCATTGGCAATCATCCGCCGCTTACCCACAAGGCAATGGCCAAGCAGAGGCCGGGAACAAACAAGTATTGTATGCACTCAAAAGAAACCTAGAGGGGCAAGCTGGGAAATGGGCAGAAGAGCTATAGTCGGCCTTGTGGGCAATCAGAACCATTGTCCGGGGTCCAACCGGGGAAACTCTGTTCACGCTTACCTACGGATCTAAAGCAATGATCCCTGTAGAAATGGTCTTGCCTAGATACCGAGTTTCGCACTACAGTGAGCAGAAAATTAACTTTCCCGAGCGATAGACCTTGACATGCTCGATGAAAGAAGGCTAGATGCGCAACTAAGGATGGTTCAACTATAAGCAGCGAGCAAAGGCTCACCATGACAAAAGAGTCCGATGAAGAGCATTCATGATCGGAGACTGGATACTTAGAAAAATCGAAGCCACCGGTCACCAAGCAGAAAAGGGAAAACTCTCTCCTAACTAGGAAAGGCCTTTTCAAGTTACTGGCATAATCAGAGAAGACACCTACACCTTACAGACACACGAAGCCACGGACCTGAAGCATCCCTAGCACACCGATCATTTAAAAAAGTACTATCACTGAACCAGTCGTCAATATGCAAACTGGCAAGACCCTCAGTCATGTTGAGGGTCACTATCATTGATAAATAAAAGGCAAGTTTCCTTATATTTGTTCATTAGAGTTATCTATTTGTCATTTATCCATTGTTTTTGGATTGCTTGGCTAAATCTGCTCACCAGTCGAACGGCCCGGTCAACCTTCCACTATACCCTAGTATTTATGGACATATCTTACCCTCTCCGTGAACAAGATAGGACCATGCCCGATTCACGTACTAGGATGCCCGCCAAGCGGTAGGGGCCATGCCCACAAGGTAGGGCTAACTACCTCGGATTCCTATAGTGACCGAGCAACACTGTTAGTCGTATATCTCTATACCCAGTTAACATACTAACAACCGTTCCGACATATTAACGTCGGGCAGGGCCGTGCCCGGTTATTGGTTGCCGTTCAGAGTGGGCCATGCCCACTAGGCAGTCTTCAGGATGCTCGCCCCAGGGAGATAGGGGCCATGCCCGCTTAAAGCCTTGGCTAGAACCAAGCACTTATACCGGGCAGATACCAATGTTCGGCCCGCCTAAAGCCTTGGCCAGACCCAAGCACTTAATCCAGGTAAGAACGTATGCCTGTGTACCTTCTAAACTTGAATAATATGCTTGCTTAACTAGCCTTATTATTTTTAAGTTAAAAATTGCACGAGTTTTGCATGCCAAGTTAGTTCTGTTTGAATCATGCCTGTTATGATCAATTTCATACACATACATTCTAGTGCTAAACAAAGTGCAGGCAAAACACAATTAAAGGAGCAATTATCAAAATGATGTTCTCTATTCATCAATGGAAAAGGATTACAATGGGAACTAAAAACGGATGGCACGCAGGCCGAGAAAAAATGACACTCCTAGCCTAAGCCAGCTCTGAAGGGGGAGGAAGATCCTTAGCACTGGCCCGGTATTGCATCTCTTACAGGAGGTTCAACTATCGCCGAGCAACTTCATCTTCGGCAGCCTTGGTCACAGCTTCCGCCTCCATCTACTCGCTCTCTTTCAGTGTTTCATCCTCATATTCCAAGGCCTGGATCAGTGAGCAGATGTTCACATCCAAGGGGGTAGGAGGGATCCAAGGTGCACGCCCAGCCTCTTCGTCGCCCTTGGCAAGTGTTTCCAGTTCATCCTTGGTAAAAGGGACCAGATGATGAAATTGGCGGGCAGAGTCGGTGTACGGGTCGAGCACAACCCATTTGGCCGTTGTCTTCATCCCCACCCCGCCATGGCCTGCGAGCATCCTCAAGATATGATTAGTGCCACGCACGAAATAGGGCACAATGGCCGTATCCACAGCATCTTCGAAGGCCGAGGAGCCCTTTAAGTCCTCCACCACCGTCTCCTTGGCAACGGACAGCTTAGCCATCAAATCAGTCACCAAGTTGGCATCCTTGATGGCATGCATCTTCAGAGCATCCCGCTCCACCTGCAGTGAGTCCCTCTGTTTTGTGATCGCGACGAGAGAATCCTTCCCCTTCTCTAGATCGACCTGATTTTTCTTCATCTGGCCCACCAACTCAGACTTCTTAACAACGAAAGTGCTATTCTGGGCGACCAGCAACAAGTTCCGCTCGAGTAACTCGGCTTCTTTCTTCTTGGTAGCTGCATCATTGGTCTCCAGTTGGTCGGCCAAAGTGGCCACCTGCTCAACCTTCTCCTTCAACAAGCCCTCAAGGGCATTATAGTCAGCCCCCACCTTTTTGCGAGCTTCCATGTCTTCGTTGTACATGTCATATAAGTTGGTACAAGTTGAGGCAATCTGCAGACAAAGCGCAAAACCGGTTAACCCGGGAAAAAGACTAAAGAGCGGATAAAGAGGAAGAGAGACGTCAGGTTGCAGTCTATTTTACCTTGCTCAGGTAGAGGCCCATATTTTCGACCAAGACGTGGCCTGCGGTATCTCGATCCCGTGCTTGGCCATCATGCATGGCCCTCTCTATGATGCCTTTGCCCACCAGATCCCCCAGGCTCCCACGAGCATGCAGATCTAAGCCCCCCAACATAGGGGCATCCTCGGAGATTTCCTTCACTAGCGCCCGGGCAGCGCTGGTGGTAGTGGGCATTTCAAAACCGGCCTGCCTCCAAGTAGCTACCCCGCTTTGAGTAGGGGCAGACAAAATGGGATCAGAGCTCGACCCCCCGGGCGGATAGTCCAGGTAGGGGGAGGAAAGGGACTCTTCTTTCTTTTACCCGCGGCCTTGGCACCCTTAGCACCGGGGACCACAAAGATGTTGGCAGCTAGGGATTTGGCGGCCTTATCAATAACAACCACGACGACCACAAGGGCAACAACTTTGGGGGCCACCGTCTTCTTAACCGGACTCGAGGCCCTGCCCGAGGCCGGGGCTTTCTTTGCTGGTGGACAGAAGGGGACCTTGGGCAAGGCCATGGGCTCATTGGCCTTCATATCGATCGGCTACCCGCTGATCAGCCTACTTCTAACTATTCTTCAGCATCGCCAAATTCTTCATCCCTGAAACAAGACAAGGCACGATCAGTACTGCTACAAATTAAAGGTTGATCAAAATAGAAATTGAAGCAGGTTCACAATTAATTAACAACCGTTCTGGTCCTTATAAGCTGGCCGTCAGTTCACGTCGGGGCCTAACCGTTGACACTCTACGCATTCGCGCTTGAACATCTGCCCGTGGCAATCTCCCCAGTATGGATGGGGTCTCTCAGGAACGTGAATTAAGAGGGGCTCCACCCCAGGGACTTCTGCTCGCATTACAGTGGCCAGGCACAGACTTCGCGGGTTACACACTAGCTCTTTCCAATCGAGGAGAAATTGTTGGCCGACCCATTTTTTGTTCTCCTCAACAACTCCAACGGCAACCTTCAATGCCACCAGGCGGGCAATCTCACCCGAGCTGAAGTCCTGCTTGGAGACCTTGGGAATGTTTATTTCACTGTTGCTGTGGGCGCAAAGGGCCATCCAACCCATGACTCGATGAAAAGGACTCGCCTATCCCAGGCCTCAACCTTCCCAAGGACATCGGGTAGGAGCCTCATAAAATTGGAGTTGGACCTCACTCCAATCCGTCCGCCTGAGCTCGGTGCGAAGATGAATAACTTGCAAAGTAAAAACATTTCTGGTTTGAAGCCCAGTAGGTGGCAAGCAACTGTGAAGGCCGTGATCGCTCGAATAGTATTCAACATCAAGTTGCAAGGAACGACCTTGGTCTCGAGCAAGAAATCCACTAAGAAGGGCTCCAGCGGAAGGCGTAATCCGACTTAGAAGAAATCGGTGAAGAACAAGAGCTCATTCCCTTGTTCGCGGGAAAGCGTGACACCAACGGGCACGTCCAACTTGCTCACCCTGTAGTAAGCGGTGTCGATCCCAATGGACGTAAGCCAGGCGGTCGCCTTATCCACCGTATCCAGTGTGGCCCAGTAGGCAGCATACCGACTCTCATTGGCATTCACATACAAGTCGGGCTCATGGTCGCCTTCCTCAACAACCTCATCAAGTGTGGCCTCCACTTGAGAGTGACCATTTTTTCTGATGCAGCGAGCAAGGGGCATATTGTCGTCATCGTCTGCTTCACCCTCAAGTATGGCTTCCACTTGGGTACGGTCGGTTTTCTTCATGTGGCTGGCAAGGGGCACGTCATCGACTTCATCAGGTTCTGAGGTCTCTCCAACCACCTCTCCTTGCTCGGCCCATACCTGCCCAACCATGTCTTCGGCATTGACTGCCTGTTGTTCGAGGCCCAGCCCGCTAGTATAGCCACCGGTAACACTCTCCTCTCTAAAATCCTGCCCGTTGGAGGAGTCAATCAGATCAACTATTGGAGGGGCCACGCGCGCAGGACCAGCCTCTCCGGCCATGGATTCCTCTCCCTCTTCTGGCTCGTAATCAATTGGGGGGGAGTCTTCTCGCTGCTCAACGAGTCATTTTTCCCACCATAGCTGAAGACTTCACGATCGTTTTCCGAAATATCAGACATCTACAAAAAAGATCGAGGATGAAGAATCAATGTTCTGCCCGGATAATCGATAAAGCAAAAGTGGGAAATTTCCTAAGTCTAGGTATACCAAGGGTCCATGTCCGCCTAGCGCGCAAGACCACTTGGTCTTTTCCTCGATCTCTATCTAAGGGTCAATTCTACTCTTAAAGATCTTACCAGAAACATATAAAGATGAAGAAAATAAATCTAGAAAACTTCATCAAACCCAAAAAAGTGAAGAACAAACCAGGAGAAAGGGCAAGAAACTTACTGTCAGAGTTGGATTGGAGCTTTCTCAGGGAATAACCGATGTGGAAACGGAACCAATGGAAGGCTTAGAACGCCAGTAGCAAACAAACGACGGGGGTTAAAAAGCAAGATCACCGGAATCTGGGAATCCCTCCGTAGCAATTGCAGCAAGAACGCCAGAAAGCTTGAAAAATCTTCTCTCAAATCTTCAGAAACCGTAAAAGGTTTAAGGGGAGAGAGGAGTGGCCTTTTATAGGCCAGGGTTTTCGGTTTTGGGGGAAAAGCGGAGGTCGAAGCGGCGCTTGGAAGGGCAGATGGCGTCACCCTCAGCACGCGGGCATTTAATGCAACGCTTCGGAAGCTGTTCCTCCATCAAGTCACGTTGCATCTTGACGAGTCATGCACCCTCACACCTACTCGCCCCACTGCACTCTCAATGGCAAGCTTCCTCAGCACGTTCCAGATGTATTTGATGAGCGCAATATTTTCACGAATTTTCCCAGGAATTTTCTGTTATTTTGTGCTAATTTTGAGTTAATTATACTTTGGAAATATTATTATTTGTGTTTTTGTGCTAAATGTAGGTTTCCATGCATAATCGTGCTTTTATATGGTGTTTAGCACGATGTTCGAGATGATTCCGGGCTTAAAAGTTGAATTGGAAATTATTTGGACAATGTTCGTTAAGTCCGTTAAGATTCCAAGGCAAAAGGAGGCTGATAAAGATAACAAAGGATCAAACTGAAAAGCTGGAAATGGTCTGGAATACGGCGTTAAATATCAGAAGCCTAGGGGCACCGGAGCAAACATTAAAAGTTCAGGGGAGCTGGCGCAAAATGGGATGTGGGTTGTCGCCTTGTAGCTGGCGCCACTTGTCACAATATGCCGCCCCCTCACCAAGCTGACCGCGTGCTGCTCCATGGACTCTGCTTTACCCGCGTCCAAGCTGGCCCATCTCCAGCCCATTCACCCGCCATCCGGCCTACTCCCTCTCATAGCACCAACCCATTTGATCCCTGGAGCGACCCGCGTGTCTCTCCCCTTTCCAGCCCGTGCCCAGCCATGCCCCAGCCCCTTTTTCCTTTCCCATTCAGCCCCTAGCTTTCCTTTGTGCTTCCCAAAATACCCCCATGTTTTCGTGTTCCCATTCCCTTCCCATTTTATTCTCTGGCAACTTCATTTGTGAAGATACAAGCCCCCATTTCGGGATTTAGCCCTAATTGGAGCACCAGCCCCATTTTCCTCCAAAATCATTTCATTCCTCCATTAATTGTCCATCAATGAAGGTTTGGAGCTTCAAATCAAGAGCCAACGAAGCATCTACAAATGATTTCAACCCCGAAACGCGATTTGCTCAGTTTAATTCTTCATATCTTTATTTTAGATAGTTGTTATAATTTATTGGGTTGATTAATTTTGTAAATGTGGAATTGGTTTATGCTTAAATTATTATGGAATGCAATTATTTTTTCTATGTCCAATGTAGTGTTTTAATTTAATTTATCTCTTCATTTAGTACATAATCATGTTGGTTATTATTTTGTGAATTTAATGTTTTTAATTATTTCAGCAATAATTAAATGATTTTAGAAATATTTAGGATCCGCGAGAGCTACCTTTATATTTCGGACCAATCAATTTAATAGTTGGTGTTTTGTGACACACACCGATAGCCATCATGAGACTAGATTTGACACGCGATCAAACCACCTTAGCCATTTGTGAGGTTCCCGCGATGTGCTCTCGCGCCCCGCGCGCCCTTGGATAGGGGTGCGCGTACGTGCGGATGCGGGACACCACTGCTCTCGTTCCACCCTCCCTTGTTTAGGGGAAGACGAAATCAAAAGTGCGAGAGGAGTGTTGTCTATATTAGCACGTTGGAATGTGCCTCGGTTGCCTTGAGTGGATTTTGTATCCAATATGGGAACTTATGGTTTCCCGCATCAAGTTATCCCTTTTTTAGGGGATACCGGGATATGGGAATGCATTACCCTTTCATTCCCATTTTCCCTTTTTTAGGGGAAAACGGAAAAGTGCAAAAAAGGATATTGCGATGCCCCCACTATGGATTTTATTAAAAATAGCCTTATGGCCCATTCAGATTACTATGGGAGCTTTGGGTTTCCCGCATCAAGTTATCCCTTGTTTAGGGGATACCAGGATATGGGAATACATCACCCCTCCATTCTCATATCTCCCTTTTTTAGGGGTGAACAGGAAAGTGCAAAGAGGAAGTGTTGCGAGGCCCAACTGAATCCGAAAGTTTTAGAGTCGCCATCTTTATTTTAAGGCAAATAAAGCAAAACCAAAGAAAAGACAAATAAACCAGAGAAAAAGAAAACGAGTTCGGAGGCTAAGTTACGAGTTGGGAAGGTGCTAGGCACCCAACTCGCCCTTTCGGTCTCGAAAATGGTTTTTGGCTGAAGTATGCTTATTGTCATATTTATCTCGCAAATAAATAAGGTATTAAAAAGACAGGGAAATTTAAACAAATACATTCGTGGCTACATTATTTACGGACTCGCAGCCGTTTCCTTCCAATAATTACAAACATATTTAAGAATATTTGGCCATTATAACGGCTCTTTTACATAATATTTCCTATTCTAATCCAGGCAGCATAATGGCTTATATTGGCTACATTGCGCCGGATTTAAATAACAATTTTAAAAATAAATAAACGACAGAAAAATAAATAAATAAAATAAACTGCGCCCTTAAAGGTTTTACCTTTTAGAGCGGCGGTGTGCTCGCTCTGTCCTTCAGGGAGAGGGAGTCTTTTGTTGTTTGTGTGTGGTTGTTGTTTTGATTTGGGCAGAATGACTGCTTTATTTATGAGGGTTTGGGCTTATCAACTCGGGCAGAGTGACAGCTTATTTGGGTAAGTTTTGGCCTTTTTGGTTGGGCGGAACCTAGACTTAGTTTTTTGACTTTTCAGCTCGTTACTCGGGCAGAGTAACGGCTTACTTTGGGATTTTTGGACCGGGGAAGTGAGGTGGATGCCTAACAACTAGGCTAGGGATCACTTATAACCTATGGGTTTTTGATTTGGCAGAGTTTGGACGGGGTTTGGAGACTCTAAGGGCTTCCACTCACCTATCTCGCACCTCTCGTACTAATATATTGACAGAACGCAGAAGCAGAGCTTCGCTGCGATCTTTTCTTCGCGAAAGAATGAGCACTGAAAACGGGAGGCCGAGCTCTCTTTTATAGTGGGAGATAAGGACACGGTAGGGATTTGAGTTTTTCCTGCATCGACGCTTGTACCTTGCGCTTCAGGAGTTGTACATTTTCCTTTCTGAGAGAGATGAACAGTGAAAGCTTGGTGCCAACTTTGCCATGCTTGGTGCGGCACCAAGAGGCCTTGGTGCGGCACCAAGCAGCCTTCCAACTTCTGATTTTTTGCACTTTCCCCTGCTTGTTTCGCATCTGCTTTTCCTTTCGCATTTTTGACTCCTGTAACTTGACATTTGTTAAGTTTTAACAATTCTTGATATTTTATGTCAGTCACATACCAGGGGTACGAAATTGGGGTGTCTACAGAGCCCCTCAACGATGGAGTCTACGGGTAACCCAAGGCTAACTAAGTAGACGAACATCGTTGATAAACAATAGACTCTCCAATTTCGTTCATTTAAAAACGGGAGAATGCAATTGGTAGCAGTTATAATGCACAGTTAACATGCTATCCAAACTCTATAACCTAGACATTTTTAGTCGGTTATAAAAAGTTATCGCAGTTTCAAGCAGATATGAATTTAATGTGCTCTGATGGTCGGACCTACTAATGTAGGTTGCCTACGTATTCCCTATTAGAGGAAATCAGACCAAACGTAGTTCAGGCCAAAACCTAAACTACAACCAAGTGAGGATGTCATATCCTTCGGGTCAAGCCCGATCGAGAACACAACGGAAAAATGATTTTTGTGTTTTCGAAAAAGCCGTATTCTTCCGGTCAGAAACCGTTGTCAAATACGGTATGAAGATTTGAATGTTTTTCTGCCACCACATTTCAACCGGTCAATACCTAGTCGTTGAAACGTGTTAAGAGGAGTTTTCAAAGTTGTGTCTGGCTGGTCCCTGCCTTGTTTCCAGACATAACCGGAAAACTTTCAAATATCGAGCGCACTCGGCCAGATAAAGATCCGTCGCCGAGCACGACAAATTGATCACTCTTCAAGTATTTTCGAAAATTGTGAAGTGGAAAACATTCTTTTTCCTTCCTTTTTCTTTCTCTCGCTCTCTCTGTTTTTTTTTTCAAATATTCCTCTTTTTTTTTTTTTTGAAATATTCCTCTTTTTTTTTTTGTTGAAATATTCCTCTTTTTTTTGTGTTTTTTGAAATATTCCTCTTTTTTTGTTTTTTTTAAGAAAAACTTTCCTTAAAAGGAATTATTCTAAGTCGAGGTAAGAATGTACGACTTACTTTGGGTGGCGCGGATTCGGCTGATCTTGGCATTTTTGCCACTCTTGCTGGGGAATTTATTTTCCTTTTCTTTATTGTTGTGATGGTCGGGCCTACCGAAATAGGCTGCCTACGTATCCTTATCCAAGGAATCAGACCAAACGTAGTTCACCTCTGCTGGGGATCTTATTCTTGTCCTTTTCTTTTCTTTTCTTTTTTTTTTCTTTTCTTTTTTTCTTCTTTTTTTCTTTCTTTCTTCTTTCTTTTTTTTTTTTTTTTTTTTTTGATCCGCCAGGGAGATTATTTTCTTTGTCCTCTGGTGAATGGTTGCCAATTTTGGTTAACAAGATTGACCTTGTTAACTTTTCCGTTAGGCTCAGGGACCACTTTGAAAATTTTGAAATCTGAGGACCAAAGTGCCGCAGCTTCAAACTTTGGAGGGGGAAAGGGAAAATTCCCTTTTTCTCCCTTATAATGGACAGGGAAGTGAGGGAGAAGCCTACTGCTTCTCTTTCCTTCTTTTCTTCTTTCATTCCTTTCCTTTCTTCTTCCGCCATAGCCACTGTCATCTGTTTCCTTTTTTTTTATTTTCTTTATTTTTGCTCCTTTTCTCGATTTTCTTCCGCCAATTTCAGTGTTTTACTTAGCAGATGGCATCTTCTTCGCGATCCAGGAAGGGGAAGGCACGGATGCACCCAGAATCTGGCGAGAGGAGGAGAGAACCTCCTCGCAGTGTCGGAATAAAGCTTATTTACCGGTACTCTGAGCAGGGGCAACCTTACGGGATCGGAACACTCATGTGTCCAACCTCCCTCTGACTACTGTAAGATTTCTCTTTTTTTGAAATTTTCCTGGCTATGTTTCAGATCTGCTAAATTTCTGCACTGTTTGGGACTTTTGGAGCACTTTTGACTTTATTAGTAATGCATATGCATGTCCTATTTATGCCTAAATGATGTAATTAAGTGATAATGTATGAAATTTCTATGATTTATTTTTGCGATGCATGATTTGAACTAGTGGTCACTATTTGACCCTACTATGCATGATTTATATTCTAAATGCAAATGAGGCTATATGATGCATGTTTTACACTAAATCACATTTTTGCATGCGATAGAATCGCGAAACAGAATATTCAGAGTACAAATTAAATTTTTCCGAAACGCTTTTCGGGCATATTTTCGGATAAAAACGGGATAAAACAGATATTTTTCATGCCCTTAGATTTATTTTTCAAACATGCAACTGCTGCAGGGATATAGTAAATGCCACAAAGATATTTATTTTGATGATTGGTGGTATTTTATCTTCTGTTTAGCGTACCCCTATGGCAGCTTACTGGACAAATGAAATGCACATAATGGATGCATGAATTATTCTATTTGATGCAGATGCAATGTAGAACACTTATAAGATGATGCATGAATTTTTCACACTTTATTATATACATGGCAAATGCAGTCCTAATATGCATTTTTATGACATTTAAGATGCAAAATAAATTATGTATACGCAAAATATATTACACAAAAATCTTTTTGCCTTGTTTTTTTTTTATTTTGAAAAAGAATGATGTTTATTTACATGTAAATTTATGTACATGTATGAAAACGGCGTGTTAATTTAAAGAATTATTTATTTATTTTTATTTTTATTTTTTTTGTTATGAACAAAAGTTTTTTTTTTATGCTAAAAGGAAAAAAAAATTTGTAATAATAAAAAAAATCATGAGGTATAAAGTATGCAATATGTTCATTATTTATTTATTTATTTATTTAAAAGACTGTACAGAGAAGGAAATAAGGGTAGAGAACTTACCTCCTCTTTTTTTTTTCAGGTTCGCAGGGAATTTGAGAGGACGCGGGTATCATATACTAACGTGGCTGAGATTTTTGACATGCTACCCGAGGCTGGAAAGTCGTTGGTGGAGGGTTCAGGTTTTAGCGCCTTCCTGCACTCCTTTACCCACTTTACCAGCTTCCTTCCCATCTTCGATGTGCTTCGGGACTTCTGGTGGGACACCACCCATACTTTTCATTTTAGCTGGGGGGAGGCGACCATGACCCCATGTGACTTCGCTGCGATCACGGGAATCCCTACCAGCATAGGGGAGACCCTGGCCCTTGACTTTACTCTCCGACATCGTAGGGAGGAGATTGTGGACCTCCTGGGCTTCGAGCCCCGTTTCAAATCATCGGACGAGATATATATTAGCAGCGTTCGGAAGTGGCTTCTTAATAATGTCGGGCGGGTGCCGGCTGATGATGAAGCTGCTATAACTCGAGTGGCAAGAGCGTTTCTTTTCTTCTTTCTTGGCACATCGCTCTTTGCCAACTCCTCTGTCACCCTGAGAGCCTCCGTCCTGGCTTGTCTTGCAGATTTTGATCGGATCCCTTCGTATGATTGGGGACAGGCTGGTTTGGCTGAACTTTATGCTTCCATGGATAGGGCCAGCCGGAATGATTCACCGACCCTGAATGGATTTGCCCCGGCGTGGGAGGTACATGCCTTTTCCTGTTTTTTCATCATTTATTCATTTTTTTTTCATCATTTCATTTTTTTATATGTATCATCATTTTTTTGACAACATATTTATTTATTTATTTATTTTTTTGTGCAGGTCTGGGCCTTCTCATTTTTCAGATTTTCGCTGGGTCGCCTCATTCGGCGGGTCTACCAGCCTCCATATCTGTCCCAATATGTTGATAGAAATAGGGTCGATCCGGCCAAGCGGCGGTGGTTGTAATACCTAGGGAAAGAGTCTTTGGAGCGAATTGTTGGCTCGAGTCCTGGTTCGGTGCACTTTCTTCCCTGGGAGGGCTTGGAGGGACATTATTCTACTACTCTGATGTTCAGCCGTTGCCGGATATTGATGGTTTCCATCATGGTGGATTCTTTGTATATGGGCGAGCGGGTGAACCGTCGGCCGATCTTTTCTAGTGGCTCCGGTGGTGCCTCCTTGGCCTCTGCTTGGGTGATAGAGCCGATCGGCCCGTCGGCAAGACTTGGGAAATACCTCGTTCCCGCGACAGATTATCCAGTGATGTCATACGAGGATTTCCTGAGATTAGAGCTGCATCCCCCTCCTCCTGCTCCTGTTGTGCCCAGGCGGCATTCTGATGCTTCGGCCAGGCTTGGGTCATCTACTTCATTTCTCGACGAGAACCTGATGTTTACGGAGCCCGATGATATTTTCTCTACTTTCCAGTATGAGTGGGGCGGTGGCTTAGTAGAGCAGGTTCTTCCTGATGTCGAGATCCGGGCGTCGTCGGGCGAGCTCGTTCGGTAGACACATCCACCTTTATTGTCTCTTTTCTTGATATTGTATTTTTTTTATACGCACACATTTTTTTTCGAGACTAACATTTTTTTTTATTCATCTTTTTTTTTAGGTGAACGTGTCTACTTATAAGAAACTGCTGCGGGGCTTCTTCATCATCAGCAAGTTATATCAGAAATTGGCTGATGAATTCTCTTGCAAGGGGAGCAGCTCAGTGCGGCGGCCTAGACGTCGAGATGACGATGATGATGATGATGATGGGTCAAGCCGCGGCCGGGGCAGAGGTCGGGGATTCGCAACGGGTCCCAGGGTTAGGGGTGGTGGTTTTCCCAGAAGCCAGTCGTCCCGAGCACATTAGCTTTGGATTCCTGCGAATATTAGTATCTCTCTCCTCTTTTTCTTTTCTTTTATATTATATTTTTTTTATTTTTTTTTTATTTTTGTAAAAGAAACCTGTACAATCATTATGATATAATGCAATATAATGTATGTGATGCAATATGTTACACATGCAAAAATAAATTCACACAAAAAATAAAACTATACCGGACATCTAAAATGTAATGACACGCTGTACTTTGAAGAAAGGGATATTTAAGAATGCACATTTTGATAAAAGCGGGCTTTTCGGGTGATATCGGAACGGGAAAATGGCCGAGTCACTTATAATTTCAGTGCCTTGCATCTGTTGAGCCAGTGCTCGTAGCCTCCTTTTATAGGTCTCCTTTTCTTTTCGTGATCAGATGCAGGAATAGCAGAATGTCGGATCACCAAACCAGGATACCGGGCAAGATTTCCTCAACACAGTGAACATTCTTGGTGCCACCATTAGGGGCTATGGTGCGGCACCAAGAAGCTTCTTGGTGGCACCATAGTTTTCCTATGCAGCCACTGCTTTCTTCACTATTTGGACACTGTGCACTGTTTTTCCTTTCTGCTACACCATTTTGTTGTGGAGTTCTAACAGCAGAAAAGTTGTGACCAATGCCATGGTCGTCACAATACTTCGCTATCCCATTATTGGTGAATTCAGTTCCATTGTCTGATCGAACATCACTGATTTCATCGAGCTTTTGAGTCTGTAGTCTTCTGAATAGTGCTGTGAGAATGTCATAGGTATGATCTTTTGAAGACATCATCTCTGTCCAAGTATATTCTTGTATAGTCATCGACTACGACTAAGGTGTATCTATGACCACCATAGCTGATAGTAGTCATAGGCCCGAAGAGATCCATGTGAAGAAGTTGCAAAGGTCTAGTAGTTGTAAGATATGCTTTGCTTTTGAATGAAGCTTTAGAGAGCTTCCCTAGCTGACAAGCTTTGCATAGATGATCATGATCTGCAGAAACTATTGGCATTCCTCTCACCAATCCATCTTTGGATAGCTTTGATAAATATTTGAAATTCATCTTGGCTGAGACGTTTGTGCCATAGCCAGCTTTTATCTTGAGCAGAGTTTGCTACAAGACATAGATTAGTAGCCTTGCCATAGGCGTTTAAATCTATCACATAGACATTCCCTTGTCTATGTCCAGTTACCATGGTTGAACAAGAGTCTGGATCTTTAATACCGCATCTGTTTGAGGAGAATTGGCATATGAGTCATTTGTCACAGAATTGGGAAATGCTCAGAATTTTGTGCTTCAAGCCTTCTACTAGAGAGACTTTTCCTATGGAGAGATTTCCGCAAATGATAGATCCATATCCAATAGTTCTTCCTTTAGCGTTATCTCCAAAGATGACTGGAGGTCCTTCCTTACCGGCAAAGAATATTTGAGAGAAGGCACGATTCTTCGGTCATGTGTCTTGAGCATCCACTGTCTAAATACCATACGTCTTTCTTTTCTGAATTTGAGGCAGCCATGAAGCAGATCTGTGATAGAGAAATAAGAAAATCATGGTCACCTTTTATTTTTCTTTTGGGTCCAAATGGTTAGCGTATTTTTGGAACCCGTACTTGCCTGACTTTTGGAACAGGGGATCCAATAGGCTTCATGATGGATTTCAGTAGACATTCATGGACCAAATGGCCTAAACATTTGCAAAAAGTACAGCGATGGAAATTACAAATGTTATGTTGAGAAAGCTGATTTTCGGTAGAAATATGTGCATGCTTTCTTTTAACAGCAGACTTGTTGACAGCAGGCTTAAAAGATTATGTATGAGTTCTCTTAGGTCTATGTTCAGCAGTTCTTGCCTTAGCAGATCTGTTGATTATAGACTTAGATTCCTCATATATCTTGCCTTTAAGCTTAGTGTCAGCAGTCTTGGAAGCAGTAGCATTATCGATAGTTCTTTTGACAAATCTGATGGATTTGGGCAGACTTTTTGCTTTCCTAAAAACAGCAGCCTTTGCTTTAGCAGAGGTGCTGGTTGAATGACCTTGTGAGTCAACACAAACCTTAACAGACTTTTTGCCAAATGATGATTGCTTCGCATTTTTGGTCTTAATAGCTTGAGTCTTAGGATATTTATAATAAATAGTAGTATAGCCAATTCATTGTCTACCCTTGTAGTTAAGCTGCTGATGATATGGAAGATCATCACCAGTTCGTTCAGACAAGTCTTCTGTTTTATGTTCAGGTATTGTGTCAGCTGTGTTCTCAGAAAAACCTAGCCTAGTTTTGTCTATAGTGGGCTTTTGTTCTCCAAGGATTTGATCAAAAACAACCTTAGATTTATTCCATGAGTCGATGGTTTTTTGTAACTCATCTTTCTCAGCAGATATCTCTTTGGCATGACCAATAAGACACACAACCTTATCATTGAGAAACTTGTTTTCTTCTTTTAACTTGATAATTTCCTGCTGAACTCCATTGAGAGTCTTTAACTCGGCTTCCAGCAAGGATTTCTCAGTTCTCAGCTTCTCATGACTTTTAGCTAACTTAACATAAGCCTTTCTAAATTCATTGAATTCCTCAAGCATATCTTGAGCATCCTTGAGTATTTCTTCTTTAGAAGGCTCTTTAGTGGCTTGTTCTACGTTAGCCTAAAAAGGAGAATATTTGATTTCACTGTCTGAGTCATAGGTGGGTGGTGACTCTAGAGCAACAAGGCAGATATGTGCCTGCTCAGATGAGTCATCACTATCATCCTCCTCAGAATCAGTTTCAAACCAGGTGGACACTTTGTTTTCTTCTAAGTCCCCTGCCAGCAGACCTCTATGTTTTGAAAATGATTTAGAAGGTCTCCTTTTATAAGCTTCATATATAGGCTTAGGACATTTAGAAGCAAAGTGGCCAGACTTTCTGCAATTGAAGCAAACTATCTCATAATGTTGTGAGCTATCAGCAGTCTTTCTGAAAGTCTGCTGGTTTGCTTCCTTCTTCTTATTAAATTTTGAGAATTTTTGAAACTTATTAACGAACATAGCAAATTGTTCGTCAGAAAGAATTTCATTTTCATTTAAAGAAGAGGAAGTAGATGGTTTATTTTCAACAGCAGGAGCTTCTTGAGAGATAACAGAAAATGAAGGAAGTTTAAAAAGTTTGTCCTGTTCTTGAGCTTGAAGCAATTCTTGCTCATAGACAGTTAAACTCGCATACAAACCTCGAAGATGCATGGAGTTTAAGTCTTTGGACTCTTTAATAGCAGTGGTCTTAACATGCCACAAACTTCCCAAGGAAGCTAAAAATCTCATATTTACTTCCTTAACACTATATTCTTTTCCTAAAGAATAACAACTATTTACTACCTCACAAAATCTATTGTAGGCTTGACGTAGTGTCTCCTTTGGATCCTTTTTGAATGAGTCGAACTGTTGAATATAGTTGTACTTTCTGTTGTCTCTGGTTGGCAAATCTCCTTCTAGATAGTGCTTCCCACATTTCTTTAGCAGTTTTGCACCTGATTATCTGCTGGTAGGTGCTTGTGTCCACTGAGCTGGATATTATGTGAATTACCTTACTGTCTAGCTCAACAAGCTTCCTTTCTTCATCAGTTCATTCATTCATTGATTTTGGTATTTCGGGAGGTCCGCCTGCTACTTCGGCAAGAAGATTTGGCTTCATCGGAATATGAGGACCTGTTTGAACACATTGCCATAATCGATTGTCAATAGAATTCATATATCCCATAACTTTGTTTTTCCATACTTCGAAGTGACCTTTGTCCAATATTGGGACGTGGCTTGTATTCGAGGTAGGCAGCATATAATGAGCCATGTGATCTATTCTCAAGAGGTTAGTCTTGGAAAAATAAATTTTCAAATAATCAGGCTCTGATACCAATTGTTGGTCCCAAAGTAGGCTCTAACTAGGCTAGAAAGGGGGGTGAATAGCCTAGTAATGTTTTGTATAAAATTTTTCGAAACACTTCTTATAAAAATCTTTTTTCCTTTTATAGCAAATTTACAAGAAGAGTAAAGGTAGCGGAAGACTATAAGAGTGTAGGACTGATAGAAGGTCTGCTGTTTAAAATACGACAGATTCAATGGCAGACTTTGACAAGTAAAGATGACAGCAGTTAAGAAATAGGCAAAGACAGATCAGACAACACACATAGTTTAGAAGTGGTTTGTACTGTGAATAGTACTACGTCCACTACCAAAGTGGTTAGCTTTGGATTTTAAAAAGTGCACTTGTTTATCCACTAGGTGTAAAGATAAGATCACTAATGAATCGTGTACAAAAATAGTTTTTCAACTAAGTATATAATGATGAAAGAAACAATTAATGAATAATTGTTCTCCCAAGTGCTAAAGTAAAGAACAGTTTATAATCAAACTAGATGAAGCTGAAACAGACTAAAGACTGGCAGATCTGTAGCTTCAGGAGTTTGGTGAAGCGTTAGTTCTTGTCCTTTTGATCTCTTGAAAGCTTTGAATTATGAAGATGAAGCTTGAGTATTGAATTTTTGCAAGAGTTATTGTTCAGATCTTCAGAACTTGAATAAATACTAGGGGAGATCTTTAGGACCGTTGGACTTAGGGTAGAGAGGTTGTATCCAACGTTATAATGCATTAAATGCATTACGGCGCTTTGTAGGATGTATGTAGCAACATATATCAGATATTCAGAGTTACAGCAGCAGACATTCCAAACAGAGTAAGTTTCCAGCTTGCAGACGTTACAGCTTGAAAGTCTTCTTAGCCAAATGAGGGAATGTCCTAAGATTTCATGATATAGGAGACAGTCTGTACAGTTGTCTTTGAGATTAGAGAGTTGACTTTCTTTTTTCTTTTTGGAGGGAAATCTGATGAAGATAAATTGAATATTATTTGATTAGATAATCAAAAATATCTAGCTCAAATAACATGTGACTTAATTCCTCGATTTGACTGATCTTGACTTTTGAGCTTGAACAGACTTAAAAGTCTGCTATTCGAGCTGTGCTTTCAAGACTGCTGTTGAAGTCTGCTGGTCCGTGCCTTAGATGAACTAACGATAAACTAGTTCTAAACACCCTTGATTTTAAGACAGTTGCCACACTAACCTGTACGCAGACCCATTAGCCACTGTGCAGTAGAATCAGAAGATGACTCAACCAAATTTAGAACTTGTAAGGGTCAACATTTATCATACCAAGCTTGTTGCAAATATAATTCACCCTTATCTTTGTCAGGTCCTTGGTAAGCATATCAGGTTGTTCTCCTGTACACATATATGAGGTGGAAACAAAATTCTGTTGGATCTTTTTTCGAACAAATTGACATTCAACCTTTATATGTTTAGTCCTTTCGTAGAAAACTGGGTTCGAAAAAATATGCATGGTTGCCTGATTATCACACCACAATTTCATAGGTAGAGCAACCTTAAAACCAATCTCTTCCATCAATTGTTGTATCCACATAATTTCACAAGTTGTCTGAGCCATAGCACGATACTCATACTCTGCACTTGATCTCGCCACCACACTCTGTTTCTTACTTTTCCAAGTTACTAGATTTTTGTCCACAAACACACAATATCCTGTTGTGGACTTGCTATCATCCGGAGATCCTGCTTAATCAGCATCTCAGAATGCCTCTACCTGCATATGCCTATGATTTGCATACAATATACCTCTACCGGGTACTCCTTTCAAATATTTTACAATTCGGATCAATGTATTCCAGTGTGTAGTAATAGGAGCTGCCATGAACGGACTCACTACACATACTGGAAAAGCAATATCTGGAAGAATTACTACAAGATAATTCAATTTACACCAATATCCGGTATTGTTCGGGATCCTTGAGCATCTCCCGTTCTCCAGCTACAAGTCTTACATTAGGATCCATTGGAGTGTCGCACGGTTTCACTCCAAGCATCCCAACTTCCTCAAGTAAATCAAGAACATATTTCCTCTGACACAAAAAGATCCCTTTCTTGATTGTATCACTTTGATCCCAAGAAAGTACTTTAGAGTACCTAAGTCCTTTGTTTGGAGACACAACTTGAGTTCTTCAATTCCAAGTGTATCACTACCTGTAATCACAATTTCAGCGACTTGAGTGCTTCAAAGAACACAATGTTATCACACATACTCCTTTGTAACCCAAACTCTAACACAAACCTGCCAAACCAAGCCCGCGGAGACCGTTTCAACCCATACAACGATTTTCGCAACCTACATACCTTATTCACATACTCACCTTGAGCAACAAACGGAGGTTGCTCCATGTAAACCTCTTCCTATAAATCACTATGAAGGAATGCATTTTTGACATCCAACTGATACAAGACCTAGTTATTAGAAGCAGCTAACGATATCAGAAGACAAGTTAGCTTAGCAACAGGGAACCGGTATCTGCGACTGCTGGTTCTTGGATTGAAACAGAGTATGATGACTCAGAAGATGATGATCGACTGAAATACGGGCTAGACTCAAAGAAAGTGACACTGACACTAAACGACCTAAACTTGTAGAATAACAACGATACCCTTTCTGGGTTTGAGGTATCCAAAAAAGACACACTTGAGTGCTCGATGGTCTAACTTACCAATATGTTACCGAACATCCTGGACAAAACAAGTACAACCAAACACTTACGGAGAAACTGGAAACAACGACTGCAATGGATGAAGAATAGAATATGGAATTTCCTCGTTAAGAACAGAGGATGGAAGACGATTTGTAAGAAAGGTAGCGGTGTGAACATCATCGGCCCAAAAGGATTTAGGAACATTCATCTCAAACATTAATGCCTTGGCAACTTCCAACTTCCAACAGATAGCGATTCTTGCTTTCAGCAACACCATTATGTTGTTAGATGACAAGATATGAAGATTGATGAATGATTCCATTTTGAGACATATAAGTAGAGAATGTGCCAGAAAAATATTCCTTAGCATTATCACTACAAAGATTCTGAACCAAACAATTGAAATGAGTTTTAATCTCAGCACAAAAAGAGCAAAATAACTCAAACAACTCATGTCTGGACTTCATTAAATATAGTTCTGGAATAATCATCAACAAAAGTAACAGAATATTTGTACCTTGATTTAGAAGGTACAGTACAAGGACCCCAAACATCGGTATGAACTAACTCAAATAGGGATGCATCCTGTTTATTAACTCTAGGAGGATATGATACGCGATGGTGTTTAGCAAACTCACAAGACTCACAAGGTAAACTAGAAATAGACCCTACTTCAGGACGTAATTTCTTTACGACAGGTAACGACGGATGACCATAACGACAATGTAGCTGGAAATGACACAAAGTACTTTGACACGCAACAGTAGAAGAATGAGTAGCAACAACTTTATCGAACAAGTACAATCCAACAAATTCACTTTTTTTACCATTAATCTCGCAAGTCCTTAGATCCAGAAAAAAGACAATAACCTGGAAAGCAAGAGACACAACAATTTAAGTTGTTACTGTTTTTGTTGATAGTCTAGCTGATGGGAGAGATGCTTAGAACATTGGCTTTTGATATGACCCTGTTCTCCACAATTAAAACACACGCAAGGTCCCCCATGACCTCCAAACACTCTGCCACCTCCACCTCGAAAACCACCCTGGCCTCCATCTTTCCCTTCGCGATACCCATTACCTCGTGAGATTAATGCTGATTTCTCAGATAACTCGACATGTGACGCCTCACCATTCCCATTCCTAGTTGCAGTTAAGAGCCTATCTAAAGCATCAAACAAAGCACCTAAATCTTTACTCGATAATAACTGAGATTGAGCCACAATGTACTCCTTTTCCAATCCTGATAACCAACTAAAAATCAATAACTTCTCACGCTGAGCTTTCATCTCCTCAACATTATCAAAGATAGGCATAGCGGCACTAAAATCCTCACTCACACGCATGAAGTCATAATAGTAATCCATAATGCTTCGCCCTTTCTGACTAGGATGGTGAACCTCCTATGGCAGATTATACAATCTATTCAAATTACTACCTCTAGAAAACCACTTGTGCAAGAGTGTTCATAATTCTTTACATGTCTTGCAATGTTGCTTAGACAATATAACTTTCCTACTAATACAATTCATGATTTTCGAAAACAACACCTTATCATCATCCAACCACACCTTGGTCGCCTTTGTACCAGTGCGACAGTTGTCAATAAGATGCCCTTCCTTAATCAGTTTATTTTGGGTAGAAACAACTGCCATAATTGGCCCAGTCGATTATGAAACATCTTTAGCCATTAGAAAAATGTCAAAACAACAAACTTATCAAAACAACTTCTAGGAACTCCAAACTTATCAAAACAACCCCTAAACTTGACTAATCTTTCAACCAACTCCCAACAGTTTGACCTACAATTTCGAAACACCACTAATTACTCACTGGAATGATCGATACATCTTAGATACATGTCACAGACCATATCAACACAATTCCGAAAGCTAGGGTTCCACAATCACCATCACGCGTCACCTTCTATCGACGCGTGCCACCAGAAACTCCTTATTCTAATCAACGAACCTGCCAAAATAGTTCGCCTAAACAAACCTAGCCTAACCCTAGCCTCAGAATCAACATCAAATCACCCTAACCTGTTCAATTCGTCAACATAGTCATGCACTCTTCGCTATTCGACGTTAGTTGTACATTGAGCCTCCGTCCATGTTGCTTAGAAAAATGTCAAAACTGCCTCCTGGAACTCCAAACTTATCAAAATAGCCTTCAGGAACTCCAAACTTATCAAAACAGCCCAAAACAACCCTCAAAACAGCCCAAAACAGCCCCTAAACTTGACTAATCTTTCAACCAACTCCCAACAGTTTGACCTACAATTTCGAGACACCATTGATTACTCACTGTGGTGATTGATACATGTTAGATACACGTCATAGACCATATCAACACACAATTCCGAAAGCTAGGGTTCCACAATCATCTTCACGCGTCACCTCCTACCGGCGCATGCCGTAGTAAACTCCCTATTCCGATCGATGAACCTGCCAAAATAGTTCGCCTAGACAAATCGAGCTTAACCATAGCCTTAGAATCAACATCAAATCACCCTAACCTGTTCAATTCGTCAACACAGTCATGCACTCTTCGCTATTCGACGTTAGCTGTGCATTAAGCCTCCGTCGATGTTGCTTAGGAAGTCTGGAGGGTTGTATATAAGATCGTAAATGGTTGTGATACCATGTAATTGATAAACAACTAAAGAGAAAGAGAAGAGGAAGAAGAAGAAGAGACAGAGGCGGCAGTAACAGTTGTAAAATCCTTTCTTACATATCCTTCTATTACTGCGTAATATATATATATATATATATATATATATATATATATATATATATATATATATATATATATTTACACACACATATACCCTACCAATACAATTACCAAACTACCCTTATTGTCTAAAAGGCATTAAGAGTTTGAAGTTGCTTAATGAAGCTTTGCTAGGGAAGTGGTTGTGGAGGCATGTGTTGGACAAGGGGGAGCCATTTGGAGGAAAGGGGTGGAGATTAAGTTCGGTACAGGAAATAATTTGTGGTTTCCGGCAGTGATTTCTGAGTCTTTTGGGGTAAAGTGTGTGGAAAGTTATTAGAAAAGGTTGGAATGCTTTTGGTAGAAATATATCTTTTGAGGTCGGTCAGGGTCGTCGATGAAATTTGGAAAGACAAATGGTCCGGAGGTGTGGAGTTGTTCAGAAATCCTTTCCCGAGCTATTCTATATGGCAAGGGAGAAGGATTGTTTGATAAGCACGGTGTTATCTTTGGAGGATGGGCAGATGTTCTGCAATCCGTTGTTCAGAAGGAATTTCCAAGATTGGGAGATGGATTCGGTCTCAAGATTTTTTGAGCTTCTTTACAACCAAAAAGTGGGTTGCGAGTGTGACAGGGTGATTTGGGAGGGGTCTAAGGACTTCAAGT
The DNA here is from genome assembly GCA_013146195.2 of Codonopsis lanceolata. NCBI lineage: Eukaryota > Viridiplantae > Streptophyta > Magnoliopsida > Asterales > Campanulaceae > Codonopsis > Codonopsis lanceolata. The sequence goes on along the minus strand of CM028378.1, from coordinate 11,055,456 downwards.
TCTCAGTCAAAGGTTATTATTACAAGGTGTTTGATAGAGAGGGATTTTTGTTTCCTTGGAAATCAGTTTGGAAGACGGTAGCTCCAAGCGGAGTGGCCCTTTTGTGTGGGAAGTGGCGAGGAAAAAGGGAATGATATATGATAATAGATGCTTTATGTGCAAAGAGAGAGAGAGAGAGGAAAGTGTTAATCACTAGCATTGTCAGGTTTTTCATTTTTGGATTGTTCAAGTTGGCGTGGGTGATTCCGGAGACCTCCAAAGATTTGTTATGGAGCTGGGGATATTTTTGACAGAGGAAGAATATAAATACAACTTGGGATGTTGTTCCCTTGGGGGTGTGGTGGACGATTTGGAAGGAAAAAAACCATAGGGCTTTGATAATGAGGTGGGGTCCATTGCAAAATTGAAGAGCTATCTGCCCTATTTCCTGTTCGCATGGTGTGTAGGGGCAGAACATCCTCAGAACCATGCGTTAGCCTCTTTTGTAGATTTTGTGAATAACATCTCTTTATATTAGATAGTTTTATGGTAGAGTATACTCCGTGTGTATAAAGGACGCGTCACCTTTTTTGGTGTTTTGCTATCTATACATTTACCTTTATCAAAAAATATCTTTTACCCCACAATCTTTTTAAGAAGTGCATGGAATTGCTTGTCATGTTCCATCAGCGAGTCCTGCTCCAGTATCCATGTCCATGCGTCAAAGCGTCTCATCAACTTCTGTTCTTGAGTCCCGGGAAGATAGCTAATTACCTTGATACCTCTTGACGAATGTTTTGTTCCTATGATGGGCTGGGAAGTAGTGACACTTTCGGAAAGACCATGAGTCGGAACTTGTTGGATCTGGACACATCGTGCCACCTCCAGGTTAGGTACTAGGCATGTTGGGATTTTTCCCCATTTTTCAAATCTATGACACGCCTGAACATGTTAGGTCTGGACAAGCTTTGGACAGACCTGTTGCTCAAAGTAACTCCTAAGAAAATTTTAGGGGTAAAATTGCGTACTTTGCTTAAATGAGAAGGTTCTGCTACATCACTTTGTGTGTGTGTGTGTGTGTGTGTAGGGGAGATTTCCGTTTTAATCAAGTTTCTTCTAGTACATGTATACGACTTAGAATATATAGTATATTGCGTATGTGTCAAGTTGTCTCCTACTTTATGGACAAAAAATGGTGTCTAATGTCAAGCTCATTTAATGCCATTGTGACATTTTGGTGCCATTGCTTCTTGGATGATGAGTTCTGATTACACTATACACATGCAAATAAGTGACTGGTTCAGGATCTCTTTTTCTTTTTTACTCTAGAGTGAATTTTGTGAGGGAAAAGGAAAAAGGAAACTAAGACAATAGCTCTTCAAATGTTATCAGATATTCTGAAACTGAATAAAGTTAGATATAAATCTGTGTTTCCTCTGAATAAAGTTAGATATAAATCTGTGTTTCCTCTCCTGTCTATTCCTAGGTATCCATTCCCTTTTTATTATGGAAAGGTTCCACAAGGTTTTCTATTTCATTTTCGTTTTCTTTAACCAACAAAATTCATTTTTTTTTGTTAAGTAAATATGATATATAAATGAAAGCGTCAAAACAGGTGACGTGCTGCCCTATGTAAATATCCAAATAGACCAACAAACCGCCAATGGAGCAACATCCCAAAAACAGTTTTTTCTTAAGTCCAGCACAAAAGTAGCTCCTTGATTGAGTTTGACAACACCCACGTAACTTGAAACAGACTCAAAATAAAACTACACAATTCACTTACAACCGGACAATGAATCAGCAGATGATTCACACTTTCTCCGTCTCTCTTGCACATGAAACACCAATTAGTATAGATTTTTCTCCGCCTCAAGTTATCACCTGTTAAGATGGCTTCGAGCGCAACTTCGCACATAAAAAACCTCACCTTAGATGGAGCCCTTGATTTCCAATTTCCAAACGCTCCTCCATGGAAAAGACTTGTCACTAGCCACCATAAGTTGGTACAAAGACTTAACCGAAAAATGCTTTTCTTTCTTCCCATTCCACAAAATGGAATCATCAGAATTTCTGTCCATCTTTTGTTTATCCAGCAGCTCAAAGCAAGCCTCAAGAGTACCAATCTCCCAGTCTTGCATGTTCGTCCTATATACAGGATTCCATGTGACAGCGTCGCCATCAACTAACGTAATCGAGCTTACGTACTCTTCCTTGTTCACAGCTAAATTAAATAAAGAGGGAAAAACTCGCTGCAACTCTAAATCCCCACCTCACATGTCCCTCCAAAATTTACCGAGTCCCCTATACCCACGTTGAAAGAGATGTACCGTTTCACCGTATCCCATTTTTTCCTAATGCTTTTCCAAACCCCCATCCCACTATAAGAATTCACCTCATTTGGAAACCACAGATAGTCCCCATCCCCATACTTGGCCACCACAACTCTCTTCCAAAAAGCTCCCATCTCAGTTAAGTAGCGCCACACAGCCACTTCCCCAAAGTGAGCCAAGCCTAACCTAATTAATTTCTTACTAAATAAGTCATAATTAAATTAACTCAAAACAGTTACAATATTAATTATATAGGTCCAAAACGATTGTAATATTAATTAATGCAAATTAATATTTTAGCTAAAATTATCGGGGTATTACACTCTCACCCTCTTAAAGTCTCTAAACTTACACACCTACTCAAATAAAGTCCGGGTACGTTCTTGACTTCCCAAACAATATCCTTTCAATTAATCCAATAAACCCGATTAAGATCTCACTTCAAACATATTATCTAGTCCAAATATACGTCAACTAGAGCCCAAAATCAATTATTAAAGAAATTACCACAATTTTCTTTCCCAATGATTCTAAAGCCTAGTGAACAATTGACAAATGTCTAATTATCAAGAAAGTGATACAATAAATTATTATGGATTCATATCAATTTTATAAGTTTGAATTTTAAGGATATTGTACATATAGTCATATTCTATAAGTATATGTGTGTACGAAAAATATATTATATGCATAAACCCACACATCGGTAACCAAGGTAAAAAAAACGTGTTCTCTCTTTTCCATCATAATTTATACATCAGTCATCATCATCTAGTCCTTATACTTTACGAGGAACATTAGAAAAGAAGAATGATTGCTAGCTTAGAGCATCCACAATACACCTCTTCCTATTTCATCTTCTTAGTTGAGTCTCACTGTCATTTATTCACTTTTTTCTTCATTACATTTAAAAATGTATTTTCCCAATGCTAATCTTTTTATACATTTTCTTAGCTGGGTCTCACTGCCACCTCATTAACTTTACACTTCAATCTTATTTATATATTTCTCAAACAAATAAATTTATTTAACTTTATTTAATATATTTCATATTTAAATATCTCGTAAAAATTAATTAATTTATAAATAAAGACATTAATTAATTTAAAAATAATAAATTACTCATAAATTAAATAATTTATAATTTAATTAATAAATTATCAATAAAATACATATTATACATAACTTGTAAAATAACATAAATATAAAATTACAAAAAACGTTAAAATTGAAAAAAATACATAATGATAAAGTTACATAAAACATAAATACTCAAAAATTATGTAAAAATAATTCAATAATTAGAATTACATAAAAAGGTCACCGTAACGACGTCATATATGTTCAACCAAGTTGGATCGAAGGTTATGATATGCGTTTCTATCTCACGGTTATTTTGTGAAAAAGAAAAAAAAAGTAATTAACCCCCCCCCCCCACAACGGTAACCTGTACCTCCACCTACCCCCAATGGTAACCTGGCCATTTCAGAGTGAACAGTAAGATTTAATTAAAAAAAATCAAATTTCAGACATTTTCAGACTCTGGGGCCTACCCTGGAGTCTTCTCACTCACTGCCCTTCACGTGTGGCGCACGTGCCATACTTCTCCAAGCCGTGCACCACACCGCCCAACCCTTGCTCCCTTCTTCCTCCATCTGTTTTCTCTTCCTATTTAGGGATAATTGACATTCTCTCTCCTAGTTGGATGTTTAGGAAGAAGTGATAAGAAAACCCCCCAATGCAAAACACTATCTTCTTATTAGGAAGTGGGGATAAGAAGAATGCATTGGGGATGCTCTTACCAAGATGAAAGCGTCGTCTTCTTCAATATTGTATCTCTCTCTCGCTCTCGCTCTCTCTCTCTCAGCTACTGCCGTAGTTTCTCCTTTGTGTTTTCAATTTCTTTTCATTTACTCTCCTACGTTCTTTATATATATATATATATATATATATATATATATATATATATATATATATATAAACCTAATACGGTTTATTGTACAACTCTAACCAATGTGCCCAAAAATTAAATACATAAAAAAGCAATTAGAGTATCTTTATTATTGTTATGCTAGTCAAAGTGGGCCAAATCCAATTTAATTAATTAGGTTACTAATTAGGTTCCACATAATTAATTTAGGGTAAAATTTTGGCAGATCCCTTTTTTAAAGTTTTTAACCTCAAAAGTCCACCGTTCTTTTTTAACCGCAAAGGCCACTTTTTCGAAATATTGTTCCGAAAATGTCACCGTCTCCTTTAAGAACTCTGGCAATACACTTTGAATTCAAAAATCACCATTGTTGCGTAACGAAACGGGGATCGACCTGCCCGGTCAGATCGATGAGGCAGCGTCCCCGAAAGGTAAACGAGTTTTCTGAATCATTAACTATGAAAATTTAATGAAAATGTGTTGGGTTAGAGGATTTTTACAGTAGGGACTAAGGCGGAGGAGGAGGAATAAGAAGTCTTACGACTGAGGAGAAAGAAGAAGAAAACTGAGGACATGATCTGTTTCATTACGATTTTGAACCGTGGTGCAATTAGACTGGGTAGTTAAACTATTTTGAATTGTGGTGCAAAAATATCGGAGTAAATTGATGAATCGCGGTGCAGATAGACTAGACAATTAAACTATTAAACCACGGTACAAAAAATAATGCAATAAAATTGATGAATTACAGTTCAAACATTGATGAATCGCGGTATAATTAGACTACAAGATTAAACTATTGAACCTCAATGCAAAAATTAATACATATATTTTTTAATCGTGGTGCATATATTTTTAAATCATGGTGCATTTTTAAATTTTTTTGAATTGCGATACATAATTTTTTTGAATCGTGGTGCATAAATTTTAGAATCGCGGTACATTTTCGTAGCGCGCCTCAGGCTCATTAAAGGTATAACAGTCATTTTGCCCCCAAAAGTGTCATTTTCTGGTTGAAAAAAAACACGGTACTAGAACGAATCAAAACTTTAAAAAGTGGATCGACCCGCAATTATTCCATTAATGTACTCTTGCGTTCTGACCGACCCAATTTATTAGTTACTAAATTGGTCCAAGATAATTAATTTAACTAAACAATCATAGTATTAGTTATATATGTCCAAAATAATTATAATATTAATTAAGACAAATTAATATTTTAACTCAAATTATCGTGGTATTACAACTATATGTGGCTTTTTTGTCTAGAACGAAAAGAGTATCTAATACATTTCGTACATCGCACGGGTAATAACCTAGTGAGACGCTAAACCTTGTGACATCACAGCTTTTATGAATGGGTGAGAAGAAAATAAAGAACAACATCTAGAGAAAGTAACTCCAATTCATAAGTCTCTTGCCTTAAGCCCACTTTTGATGCTTGCTGCTCATATTAGTTCTTTTCTTTCTTATTTTGATGCCTAAAGAAACGTTTATTTGTTTTTATTTTTGTTTCCTTGTTAATTTTTTTGTTTTCCATTTCTTTTCTTTCTTATATTGATGCCTAAAGAAACATAAACTATTGTTTTTTGTAGTTTCCTTGTTTTTTTATTGTTTTTCCTTTCAAATTGTGAGCGTGTCATCATCGTCACTTAATGTCAACCCTTCACAAACTTCTCTCTCTCTCTCTCTTCTTTTGAGTTAATTTTTGTTTTCTTTCCATCCTCTTGGCTTCATTTTACAAAACGATAATTCTAAATTTCTAATCTAAGACCATCCCCCTAAGAAGTTTTCATTATCTAACATTAATGATGTAGGCATGGATGTTTAGTGTGTGACTGGGAAAAAGAACCTTGAGAACGGGTTTGGTATACATAGAATTTTACATAATTTTGATCTTAGTTCTTAGATTTATTTTTGTTGTGTGATGTTTAATGTTGCAGTTTTATTACAAATTTGTTTATGCTTATTTTAATGTATAATTCTTGACAAAAAAGAAGAGCACGATTCAGTATAACATTGGTAAATGACCTCTTCTTTTTTATTTTATTTTATTTTTTTTAAAAGAGAGATCAATAGTGGTTCCTCACTTGGCCCATGGCGATTCGAACTCGAACCTGTTAAAAGCATCTCCAATGTTAATGTGGATGTAAAAGAATTTAGATGCCAACAAGGATTTACACTATTTTTGAAAGAAAATACATCTCAAATGCAAATGTGGATGATGAGTGTGGATACGATATGACTATCAAATTTGTTCACATTGAAGATAACAATGTCAAACTTTCACATTCTACTTAAAGATGTGGATACATTCTAATCATTTTTATTCTTTTTAAAACCCTATCTATTGGTTATTCTCTTTTCTTTTCTTTTTTATTCTTTTTTGTTAAAGATTATTTTAGTAGTGGGATGCATGTCACATACGATTAAATCCACATTTGCATTAGTGAGATCCATTTCAATTGAATGTGAATGAAGAGAGAAAAAAAGACATATATGATTGAGGGTATGAATTACACACGGTCCTGTTTTGCATGCGATTCCCTTGGCTCCAAGACAAACAACAATAATCAATGGTGAACCAGGATGCTTATTCACGTAATTGGAACTTGAAGCTGCCGATAAGCAGTTTGCCAACACCATAGTCCTTAAATTCTCGGCAGGCAGGCCCTCAATTTATGCTATCCAGGAGGAAATAGCAAGATCATGAAAGCTTAAAGGGTTGTTTGTGGTTGGTCTTCTAGACCCTCGTCATGTCTGTGGGTTCCCGGGACTGAGCCCGCGCCCCGCGCGCCCTTGGATAGGGGTGCGCGTACGTGCGGATGCGGGACATCCATTGCTCTCGTTCCACTCTCCCTTTTTTAGGGGAAGACGAAATCAAAAGTGCGAGAAGAGTGATGTCTATGATAGCGCGTTGAAATGCACATCGGTTGCCTTTAGTTGATTTTTAATCCAATATGGGAACTTTGGGTTTCCCGCATCAAGTTATCCCTTTTTTAGGGGATACCAGGATATGAGAATGCATCACCCTTTCATTCCCATTTTCCATTTTTTAGGGGAAAACGGAAAAGTGCAAAAAAAGATGTTGCGGCGCCCCCACTATGGATTTTATTAAAAATAGCCTTATGACCCGTTTTGGATCACTATGGGAGCTTTGGGTTTCCCGTATCAAGTTATCCCTTTTTTAGGGGATAACAGGATATGTGAATACATCACTCTTCCATTCTCATTTTTCATTTTTTAGGGGAAGACGGAAAAGTGCAAAGAAGGAGTGTTGCGAGGCCCCACTGGATCCAAAAAGTTTAGAGTCGCTATCTTTATTTTAAGGCAAAAATAAAGCAAAACCAAAAAAGAAAAAAAAAAGAAAACCAGAGATAGAAAACGGGTTCGGAGGCTAAGTTACGAGTTGGGAAGGTGCTAGGTACCCAACTCGCCCTTTCGGTCTCAAAATAGTTTTTGGCTAAAGTATGCTTATTGTTATATTTATTTAGCAAATAAATAAAGCATTAAAAGACAGGAAAATAAAACAAATACATCCGTGACTACATTATTTACGGACTTGCAGCCATTTCCTTACAATAATTATAAATGTATTTAAAAATATTTGGCCATTATAACAGCTCTTTTACATAATATTTCCTATTCTAATCCGAGCAGCACAACGGCTTATATTGACTACATTAGGCCGGATTTAAATAATAACTTTAAATAATAAATAAATGAACAAGTAAATAAAACGCCCTTAAAGGCTATTACCTTTTAGAACGGTAGTGTGCTCGTTCTGTCCTTCAGGGAGAGGGAGTTTTGTTGTTGTTGTTGTTGTTGTGTGGTTGTTGTTTTGATTTGGGCAGAGTGACTGCTTATTTTGGATGACTTTGGCTTGTCCACTTGGGCAGAGTGACAACTTATTTCGGAAGGTTTTGGCCTTTTTGGTTGGGCGGAATAACGGCTTACTTTTTGTGTATTTCAGCTCATTACTCGGGCAGAGTAACAGCTTACTTTATGATTTTCGGGCCGGGGAAGTAAGATGGATACCTAACTACTAGGCTAGGGATCACTTATAACCGGTGGATTTGAATTTTGGCAGAGTTTGGACGGGGTTTGGAAGCTTTGGTGGGACTACACACACCTATCTCGCACCTCTCACTAAAACTCGGCGTCGAAGGAACGCGGAGAGTTTCTCAGCATTTCTTTGCGATGAAAATCTTGTTCTGAAGAGGGGACCCGGCATTTCTATTTATAGGTGGAGTGAGGGATTCATCGGGAATTATGAGAATTCCCCAGCCGGCTTCATTCGTTTGTATCGCGGCCTTTATGAATTGTGCAATGCGTTATGTCTGAGGTCTACTGTAGCTCCATTGGCCCCGACTCCACCATAGCATGGCGCAGCGCCCTCCTTGCTTTATGGCCGCGCCATGCTCTTATTCATCTTTCATTTTCAGCATTTTCACCCCTCACAATTCACTGTTTTGCTCATCCTGTTTTTCCTTTCGCATTTTCGACTCCTGTAACTTGACATTTGTTAAGTTTGAACATTTCTTGATATCAAATGTCAGAGTCACCTATCAGGGGTACGAAATTGGGGTGTCTACAGGGCCCCTCAACGATGGAGTCTACGGGTAACCCAAGGCTTACTAAGTAGACGAATATCGTTGATAAACAATAGACTCTCCAATTTCGTTCAATTAAAATGGGAGAGAAATGCAACAGGTAACAGTTATAATGCACAATTTATCATGCTATCCAAACTCCATAACCTAGACATATTTAGTCGATTATAACAGGTTATCATAGTTTTTAAGCAGGTATGAATTTGAAGTGCTCTGATGGTCGGGCCTACTAATGTAGGCTGCCTACGTATTCCTTAGTAAAGGAAATCAGACCAAACGTAGTTCAGGCCAAAACCTAAACTACAACCAAATGAGGATGTTATGTTCTTCGGGTCAAAACCCGATCAAGAACACAACAAGAAAAAGATTTTCATGTTTTTCGAAAAAGCTGTATTCAAACGGTCGAGAACGGCCGTCAAATACGGTATGAAGATTTGAATGTTTTTCGGGAACCATATTTCAACTGGTCAACACCTATTATCGAAATATGTTAAGAAGAATTTTCAAAATTGTGTCTGGCTGGTCAATACCTTGTTTCCAAACATAATAAGAAAACTTTCAAATTTTCCGAAAACTGCACTCGACCGATCAAAATCCGTCGTCGAACACGACAAAGAAAACTTTCTTCAAGTTTTTTCAAAAATTGTAAAAAAGATCATTCTTTTTCCTTTCCTTTCTTCTCACTCTCTATGTTTTTTTTTCTTTCAATATTCCTCTCTTTTTTCGTGTTTTTAAAATATTCATTTTTTTTGTGTTTTTGAAATATTCATCTTTTTTGTGTTTTTGAAATATTCATCTTTTTTTTTTTGAAATATTCATCTTTTTTTTTTTGAAAAACCTTTTTGAAAAAAGAGTCTTCTTTTATTTGAAAACAAAGCTTATTTTGAAAAGAGGTTTTTTTTTTAATTGAAAACAAAACTTATTTTTTAAAAAGAGTTTATTATAGAGTCGGGGTAATAACGCTTTACCTTTCTTACCTTTTGCGCCTGGGTGGCTACCGCGGATTCGGCTGATTTTGGCATGTCTGCCATTCTTGCCTTTTCAAACCGGGGGTTTTATTATTATTATTATTTTCTTCTTTTTTTCCTTTTCTTTTCTTTTTCTTTTTCTTCTTTTTTTTCTTTTCTTTTTTCTTTTCTTTTTTCTTTTCCTTTTTCTTTTTTTCTTTCTTTTTTTTCTCTTTTTTTTTTTGCGGCTGACCTGCTGGGGATAATATTTCTTCGTGTCCTTGGATGGATGGCCATTGATTTTGGTTAACAAAATTAATTTCGTTAACTCTTCGTTAAGGCCAGGGGCCATTTTGGATCTTTTGGAACTTGGGGACTTAAGTGTCGCAGCTTCAAACTTCGGAGGGGGAAAATGAAAAATTCCTTTTTCACCCTTATTATGGACGGGAAGTGAAGGAAGGGAGCTACTGCTCCTTCCTTCTTTCTCTTCTTCTTCAGCGACGCCATTGTTGCTCCTCCGTTCTCTTTTTTTTCTTTTTTTTTTTTCTTATCTTGCTCCTTTTCTTAATTTTTCTTCGCCCATTTCAATGTTTTGTCTAGCAGATGGCATCTTCTTCTCGATCCAGGAAGGGGAAGGCTCCTATGCACCCAGAATCTAATGAAGGGAGGAATGAGTTTCCTCCCTTGATCCGGAATAAGATCAAGTATCGGTACTCTCAAGATGACTGGGGCAATATTCTGTGAGATCGGAGCAATCACGTGTCATCTTCCGCCTACGACTGTAAGTTTCTTTCTTTTTCCAGATTTGCCTGAACATACTTCAGATCAGCTAGATTTCTGCACTGTTTGGAACCTTTGGAGCACTCCTGTCTTTATTAATGATGTTTATGCATGACCTATTTATGTCTAAATGATGTAATTAAGCTATGATGCATGAAATTTACATGATTTATTTTTGCGATGCATGATTGAACTAGTTGTCACTATTTGACCCTACTATGCATGATTTATACTTATAAATGCAAAATGAGGCTATATGATGCATGTTTTACGCTAAAACACATTTTTGCATGCAATATATTCACGAGACGGACTTTTTGGAATACAGTTTTAAATTTTCCGAAACGCATTTTTGGGCATATTTTCGGATAAATATGGGACAAAACAGATATATTTTATGCCCTTAAATTCATTTTTCCTGCATGCTTATGCTGCTGGGTCATAGTAAATGCCATGAGAATATTTATTTTGACGATTGGTGACATTTTATTTTCTTTTTAGCGCACCCTCAATGCAGCTTATTGGACAATAAAATGCACATGATGGATGCATGCACTACTTTATTTGATGCAAATACAATGCAAAATAATTATAGGAGGATTATTAACATGATACATGATTATTCCTACATTTTATTATGTACGTGATAAATGTAGTCTTAACATGCATTCCTATGATGCTTAGGATGTAAAAATGATTGTATGAATGCAAAATAATATGCATGATCTTCTTTTTTTTTAAAACACATATTTAAATGTATTTTTATTTATTGAAGGAATGTAAAAGAATGCATCATATATTTTTGAAATACTCATATTTATTTTTTATTATTTTTTATTAAAAGAAACTAAATGTTTATTGACATTTACATTTATGCATGTGTATTGTTTATTTTTTGTTTTTTTATTTTTATTTTTAAAAGAATGGCAAGCGTTTATTTACATCAAAAATGATTTTTTTAACATATACACAAAGTGCCTCTTTATTTACTAAAAGAGTGTAAAAGAATAGGACATATATTTTCAAAAAAATGCATATATATTTTATTTTTCTTCCTTACTGTTAAAGAACTGAATGTTTATATGTATATTTACACAAGTATTTACTTTTGATTTTTTTTAGCATGCTGCAATTTTATAATTCAAGGCATGCAACATGTTTATTACTTATTATTAATGCCTTTTTCATTATTATTCCTTATCAAAACTGTACAAGGAAAATAAGGATAGTGAACTTACCTTTTTCTCCTTCTTTTTTTTTTTTAGCTTTGCAGGAATTAAGTTCAAGAGGATACATGCTTCGTGCACTAATGTCACTGAGATTTATGACATGTTGCCCGAGGCAGCGCAGCTTTTGGTGGAGGGTTCTGGTTTCAGCACCTTCATGCATTACTTCCGCCACTTTACCAGCTATCTGCCTATTTTTTATGTGCTCCGGGACTTCTGGTGGGATACCACCCATACCTTCCATTTCAGTTGGGGGGAGGCGACCATAACCCTGTGCGACTTTACCGCTATCACGGGCATTCCTACCAGCGTTGGGGAGACCCTGGCTCCAGATTTTACTCTCCGTCGGCGTAGAGAGGAGGTGGTGGACCTCCTGGGCTTCGAGCCGAGGTTTAAATCAACGGACGAGATTTTTATCGGCAGCGTTCGGAACTGGCTTCTTAGCAATGCCGGGCGGGTGCCGACGAATGATATAGCTGCCGTGACCCGAGTGGCTAGAGCGTTTTTATTCTTCTTTCTTGGCACATCGCTCTTTGCCAACTACTCCTCTACCACCCTGCGAGTTTCCGTCCTGGCCTGCTTGGCAGATTTTGAGCGGATTCCTTTATATGACTGGGGACAGGAAGGCTTGGCCGAATTGTATGCTTCCATGGATAGGGCCTACCGGAATGATTCGCCAACCTTGAACGGATTTGCCCCGGCGTGGGAGGTATATGCCTTTTCCTGCTTTTGCTGTTTTTCTTTCATTTTTGTTTTTTTTATGCATACTCTCTTTTTCTATATATTTTTTATAATATTATTATTTTTTTTCTGCACACACTTTTCCTTTGCTCTTTTTTTTTTATTGATAACACATATTTTTTTTTGTTTTGTAGGTCTGGGCCTTCTCATTTTTTAATTTCTCGACGGGTCCTCTTATTCAGCGGGTTCACCAGCCACCATACCTGTCCCAGTATGTTGATGATAACAGGGTTTATCCGACCCAGAACGGTGGTTGCAATAGTACGGAAAGAGTGCATGAACGGATTGTTAGCTCGAGTCCTGGTACAGTGCACTTCCTTCCCTGGGAGGGCCATTATGCAGTTGCTTTGGCGCTTAGCCGCTGCCGGATGCTGATGGTTTCCATTATGGTGGATTCCTTATACATGGGCGAGCGGGTGAATCGCCAGCATCAGTCTATTTTAGTGTCTCCAGTGGTGCCTCCTCGGCCTCCCTTCTAGGTGATAGAGCCCGATCAGCTGCCTAACAGGTATCAATACCTGGCGAAATACCTCATGCCAGCAACAGATTTCCCAATTATGGCGTATGAGGATTTCCTGAGGTCCGTGCTGCATTCCCCTTTTCCTGCTCCTGTCGTGCCCAGGCGGCACTCTGATGCTTCTGCCAGGCCAGGGCCGTCTACTTCATCTCTCGACGAGAACATGATGTTCACAGAGCCTGATGATATCTTCTCTACCTTCCAGTATCAGTGGGGTGGTAACACGGTAGAGCAGGTTCTTCCTGATGTCGAGATTCCCGAGGAGCGTCGGGTCCCGGAGCAGGCTCGTTCGGTAGACACATTTACCTTTATTGTCCCTCTTTTTTATTTTTATTATCCACATATATATATATATATTTTTTCATCATTTATATATATATATATATATATATATATATATATATATATATATATATATATATATATATTTTTTTTTTTTGTATGCCTATCATATATATATATATATATATATATATATATATATATATATTTTTTTTTTTTTTTTTGTGAAGACTAATACATTCCCCTTTTTTTTTTAGGTGAATGTGTCGACCTATAAGAAGCTGCTGCGGGGCTTTTTTCAGTATCAACAAACTTTATCAGAAACTTGCTGATGAATTCTCTTGCGGGGAGGCGGCCTGTGGCGGCAGACGTCGGAGGTGATGATGATGCGATGATGATGATGTCGGTCGCGGCCGGCGAGGCGGTCGAGGCTGGTGGTGGTACAACGGGTCCCTGGGTCATGGGTGGTGGCCTTGATAGAAGTCAGTCGTCTAGAGGACATTAGCTCTTGATTCCTGCACTTATTAGTCTCTTTCTCTTTTTCTATATATTACTATTTTTTTTTCTTTTCGTAAAAGCAACCTGTGCAGACATTATGATATAATGCAATATAATTGTATATGATGCAATATATTACACATGCAAAACTAAATACACACAGAAAATAAAGTTATACCAAACACCTAAAAGGTAATGGCACGCTGTACTCTAAGAGAGGGAGTTTATGAGAATACACCTTTGGATCGGAGTAGGCTTTTCTGGTGATACAGGAACAGAGAGATGGCCGCTTCCCTTATTTTTGTTTCGGTGCCCTGTGGCTATTGAACCCGTGTTTATAGCCATCTTTCATAGCCTTTCTTTCTTTCTCGCGATCAGACATAGGAACAGTGGACGGTCGGCAGATAAACCAAGATACCAGGCAGAATTTTCAGCATAGTGGAGGGATACTTGGCGCGGCCATATAGGGGGCATGGCGCAGCGCCAAGGAAGCTTATTGGTGGCGCCATGGCTCCTCCTGTGCAGCCACTGTTCATTTACTATTCACGTATTGTGCACAGAACTGTCAGTTTCTTCAGTTTTCGGTATAAATTCAGACGGAGACCGGCCTGCTTTCTTATCAATTCATTCATCTCTTCTCTTTACAATTCACAAGCCCTTTTCTGCTCTGCCGTTGCTCTGTTTTGCCGTATAAAATCCCTTGCATCTCTTTTATAAATGGCCACACGTATTTCCACGGCTTTGGAAATTGAAGTTTACGAGAATGCTCTGGATTTCTGGATTCTTTCCCTGCGATCAGATGAGCGGGACTGGTTTGATCATCTTTTGGGTTCGGTGCCTCTTGTCTGGCGGAATGTCGTTATAAATTGGGACATGTTGAGGGGAGCCGCCAGGTTTTGGTCTCCTCAGGACCATTTATTTAACTTCGGCATGAATGAGATGTGCCCCACTTTTGAAGAATTATTTTGTGCGATCTTTGGGGTGGCACCTTCTCGTCGGATCGTGATGCACGCCTGAAGGCGTCCATATATGGCTATTTGAGAGCTTTTCACTCTACCTTCGAGGCTACTCCGGGTTTCTTTAATGGAGAAACTTTTAATTTAATGGTCCTCCCACAGGGGCTTTACAGAATATAGGGAGGATGATGTAGACTATTTGCGGCGTGGGGGACGGGCGCTCTTTCTGTTTGGTAGGGAGGTATTTGGTGGTGGGTCTACCGGATTTGTCGATGAGCGAGGGGTCGTTGACTGGCATTACTGGCTCGAGATCGCCGGTGGAATATTGTCCGTGATTTTGGCGGAGACCTTCGCGAACTTGGGCGGCTTTGCATTGGTGATGACTATTCCCTACCGGTAGCCCCCATTCGGTCCATATGTGGCTAGAAGAGCACTTTCTGCGGGTTCGGGCTCCGTGCCATGGAGCACCATATGACCCATCACTTTATGGCATCTTGCGGGCATTTTCCTCGAACCAATTATTACGAATTTGATTGGGTGATCATTTTTATCGCCGAGGGCTCGATGGACATAATCTGGGTCATTCGCCATTGGGAGATCAGGCATTTTCTTCGACATTCAGATGAATATAGTCAAGTAGTCATCTTTGGGTATTCATCGGACCTCTTTTATCAACCGGACCGGATCTTGCGCCAATTCGGGGAGAGAGCAAGTGATCCGGACACCACTCGTCCTATATATGGGAATGGAGAATACGGACGAGGGCTTGGGTCCCGCTATTCGGGGCATGTGTACGAGAGATTTACGAGAGTGGGATGCAACCTATCCATTCTTGACTATATGCTTACGTCCCAGGTATTTGGCATGGATCATGGTAGGCTGCGAGGCGGCCGTCTCGCTATTAGGCGCGGTGAGACACTTGGGTCGCCATGTAACTAATGGAGTAGATGCTACTTTGATGGAGATAGGCGAGGACATTGATAGCTCGGGGTTAGTTGTTCCTCGAGCTCACGGAGGCGGAATTCGAGGCGGGTACACGACCTTGATACTCGAGCGGCCCTTGGACCAGAATGCTGCGGGTCCCAGTGATGCACCCGCAGTTGAGCAATGTTAGTCGGCATAACCCATGGGAGCAGTAAGCTAGGCTCCTCCTCCCCAGACTAGTTGGGGGGCACGGCTGACGAGTTGGCGGTAATGAGCCTCCACGGTGAGCATAGCGGCGAGGCGAGGACAATCCGTGGGAACAAGAGATAGCTGCTCCTCTCTCCCCCACTGTATGGGATGCTTGGTTTCGAAG
The DNA here is from genome assembly GCA_013146195.2 of Codonopsis lanceolata. Lineage (NCBI taxonomy): Eukaryota > Viridiplantae > Streptophyta > Magnoliopsida > Asterales > Campanulaceae > Codonopsis > Codonopsis lanceolata. Next base: position 11,039,357 of record CM028378.1, on the reverse strand, counting down.
ATGATGGGCAGGTCAGAGCAATCTGTTGCCGGGGAAAGCGAGGATCTTGGCGATGAAGAGGGGAGACACCTCACGGTGGCTCACATCTTTGGTGATTCTAGGGCTTCTTACGCGCCTCGCGAGAAGGAGTATATGGGCCGGCTCGGTGGGCCTTAGTAGACATTGATAGGACCACTCTGGGGCTAAAGGCTGCAGAAAAGGAATTGTTTACGGGACAAAGGGGTGCAGGCGTATATATAGATATGTACAATGCAATCAATGTATAATATAGATGTCTTAGTAAATATTCTAAGTTGCACCTTAGGACTTGTAATATTATATTTTAGTGTCTTAATGTGAGCTTCTTGTCGTGGTTTTCCTTTTACGCAGTTGAGCTTACGATGCGAAGACTTGAGAAGGCGGAGGTAGTATCTTTGAGGCTTAGATAGTGTCTTCCCTCTCCTTTTATCTCCTTATTTTATATATATTATATATTTTTTATTTTTTTTTGTCTAGGTTGCCCTTTCGGGTTTTCGACCTAGCGAGCCCTTATTTCTCCTTTTTTTGTTTTTTATATATAATTTTTTATGCCATAACTTTTGCCTAGGCCGCGGCTTTCGGGTTTCGGTAC
>CM028378.1:10936230-11038647 GCA_013146195.2 Codonopsis lanceolata | reverse complement strand
CATCATCTTTCGATCAACTAACCAAAGCCCGGTAAAAGATTCGAGAAGTCGATGCAAAGCAAGTTCGAGATGAGCATGATGGGTGAACTTACCTACTTTCTAGACCCAGATTCAACAGACTTCTCGATGGAATCTTCATCACCAAACCAAATATGCAAAAGAACTAATCAAGAAGTTCGGTCTTGATTCAATTAAAGGATTTGAGACTCCAATGTCTACCGACCGCCATCTTGACAAAGATGAGAAGGGAAAGCAAGAGAACATGACCAAGTACCGAGGAATCATAGGTTCACTTTACCTTACCGCCAAGAGACTCGACATTATGTTTGTTGTTTGTGTTCTGTGCAAGATTGCAGATCCAAAGGAATCACATTTGCTTGCTACCAAACGTATCATCGATATGTTTCAAGAACAACAAATCTAGGCATCCGGTATTCCAAACACAACAATTTCGATCTAGTTGGTTCTGATGCATTATGCACAAGTAAGCGTAAGAAGCACCAGCTGGGACTTGTCAATTCCTTGGAAATAGACTTGTCTCATGGTCTTGCAAGAAACAAGGATCGGCTGCAAACTCAACCACGTAAGCTGAATACATTGTTTGTGCTGTTGCTCTCAACTCCTATGGATGAAGCAACAACTAGTGGACTACAACATCAAGACCGCAATTGTCCAATTATGTGTGACAACACATCGCAATTTCGCCTCCAAAATCGATTGATGCACTCAAAGACAAAGCACATTGATATTCGTTATCACTTCCTCAAAAGTTCATGTGGAGAAAGGTAACATCAGTTTGGAATATGTTCCAACTGAGCATCAATTGGCTGATATTCTCACAAAACCATTGGATGCCACCAGGTTTGCTTATTTAAGGAGAAATCTTGGTATGATTGATCCTCTTGCTTAATTTCAAAGTTTTATTAATGTCTCTTTCATACCGGTAGACTTAGTTTTAGACTAACCGGAAGACGTAAGTTTCCCTTGAGCGGAAGACTTAAAGGTTAGTTTCTTTACTTAGTCTTTTTTTTATTAAAGAGGTTTCTAAACCAATAAAGGGGGTCAAAGATAAAATTTGGTACTTAGAAAATATCCTAAGTTCCCGCTTTTTGCGCTAAAATTTTCTCGCCTTTAAATAGACCTTGAACCGCCTCTTGCAAAACTTTACGGAACCCCTTTGATAAAATATTTCTCTCTCTATTCATACTCTCTCCGTGCAACTGCTTTCATTATTCCCAAATCTTCTTGTTTCTTTTTCTCATCAAACATCAATGGTATGTTCTTCTCTACTCTACTACTTGAAACTTACCGTTTACTGTTTTGCATTTCATTTTATAACCTAAATTGTTTTGGAATTCAAATGGTCACTTTCAAGTTTCTAATAGTTTTCGCCATTGTTGTTCTTAAAAACCTAGAAACTAACAGTCGTTTATATGCTTTCAATGTTTATTCTCATGGAAAACTTATGTTATATATTTCTCTGGTTTGGATACTCTAAACATTCTAGGGTTTCAAGTGTTTATTTCAAATATTTCCAATAATCTCAGAAAACCTTGAAATTTCTAGTTGTTTAGTTCTAGAGATGAAAAGCCCTAATTTTTATTGCATTTCTTTCAGGCAAAAACTTCAAAACCCAAGCGTGATAACAGGAAAGTGTTCGACCAGCGTAATTCCACCAAGTACGGGCGTCAACCTTAGGGATATCGGTTTTCCGCCTCTCATGGCGTCATCGTGGCCTTGGACCCTAAACTCTACATACCTGGGATGTGCATTGACTTACAGTCAGTCTGCACAATTGCCGCCGGAGTCAAGGCATGCGAGGATATGAATGCCTCTGGTATTCTTCCACTCTTCTGCCTCAATGACAAAGATTATAGCATCCTCCTGGCAGAAGAATTTTATTAAAGAATGGAGCTAATGAACAAGAACGCTCTATGAGGATGGATTAGAGGCCGTCCAATCTTTATCACCGCCAAGACCATCTCCACCATCATTGGTGTGCACTTCGGTGGTGCACTTGAATCGACCATTGTTGAGGCTGTACATGCCTGGGAAACAATGCGGGGAGTTGATACCTATAGAGAACCACAAGGGAAGATGTTGAGGAATCTCTTCCCACTGGACGTCTACTGCACAAGCCACCTTATTGACAAGGGGCTTCTATTCAAGAGTGGAGCTCATGACATGTTCACGGCACAACAGATCAACCTGACCAGTGCCGTATTTCTTCAGAACTGTCTCAACTACGGTGCCATCATCTTCAACGAGCTGAAGCAGTGGGTGGAGAAAGTGAAAAACAACCCCACTTGCAAGCGCCCTTTCGCGAGGCTGATCAACGCCCTGCTCAGAGACAATGAGGAAGTCAACTCTTCCTTAAAAGAAGATGAACTGATAGTGGTGGCCAAGGAGAAGTAGCTAACTGCTTCGTTCTTTAGTAAATACTCTGAGTATGAGAACAAGCGGAACGTAGAAAGGTCTTCCGCCTCCATTGACAAAGTGGCTAAGCTCTGCAGATCTTAGTAACTCGCTTCAATATGGAAGCTCATGACGCGGCAAGCCAAACTTTCAAGAAGGCCTGTTCAAAGTTCAATGAACAAGTTGACTCCAACATCCATCAACAGGCCAAGGATCTGGCTGATGAGGAAGAACAGCTGCTACGAGCCAGGCAGAAAGCCAAGGGCAAGAAGAAGACCAGGCCGGAAGATGCCATGCCCACTGAAGAGGAGCAGGCTAGGTGGATTCGAAAGGAGATGAAGGAAGGCCAAAAAGACAAGAGTCCAGCCAACCCAATTCCTCCACCTTCACCAGCCCAGCCATCTTTTCATACTCATCCAACCTCTTCTTCCCAGCCCTCTACTCAAGCCAAACGACCACCCTCATCTTCTCCTGCACCCACTCCTAAGCCTAAACGAAGGACACTTCGTAAAACCTTTGAAGACCAGCCACCAGCAGACATTCCTGCCTCTACCGATGAAGCAGCTGAGTCTCCTATTCAGCCACTAAGGAAGAAAAGGAGATCTGCCGGTACCAAACCAACTACCACCCAACCAACTACCAACGCCCAACCCTCTACCACTAGCCAACCATCTACCACCACACCTACCCAACAACCTATTCCTCCTGAGTCATCTACTCAGAGGAATTCACCACCTCCGGAGGAGCCTATCCCTCAGGAGGAGCCTCATACTCAGGAGGAGCCAACCCGAACACCCACTCCTCCTCCTCCTTCACCATTCAACTACTCACCTGACCCATCTACCCCTACCTCACCTCATCAATCCCAACCAACTTCATCACCCACACCTCAACAAACTCAAACCCCTCCCACAAAGCCCATAGACTCTGCTGCTGCCAAGTTCCTCTTTGAACTTTCCTCAGTAGCAGAGCTCTTCACCCCTGACCAACGACCTCCTCAACCTTCCCTTCGCAAACCAAAATCCCTTTTCTACCCTGCTCCCTCCTTCTGGTTCTCTACCGACCCCCTACCCGAATCCTCCCATTTCAGTGAAAATTCTAACACTGATATGGAGCTGGATTCCCCACCAACCCCTCCTCCCCCTCCACCTCAAACCATCTCATCCTCTACCAACACCTTACCAACCCAAGACTCTTCCTCTTCCGACTCCATCACTCCTCCACTCCAACAGCCCTTCCGGCTAGTGTCTCCTGAAGCCACTACCTCTACCGCTACCTTTCACGTTGGCCAGGTAACTTCTTCCTCTCAGCCGGCCAATGCCGAAATTTTGTCAAGGCTGGACGCCATATATGAACGGCTAGGCGCTCTCACTAGCATAACTACCGCTACCGCTGAGATAGCCACTGCTGCGTCCAAAAGCAAATGATCATACTGCAGCTCTTCTTCGACAGTTTCAAGAGGATGTCTGGACTCGCTTTGGACAGATACGCCATGATTTCACAGACGTCAAGATCAATATTGAAGCTCAACGAGACGAATGTGTACGTATCTGCTCCTCCCTCTTCTACCAGCTTTTCCATGCCATCACTCTCCATCTCGGTAATGGCCGCCCTCCTGCTCTAGAGCTCAACAACATAGCTCGAGACTCTGCTCACAATATCATGAATGCCCATCGTGATCGTGATCTGGCCATCACGGAGGAGAAGCAATGAGATCTATCAACCGAATGCTGATGGAAGAGAACAATCATCTTCGTGAAGAACTCGACTACCGTTCTCGTTCCACCAGACCTCCTACTGATGCCGATGACGAGTACGAACGTAGAAAGGAAGAGCTAGAGAGAGAACGAAGGGAAAAGGAAGCTGCAGACAAAGGCATAGGGAAAAGACCTTGGTAGATTTGTATCTTTTCCTCCCCTTACCTTTGTACCTATCTTATCTTTTGAAAACTCTGTAACATGTAAACATCTTGGTTATAATATAGAAGATTAACTGATTTTCAAAATTGTCTTGTTTAAATTCTTGTTATTTCATTTTCTATATCTGCTCAGAATTTAAACACTCAGTTTAAATTTATATTTGAACTACTTTTGCTACTGATCTGTGTGCTATTCTATGATTTCCTTATTTTTATATGCACTTAGATTAGTCCTTACACTTGAGGTGCTCTTCTGATTGATAGAGGTATGTCTTCCTCCAATATATATATATATATAAATCTCTTAGACATGCTATTATCTATCACATAGTCGGTTATAGCCCTCATTTGTAGTAATGATGACCAGATATAAATAGGAGGAGATTGTTGGTTCTTATGTTAGATTTATATATGTTCAGTACATTACCCTAGTTTTATACTTCAGTGGCTAATCGGGCTGCTGTGAGGTTCCCGGGGTGCGACCCGCGCGCCCTTGGATAGGGGTACGCGTACGTGCGGATGCGGGACACCACTGCTCTCGTTCCACCCTCCCTTGTTTAGGGGAAGACGAAATCCAAAGTGCGAGAGGAGTGCTGTCTATATTAGCACGTTGGAATGTGCCTCGGTTGCCTTGAGTGGATTTTGTATCCAAAATGGGAACTAAAGGTTTCCTCATGTCAGGTTATCCCTTATTTCGGGATAACAGATATGGGAATGCATTACCTTTCCATTCTCATTTTCCCTTTTATCTTCGAGGGAAAATAGAGAAGTGCAAGAAAAGATATTGCGGCGCCCCACTTATGGATTTATTAAAATAGCCTTATGGCCCAACAGGATCGCTATGGAGCTATGGGTTTCCCGCATCAAGTTATCCCTTGTTTAGGGATACCGGGATATGGGAATACATCACCCCTCCATTCCCGTATTTCCCTTTTTGGGAGAAACGAGGAAAGTGCAAAGAGGGAATGTTGCGAGGCCCCACTGGATCTGAAAGTTTTTAGAGTCGCCACCTTTATTTTAAGGCAAAAATAAAGGAAAACCAGAAAAGAAAACCAGAGATTTTAGAAAGCGGGTTCGGGGGCTAAGTTACGAGTTGGGAAGGTGCTAGGCACCCAACTCGCCCTTTCGGTCTCAAAACGTTTTTGGCTGAAGTATGCTCATTGTTATATTAATCTAGCAAATAAATAAGGTCTTATTTTGACAAGGGAAAATTAAACAGATACATTCGTGGCTACATTATTTACGGACTCGCAGCCGCCTCCTTCCAATAATTACAAACACATTTAAGAATATTTGGCCATTATAATGGCTCTTTTACATAATATTTTCTAATCTAATCCGGGCAGCACAACGGCTTATATTGGCTACATTGTGCCGGATTTAAAATACAACTTTCTTGAAAATAAATAAAAGGAAAAAATACAAATGAAATAAAATACGCTCTTAAAGGTATTACCTTTTAGAGCGGTGGTGTGCTCGCTCTGTCCTCCTCGGGAGAGGGAGTCTTTTTTTGTTTTGAATTGAATTGAATTGGAATTGAACTGGATTGCTGCTTGATTTGATTGATATTTTGAGGTTTGGGCTTGTCAACTCGGGCAGAGTGACAGCTTTATTTGGGTTGGTTTTGGCCTTTTCAGTTGGGCGGAACCTAGACTTAAGTTTTGATTTTTTTAGCTCGTTACTCGGGCAGAGTAACGGCTTATTTTGGGATTTTTGAATTTGGGGTTTTAAGGTGGATACCTAACAACTAGGCTAGGGATCACTTATAACCTATGAGTTTTTGATTTGGCAGAGTTTGGATGGGGTTTGGAGATTTTAAGGGTTTCCACTCACCTATCTCGCACCTCTCGTACTAAATGTATCGAAGGATCGCAGAAGCAGAGCTTCGCTGCGATAAAAACTTCGCGTAAATTGAACGAACAAAATGAGAGGCCGGGGGTCTCTATTTATACTGGAGCTTGAGGACGCAGTGGGAATTTGTTGATTTCTCTCCGTGCATTGGCCGCTTGTACCTTGCGCTTTAGAGTTTGTACCATTTCTTTGTGAGAGAGTGAACAGGAAGCATGCTTGGTGCGGCCAAGCCATGCTTGGTGCGGCACCAAGCTTCTCTTAGGTGGCACCAAGTGCCTTTTAAAGTTTGAAAATTTGACACTTTCCCCCCCTGCAGTTCGCTGTTTCGCGCATCCTGCTTTTCCTTTCGCATTTTTGACTTCTGCAACTTGACATTCGTTAAGTTTTAACAGTTCTTGATATTTTATGTCGGTCACATACCGAGTGCAGTACGAAATTGGGGTGTCTCTGAGCCCCTCAACGATGGAGTTTACTGTAACCTTTCTGGGTAACCATTGAGTAGGCGAACATCGTTGATTAACAAAGACTCTCCAATTTCGTTCATTTAAGAACAGGAGAATGCAATTGGTAGCGATTATAATGCAGGTGGTGACATGCTATCCAAACTCTATAACCTAGACATTTTTAGTCAGTTATAAAAAAAATTATCGAAGTTTTTAAGCAGATGTGAATTTATTGTGCTCTAATGGTCGAACCTACTAATGTAGGCTGCCTACGTATTCCTTATTAAAGGAAATCAGACCAAGCGTAGTTCAGGCCAAAACCTTAAACTACAACGGAAAAAGATTCTTGTGTTTTCGAAAAAGCCGTATCCTTCCGGTCCGAAACCGTTGTCAAATACGGTATGAAGATTTGAATGTTTTTCTGTTACCACCTTTCAACCGGTCAATACCTTGTAGTTGAAACGTGTTAAGAAAAATTTTCTAATTATGTCCGGCCTTGATATTTGTCTTGTTTCCGGACATAACCGAAAACTTTCAAATATCAGAAAATTGTGTTTGACTAAAGATCCGTTGCCGAGCACTGCAAATTGCTTTTCTGTTACCACAATTTCAACCGGTCAATACCTTGTAGTTGAAATGTGTTAAGAAAAATTTTCTAGGTATGTATGGGCCTTGATCGCTGTCTTGTTTCCAGACATAACCCGAAAATTTTCAAATATCAGAAAATTGTGCTTGACTAAAGATCCGTCGCCGAGCACGGCGAATTGATCATTCTTCAAGTATTTTCGAAAATTGTGAAGTGGAAAATATTCTTTTTCCTTCCTCTTTTTTTTTTTTTTCAAATATTCCTCTTTTTTTTTTAAATATTCCTCTTTTTTTGTGTTTTTGAAATATTCCTCTTTTTTTTGTGTTTTTGAAATATTCCTCTTTTTTTGTTTTTGAAAAACAAAGCAAATTTTTTTTTCAAATTTTCCTAAAAAGGAAATTATTCTAGAGTCAGGGTAGGAATCTGCAGACTGACTTACCTTTTGGGGTGGTTGATTCGGCTGATTCTGACATTTTTGCCACTCTTGCTGGGGAATTTATTCTTTTTTTAATTTTATGATTGTGATGGTCGGACCTACTAATGTAGGCTGCCTACGTATCCTTTTTTCAAGGAATCAGACCAAACGTAGTTCGGCCTGATGCTGGGGATTTTATTCTTGCTTTTTTTTTCTTTTCTTTCTTTTGATTTTTTTTTTGATCTGCTGGGGATTTTTCTTTTTATCACTGTTCCGGCCTTCGCTGGAAAGTCTTTTCCCTTGTCCCACTTTGTTTTCGGCTTTAGCTGGAAAATTTTCTTGATGCTGCTGCATTTGTTCTTGTTATTCCTTCTAACCTTGGCCAGAAGCTCCCTTTTTTTCTTGCTGTAGCATCTTTTGGTATCAGCTGATGTCATATTTTCTTTGCTGTTGTTTTCTTTTTGCTCCATTTTCTAGCTTCAGTCGAAAATTTCTTCTTCTGCCGCCGCATTTTCCTTGTTGCATGTACCTGAAAAATTTTCTCTTCTTGTACATACATCTTCCCCTCTCCCGATTTTTTTATTTTCTGTTTTATTTTCTTTTTTTATTGGAGGAATGTAAAAGAATATGGTATATATGTACAATATATACAAAAAAAATTTTTTAATGAAATCAAATGTTTATTTACATGTAAATTTTGTTCATGTATATATATATATATATTTAAAAAAATGGCAAGTGTGTATTTACGTAAAGAATGATACTTTTTTTTGTTTGTTTTGTTTTTGTTTTTTTTTTTTGAAAACATGTACAAATATTTACAATGCAGTCTAATTTTATATGATGCAAAATTTATAAACACATGCAGACTCAAGACACACGCACAAAGTAAAGCTATACCGGTATCTAAGGGTGATGGCACGTTGTATCTCAGAAATGAGTTTTAAAGGGGTATACCTTCGGGCTCGAGCGGGCTTCTCTTTTTTTTTTTTTTTTTTGTGGTATGTGGGGAGAGGAAAAGACAATCACCTCCTTGGCCATATATTTGTTGCAGGGCTATATTTGGCATAAGGCTATTCTCACAACTCCTGCATTTTCCTTTGTAATCAGACAGGGCAGCCGTGAATGATCGGGATCCAAGTCGTCAGGCTGTTTCAGGACAATGGCAACGCAGATGATGAATAGGGCGAGGATACTTCTGGTGCTTCTCATTTTGATGAGACTGAGCTTTTTCTGTGCCTTGCAGAAAAAGTATATGGGACCGGCCGGGCGGACGCCACAGACATTGATGGACTACTCTGGGGCTTAAGCTGCAAATGAAGGATAGTTTTGGGGGAAACAAAGGGGGGGTACAGGCAATGATAGATATGTACATGCAATTAATGTATAACCTAAACTTCTTTAGCAATTATTCCTAAGTTGCACCTTAGGACCCGTAATATTATATTTTAGTGTATTATTGTGAGCTTTCCTGTCGTGGTTTTTCTTCTTCTTTTCTGTCAGTCGAGCCCCCTTGCATGCTGAAGACCGGAGGTAAGATGTCGAGGTTTCAAAGAGTGCCTTCCCTCTCCTTATTCTCCTTATTATTATTTTTTTTTTATTTTTATTTTTCGTTTTGATTTGTTGTTTTTTTTTTTTTTTTTTTGTATTTTTCATCATCTTTTTTATTTGCTCTAATTTTTGCCTAAGCTGCCCTTTCGGGTTTTCAGCCTAGCGAGCCCTTATTTCTCCTTTTTATTTTTTTCATCATTTTTTTTATTATTTTTTTTTTGAATGCCCTAACTTTTGCCTAGGCCGCCCTTTCGGGTTTTCAACCTAGCGGGCTGGAGAGGGAAGCACTTGTTGAATAGAATGGATCGAGCATAATACCTCTTGAACTCGTTGAAATTGGAGGGCTGAACAAGGTCTTTTCTTTTTCTGGCTTGGCATCTCCTGACTGGATCTTTTTGACAACATACAGCACATCGTGGAAGAGAGGGGTAGCAACCTTTGATAAGTATCCCCCAGCATTTTTAGCCCAGACGGTATGACATGATAGCAGTAGGTCCCCCAAGGGGTGGTGAATGATGTCTTTTCTTGGTCTCCTGCTGCCTTTGATTTGACTATAGCTCAGAATGCTGTTGTTGGATTTGGGAATGGTCACTATTTTGGACAGCCAGATCGGGTTTTTTTTTTTTTTTTTTACTCTCTTTTTTTTTCTTCTTTTTTTTTTTACTTTTTTTTTTTTTACCCGAATGAAGTTGACGTGTGGCTGTTTCATGCTTTCTCTTTTTTTTCAACTTGTAGTGACTATTCTGGCTTGATGCGGTGGAGCTTTTGTCTGATTGGCTGAGCATCCGGACATATGAGGGTCCGGTGTTTGACTATGGCTGGGTCTACCCTCGACACATCTTCATAGGACCAAGTAAGCGTGTCCACGAGCTCTTTGAAAGGATCCATGGGTGGTGTTCTTTTTAGAACCTTGCAGGGAGTTGCCGATTTTGACTTCTTTTGATTTCCTTGTCCAGCCCCAGATTGATGGTGGATCAGTCCTCAGTTGTTGTTGATGATGTCTCTGGCTCTACTGACTTTACAAGCTCAAGCAAAATTTTTATCTTTTGGGTCCTTTTAAATGACTCATTATTTTAATTACTTAATGTGTCTTTTAATGCAGGTGCAACTAAGAAATAAGCAAAGACATTTAGATTATTATTAAAAGCACAACGTACAGGGTTTATTACATTATTGAGGACCTGGGGTTTGAGATCCTCAATTGTAGGGAGCGGATTGGTAGATGACCAAATCCGTAAGGCTAGGGAAAGGAATAGGGGTACTCAATTTTAGGGAGCGGATTGGTAGATGACCAAATCCGTAAGACTAGGGAAAGGAATAGGGGTTATATATCCAAAGTAGTCCACCAGATCTGCGGGCGTCAAAAGCGGGCCGGTCGTAGTATACTAGTTCTGCAGTGGCTTATAGGCTCAAACTCAGCAGGGAGCTTTTCGTGATCAGTACCTCTGCCTATCATACCCAGGAAGCTGTCATCAACCTCAATCATGTTGATTTGAGGTAGAGGGTTATTGACTATATTTGGTCTGGGAGGAGGTTTTTCAATCACCTTATCATCTATCAAATCCTGGATAGCATTTTTGAGTGTGTAGCATCTGTCGGTGTGGTGACCACTGTAACGATGATACTCGCAGTACTGGGCATGGTTCCAGTTGTCAGGCAGGGGGTTCGGTGGCCTATAGTTTTCCAAAGGCTTCAACACTCCCTGAGCCATTAGCCCCCACAAAATTACTGACTGAGAGGCTTGCAGTTCATCATAATGCCGGTTTTGATTTCTGAAATTTCTGTTTGGGCCACGATTCCCTCCGACTGTGTTGACAGACCTGTCCGCTTCATAAGACCATGGAACAGTGCCATAGTTTTGGGTAGAAAAGGGGGCTGATGCATTTCCTACCGCATTGACAGTTGGTGCGGGTGTGGCTGCGGCTGTCTTTCCTTTAGAGTAACGGAAAGAGGTAGGATGTGTATTGGCTTGTAATTGGCCGGTCCGTATATCATCATCAATACGGGCTCCTATCTCTACTATTTCTTTAAAATTGGTACAGGGGAGGTACCGCATGTGTTCCAGGTAAATGGGTTGAAGGTTTTTGATGAACATCCGGCATGACTCGGCCGGATCGGGTCTGTCAAAGGTCTGTGCCAACTTTCTCTTCCACCTGACTGCAAACTCGGCGCAGGTTTCTTTTTCCCGTTGGGTGCACGATTCAAGGTCCCTCCTATTTTCAGGACTGGTATTATCTTTGTATCTTTCGAGGAATGCTTCGGCTATCTGGTCCCAGGTATTCATGGTAATGCTATCAGACAGCATTAACCATTGCTTGGCGGCTCCTACCAGGGTGAGGTGGAAGTTGGAAGCCATAGCTTCAAAGCTAGCTCCCCGTGATTGCATGCCGGTGGAATAAGATCTCAAATGGGATATAGGGCATCCAGTCCCATCAAACTTTTCTATGTCGGGCATTTTGAACTTTGAGGGAAGTATTGCTGAGGGTTGCAATGTTAGGGCCCGAGTAGAAAATTCCCCTTTATTAAGGAGTTTAAGCATCATGGCCTTCATATTTTCCATGTCGGCCTCCATTTTGGTGGTTGGGGGAGTTGGTTTTTGGTATATCTTTGGCCGGATTCGTGAAGGCCGGGTTATTTTACGGAAGGTAGGGATTCTGGGCTAGTGGGTTTTGGACAGTATATAGATTCTGGGTTAACGGAATTTGGGCATTATAAGGATTCTGGGCTGGATTCGGGTATTGGGTTGGATAAAGGTCTTGGGTTATTGGGTTTTGGATAATATAGGGATTTTGGTTTGGTGGGCTTTGGGTAGTATATGGATTCTGTGTTGGTGGGTTTTGGGTAGTGTATGGATTCTGGATTGGTGGGTTATTGGTAGCTTCAGCCGGGCGACCAGGATCATTAGGAGGTAAATATGTGGTAACTTGGCCTGGTGGGTTAAAGCTTTTTGGGTCCATGTGTGGGCTATTTAGGAGTGGGTTAGTCATAGGAAAAAGAAGGTCATTTGGGTTCTGGGTATTTGGGGAATATATGGTGGATAAGGTGGGTAAGGGTAGATATTTGGGTAATAGGGACTTGGTGGAGGATTGGGATTTGGGATAGTGGTAGTATTTGGTGGGTTGGTGTTTGGCTGGGGAGTTGGGTTAGGAGGCATCTGAGATGTGGATGCTTCTTGGGGAATAGTAGGAGAAGAGTTCACCTCACCACTGGATTTTAGATTCTGTACCAGACTAGCCATTTGACTTATCGCTGCACCCAACCTTTGGTCAAGCCATTCCTGCATTGCCGGAGGCGGAGCATATCCTGGAGCCCCTGAACCTGTGCCCATATCTGACTGTTCACTTTCTTTTGCCATACTGCTCGGATCTGCCGCCGAATCGTTCTCGCCTCGCTCGACGAAACCGATACCCTCCGACTGATTTCTGCACTATCTTCCCGAATCAACCGGCCAGTGCTATCTCTGCGTTTCCAAATTCGGGCCAGGTCTCTGAGGAAAATGGGGGTTTGGTAGGTATCAGAAGGCTGGCTAAAGGCTATATGGGCTTGAAGTACAGCGTGCCTTTTTATTAGTATATTTTTATTATTATTATTTCCATGTTCCCTACAATTGACCGGATAAGCACTTGCTTTATTTTGACAGTCTCAGGACTTTTCCTGGAACAGTGGATTCTTTCTCCAGAGTATAGGACCAACGTATTCCACCTGCCTTTCGACTCCCCAGATCGGATGGTCCTGCGAAGGGCCTATACTCTTTTAAGGATCCACCATTCGAAATGGTCTAGGTCGAGCATCTGAGAATTATAAGTCAGCCCCTGTTTGTTATTTATTGTCTATATTATTTTTTGTGCGCACTTACTATGTATATATTTTTTTTTTGACATATATATATATATATATATATATTTTGATTTTTTTCTTTTTTGACAGGGGCTGACCCACAATTCAAAGATACAAAAACCGGTCGGTCTGTGAAGTGTCCTGAAAAACTATATGCATTCTAACGTTGGCTTATGCAGGGGGTAGGCTGGCCATGGTGTAGGGTAACGTCGAATATATTTACATGCGTGCACATGTGTGCGGTATCTAGAAAGCGTAAAATTTTTATTTATTTACGATATATATAAATAGAAAAATAAAACAGTTATGGCATTTCTTGCTGTTTGTGTGGATTTTCTCGGCTTTTTTAGTTTGAGCGCAAGCAAGCAAGCACATCACATTAAGAAATAGAAAGAAAAGTGGGGAAACTATCTATCCCTATTAATTACAAATTTTGGTCCTATGCCCCCAAAATAAAATGACATAATGAATGCAGAGATGTACAAATATACAGAGTTACAGAATAAAGTGAAAAAGAAAAATGAACTGAAAGAAATAAATGAAAGAAAATAGAGCCGGAAGTAAAGCCCCAGCTCTTTTGTTGTGCTGCCCGGGAATAAAAGAAACATTACATATGCATCATATATATATAATAGTGTTTGAAAGTTTTTGGTCGGCCAGGTACGCGGCGTTGTATGCTCCGGCGATACCACACTCTATTCAGAATGCTTTAAGGGTATCAATGAAGTTTCCAGCCAATATACTTAGACCGCCTTATATATATACATATATATTTATTTTTTTGAATTTTCGAATTTTTTTTCTTTTATGTATATATATTTTTTTTTTTTGAAATTTTTTTTTTGATTGATTTTTTTTTAATACTCTCGAACATGCCTCGAATGATATCGAACGAGATCGCCGCCGATGGAGGATCATATCCACAAATATAGCCACGGCCGTAATGGGAACACTTTATTGAAATGCGTAAATTAATATAACGAGCATACTGCAGCCAGAAACAAAGAAAAGCCAAAAAAGGTTTTATTTTATGAGTCTAGCCCTCCATTTTAAAAATAAAACAACTCCCAGCCAGAGTCGCCACCGTGAGGTTCAGGGGTGCGACCAGCGCCCTGGATAGGGGTGCGCGACGTGCGGATGCGGGACACCACCGCCTCGCTCCACCCTCCCTTGTTTAGGGAAGACGAAATCCAAAGTGCGAGAGGAGTGCTATCTATATTAGCACGTTGGAATGTGCCTCGGTTGCCTTGAGTGGATTTTGTATCCAAAATGGGAACTAAAGGTTTCTCATGTCGTTATCCCTTATTTCGGGATAACAGATATGGGAATGCATTACCTTTCCATTCTCATTTTCCCTTTTATCTTTCGGGGAAAATAGAGAAGTGCAAGAAAAGATATTGCGACGCCCCACTTATGGATTTATTAAAATAGCCTTATGGCCCAATCGGATCGCTATGGGAGCTATGGGTTTCCCCGCATCAAGTTATCCCTTGTTTAGGGATACCGGATATGGGAATACATCACCCCTCCATTCCCGTATTTCCCTTTTTTAGGGAGAACAGAAAGTGCAAAGAGGGAATGTTGCGAGGCCCCACTGGATCTGAAAGTTTTAGAGTCGCCACCTTTATTTTAAGGCAAAAATAAAGGAAAACCAGAAAAGAAAACCAGAGATTTTAGAAAGCGGGTTCGGGGGCTAAGTTACGAGTTGGGAAGGTGCTAGGCACCCAACTCGCCCTTTCGGTCTCAAAACGTTTTTGGCTGAAGTATGCTCATTGTTATATTAATCTAGCAAATAAATAAGGTCTTATTTTGACAAGGGAAAATTAAACAGATACATTCGTGGCTACATTATTTACGGACTCGCAGCCGCCTCCTTCCAATAATTACAAACACATTTAAGAATATTTGGCCATTATAATGACTCTTTTACATAATATTTTCTAATCTAATCCGGGCAGCACAACGGCTTATATTGGCTACATTGTGCCGGATTTAAAATACAACTTTCTTGAAAATAAATAAAAGGAAAAAATACAAATGAAATAAAATACGCTCTTAAAGGTATTACCTTTTAGAGCGGTGGTGTGCTCGCTCTGTCCTCCTCGGGAGAGGGAGTCTTTTTTTGTTTTGAATTGAATTGAATTGGAATTGAACTGGATTGCTGCTTGATTTGATTGATATTCTGAGGTTTGGGCTTGTCAACTCGGGCAGAGTGACAGCTTTATTTGGGTTGGTTTTGGCCTTTTCAGTTGGGCGGAACCTAGACTTAAGTTTTGATTTTTTTAGCTCGTTACTCGGGCAGAGTAACGGCTTATTTTGGGATTTTTGGACTGGGGTTTTAAGGTGGATACCTAACAACTAGGCTAGGGATCACTTATAACCTATGGGTTTTTGATTTGGCAGAGTTTGGATGGGGTTTGGAGATTTTAAGGGCTTCCACTCACCTATCTCGCACCTCTCGTACTAAATGTATCGAAGGATCGCGAGCGAGCCACGATATAAAACTTCGTAAATTGAACGAACAAAATGAGAGGCCGGGGGTCTCTATTTATACTGGAGCTTGAGGACGCAGTGGGAATTTGTTGATTTCTCTCCGTGCATTGGCCGCTTGTACCTTGCGCTTTAGAGCTTGTACCATTTCTTTGTGAGAGAGTGAACAGGAAGCATGCTTGGTGCGGCCAAGCCATGCTTGGTGCGGCACCAAGCTTCTCTTAGGCGGCACCAAGTGCCTTTTAAAGTTTGAAAATTTGACACTTTCCCCCCCTGCAGTTCGCTGTTTCGCGCATCCTGCTTTTCCTTTCGCATTTTTGACTTCTGCAACTTGACATTCGTTAAGTTTTAACAGTTCTTGATATTTTATGTCAGTCACATACCAGGGGTACGAAATTGGGGTGTCTATAGCTGCGTATCGATTAGCGTGACAACTGCGTATAGAACTTTGCCTTAGTATAGTTTTTAATAGGACTTTATAGGTTCAGCGGAAGACCTCTTCACAGACTTCACCGGAAGACCTGCTCAAAGCTTACAAACGGCAGACCTGGTGTCTACCTGGTCTATCATGACATGTCCTATCCTTTAACGATTTATTTGATCAGTTTAAATTTATCTCATCACTGTTTGAATTTAAACTGAGACATTCCCTGACACATCAAGCCCGCCGAAAGCAGCTTTCCGAAAAGCAGGAAGACTTTTCGTCCCGAATGCTGAAAGCAGGTGAAAAGCGCATCGTCTCCTCATGCGTAACAACTCTCAGATCTGACACCCAGATTGCACAACTCTTAGAAGATCTCAGAAATCATTCCCTGCGCTAGATATCTATGAAGACGAAATTCCTGACTGACAGCCCCATGCATTTAATGCATTTCACCTTACAGTGCTGTAATAGTCTTCATCTTCTCCAACGGATCATTTCGAAATGCACCTGCTATAAATACTGCCATTAAAGACTGGAGAGAAAGAACTGTATAGAATCAATTGAACACTTGAAGAATTGCTCTGAAACTCTATAACTCCAAGTCTTTCAACTCAGTGCATTGAAGAGATCCTCAACAGATCTAGAAGTCCTCGTCAAACAACAAGAAGCTGTGCATCAACATTTATTTCTCTTCTTCTTGTTGTTATTCATTCAATAACTATACTTCTGCACGGATTAAATATCATGTATTTACAGATATTTAATTCCCTAGACCCCAAACACAAGTCAATATTTTGTAAACGATCCATTAGGAATATTCTTTGTAATAGATATAGTGGAAAACATAGTGCACTATTTAAATCCAAGGTTGATTGCCTTGGTGGTGGACGTAGCACTCTTTATGGTGTGAACCATCCAAAAATACTTGTGTTATTTCTTTGTTGTTTGTCTACTGTTTGAACTGCCTATTGCTTTAGTTATCTTTATCCTTTAAACAGCAGAACCTAAGTAACCTGTCAAAGGTCTACCGGTAGTTCTTATCGGCAGACTTGAAACAACTACTTTGAAAGTCTTCCGCTACTTCAATCTTTTCAATAGATTGTAAGTATCTTTCAAAGAACTTACTCAAAAGTTTTTAAGTGTATAATAAGCTATTCAACCCCCCTTTCTAGCTTATTATTGTGCCCATTGGGACCCACATAAGGAATCAGACCAAACGTAGTTTGGTCTAAGCCGAAACAAGCATGTTGCGACGGTCGTGCCTACCGAAATAGGCTGCCTACGTATCCTTATCCAAGGAATCAGACCGAACGTAGTTCACAGTAGCAAACAAACAATTGCTATGCGGAAAGAGAGTTGTAATATCCATTACAACCTAGTGAAAATAACGAACATCAAAATGCAATATCAATTACATTAATGCAGAAACTGATGCAATATCCATTGCATTGCCACACTAGATGCGATATCCATTGCATTATGAGAAAGTCTAATGCAATATCCATTGCATCTCAACACTAGACGCAATATCCATTGTGTCACCACAAAATTTAATATAATATCCATTGCATTATCGCAGAAATCAAATGCAATATCCATTGCATCTCAACACTAGACGCAATATCCATTGCGTCGCCACAAAACTTAATGCAATATCCATTGCATTATTGCAGAAATCAGATGCAATATCCATTGCATTGCAACACTAGATGTGATATCCATCGCATCGCCAAAGCACTAAATGCAATATTAATTGCATTATAGCAGAAAAAGATGCAATATCCATTGCATCGCAACGCTAGATGCGATATCCATCGAATTATCTCAACACCAAATGCAATATACATTGCATTACTACAGAATCAGATGCAATATCCATTGCATCACAATGCTAGATGCGATATCCATCGCATTATCTCAACACCAAATGTAATATTCATTGCATCATTGCAGAATCAGATGCAATATCCATTGCATCGCAATGCTAGAAGCGATATCCATCGCATTATCAAAAAGTCAGATGCAATATCCATTGCATCGCCACACTAGATGCGATATCCATCGCATCGCCACAAAACTTAATGCAAATATTCATTGCTTTATTGCAGAAATCAAATGCAATATCCATTGCACCGCGACACTAGATGTGTTATCCATCGCATCGCCAAAACACTAAATGCAATATTCATTGCATTACAGCAGAAAAAGATGCAATATCCATTGCATCGCAACGCTAGATGCGATATCCATCACATTATCAGAAAGACGGATGCAATATCCATTGCATTGCAACCCTAGATGCGATATCCATCGCATTATCAGAAAGACGGATGCAATATCCATTGCATCGCAACGCTAGATGCGATATCCATCGCATTATTACGAAACTTGCACGAAACCTGATGCAATATGCATTGTTTTTGCTGCTGCTTTTCTTTCTTCTTTGCTTTTGCTGCATTTTCGCTTTTGCTGTTGTATTTTTTATTTGCTTTTGTCACTTTTATGCTATTACATGCGTCTTGCTGGGGATACGAGCTTTTCTTTGAATTTGGATGGATGGCGTGTTTTTCCCATCATAGGCAAAACGATGCAACTTTAAAACAGGTTTTCCCCAGCATAGGGAAAACGATGCTACTTTTTTTAAAACACGCTTTCCCCCAACATAAGGAAAGTGATGCTGCTTTTTTAAAACATGCTTTCCACCAGCATAGGGAAAGCGATGCTGCTTTTCGAAACGCGTTTTCCCTAGCATAGGGAAAGTGATGCCACTTTTCAAAACGAGCTTTCCCCACTATAGGGAAAGCGATGCGGCTTTTTAAAACGAGTTTTCCCCAGGGAAAGCGATGCAGCTTTTTTAAAACGTGCTTTCCCCAGCATAGGGAAAGCGATGATTCTTTTCAAAACGCGCTTTCCCCAGCATAGTTAAAGTGATGCCACTTTTCAAAACGAGCTTTCCCTAGCATAGGGAAAGCGATGCGGCTTTTCAAAACGAGCTTTCCCCAGCATAGGGAAAGCGATGGAACTTTTCAAAATGAGCTTTCCTCAGCATAGGGAAAGTGATGCTGCTTTTTCAAAGCGCGCTTTCCCCAGCATAGGGAAAGCGATGCTACTTTTCAAAACACGCTTTCCCAAAGCGATGCGCTTTCCCGGCATAGGAAAGTGATGCCACTTTCAAAACACGCTTTCCCAAAGATAGGAAAGCGATCGCTTTCAAAAGCGCTTTCCCGGCATAGGGAAAGAGATCTTTGCTTTCAAAAGCGCTTTTCCCCAACATAGGGAAAGTGATGTTGCTTTTGAAAATGTGCTTTCCCCGGCATAGGGAAAGTAATGGAACCTTTGAAACAGTCTTTCCCCAGCATAGGGAAAGTGATGCTAATTTTTAATTTTTTTTTAAAAAATATGCTCAACCCAGCATAGGAAAAACGATGCATATATTTTTTTAAAATGTGCTTATCCCATCATAGGAAAAGCGGTGATTTATGAAGCGTTGTGGCAGAATGTTGTCAATGATCAGCTTGTGTCGCTTTTGATGATGCCGCTGAGGATCTTTGGGAGGCGGTCCTTGGCGAGATGCTGGTAGAACATTTATATTTTTTCTTCAAGGGTCGATGCAGTAGAAGACCTTTTAAGATGCAGTAAAAGGATGCAAGCAAGCGAATGAAACTTTCTTTTTCTTAAAAAAAACTTTTTTGAATATGCATGTGTATCATCCGTTTCTTAAACATGTTAAGACAAGATAAGGCAAGGTGTTGGAAATGTAATATAAGAGCTTGAGATGTGGCTTGTGGTCGGCTTTGAAGGGTTATGAGTATAGGAGCTGATTGTGATATTTGAGATGGAGGTGGGTGAAGTTTAGGGTTGCTTTTCTGTCATTTGACTAGTGCATCATTCAAAAAAGGAATTCAGTCAGGATTAGTGAGCCCTACTAATCGATGCCTCGGAGGGACCACTTTTTTTCTTTCTTTCTTTCTTTTTATACTTTTTTTCTGTTTTTTTTGCTTTTTGGTTTTGTTTTTGTTTTGTTTTGTTTTTTTTTCGTACTCTAACTTTTGCCTAGGCCGCTCTTTCGGGTTTTCAACCTAGTGAGCTTTTACCTCATAGGGAGCTGGTCTTTCAATGCAAGCGATGATAACTTGCTTATTCTTAAGGGATCATGGTTCTGTAGCTTCTTCGTTCTTCAAGCGAGATGGAAAGGATAGCTGTAAATAATGAGATCCTTTATATACTGAAATGAGTTTAGCGGGAGAAGCCCAAGGATGAATTTGATCAACCAATATTTTGTAAGTTGGGACGGGCAAGTTCCTGAAAAGATTAAATAAGGACAGCCCCAGAAAGACTCGATTGGGAGATACTTTTGTGGGAGACAGAAATGGGTATGCTCTAGAGAAAAAGGATGACTCTAATGGACAAAGAGAAGAGTCATGATCCAGAGTTTATCGCCGACTATCATGAGTTTCATGGACCTTACTTAACATTTATCTTTTGATAATTTTATGTATCTTTAGCAAGGAGTTCTGTCCTGGACCCAGATCACGTTATAATCGATTGAAACAAAGATATAGGTGGCAACTAGGTTGGGGTATAGTGTTTAAGTATTTGGGATGGATTAGCTTCAGGGCTGAGGATTTGATTGGCTTCTTGCTCAAAGGCATATTGGGCTGTGGATTTGGTTATTTTCGGAAAGGCGATCGCAAAGCGATCATTGGCTGCCCTTTTAAGCTATGGGTTTGGATGAGAATTTGGTTTCTAGACCTGGTTGGGAGATCGGCTTTTGGATTTGGTTATGGGTTGTGGGGTTGTCCAAGAGTGATTGGTCTCTTCTCTCTCTCTCTCTCTTTGTTGTGAGAGAGAGATTTTGAGGAAGTTGCTCAGGAGAGGCTTCTTCTTTTTTTTCTTCTCCCTTTTTTTTTTTTTTTTTCTTTTTTGAATTTCCAACGTTGCTCTTTCTTTCTTTTTTGTTGTTGATCTTTCGGAGCAATTTGAGAGAGTACTTGAAGAGATATTTGTCTTCTTTCTCTTGGGATAAAAAGATTGTCACTCTTGATGGATGTATATATAAGGGTGGAGTAGCCCCAATTTTGAGAAACTGGATCTTAGGAATGGTTAGACTTTAGTATATGGTGGATTTGTTCAGGTATTTGGAAGAGGTTTGGTGTATGGTTGGAAGCCACCAGTGTGCTACTAATAGCTCAGTTGCAATGGGTCGAAGATGACCTTTCACCAACACAGAAGGTTGCTTCATTGAACTAACATTTTTAATGGTTTATGGGTCCATATTTCGAAATGACTCATCACCAACTCGTGTAGTTTTATCATGTTTTCACATGAGTTGACTCTTTTTTTTTAACAGATTCTTTAGCGATAGATGGTACTCAGAGATCAAGAAGAAGACTTGACAAGCACTACCAGAAAAATGACCTTTAGCAACAGAATTTTCCGTTGCTAAAGGCAAAATTCCGTCGCTAAAGGCTCCTCAGCGACGGAATTTTTCCATCGGTGGCACGTCGGTGATTTTTCGTCGCAGATGTCCGACGGACCAATTTCCGTCGCTGAAGGTTAATATCAGCGACAGAAATTTCGTCGGTAAAGGCTTTTAAAAAATAAATTAATTTTAATTTCAGCGACAGAAATTTCCGTCGCTAAAGGCTTTTAAAAAATAAATTAATTTTAATTTCAGCGACGGAAATTTCCGTCGCTAAAGGCTTTAAAAAAATTAATTAATTTTAATTTCAGCGACGGAAATTTCCGTTGCTAAAGGCTTTTAAAAAATAATTAAATTTTAATTTCAGCGACGAAAATTTCCGTCGCTAAAGGCTTTTAAAAAATAATTCAATTTTAATTTCAACGACGGAAATTTCCGTCGCTAATAATGGAAAAAAAATTAAAAAAATACACAAAAATACTATCATTATAAATTTTTGTACCTGATAATATAACAATTAATACAAAACTTAAGATACAAAATAAAAAATAATATAAAACCAATTTACAAACATCAAACTCTAATTGTTATTACATCGAAGTACCAAATATATACATACAAAATCAAACAATATCAAATATCAATGTTTCAACTGCAAGCAGTACCAATAATCAAAGTGGGGGAGGGGGGGCTGATCTTGGAAGAGATTTCTAGGATGAAAAGGGGACCCGATACTACTATAGGGAGTGTTCGAAGACCCATGCATCTGGTGTGCCATGCTTTGCATCGTCGCCATCATTTCTACTAATCGTCGCTCTATTTGCTCTCGATATTCCGCAACCAAACGTTGCTGCTCAGCCAAGCGTGCTTCCAAAGTCTTTATCCTCGAAATCAGTTGAGCATCGGGCCTTCTAGTCATCTTACACTATGAAACCTGCATAGTTCCAATGAAATAACCAAATACTACCTCTGTCATTAAGAATACAAAAAAAAAAAAAACTCGCAATGAATGGCAAACAATTTGAAGAAGTTTACAACCAAACAAATGTGCAACCTTTCTACACAAAAGGTTTCTTTTTTACGTACAAGTATCATGAAAGAAGCAATAACTTTATTACTAATATGAAGAAGCTACCAAAAATCCAACATTGCTACTAATGTAAAAATCAAATATAATACACCAATATAAACAAAAACAACCAAATAACTCATAGATACACTTTAGGGGGCCTTCAAGTAAAGCTACACCCTTTATGAAACCAGGGAATTTCCAACCAAGCGAGCATGACCTTACAACAAATCATCACCAACAAAATAGTTTGAACACAAATGACTATTAGTACAAGAGAACAGGCAAAAAAAAGTTATCTTCGATAACTTGCCTCATTGATTGACTATTAGTACAAATGTCTGGCAGTAGGGTCCATTCATTGATGAACCCGATAACTAACATCACAAGAGGAACATGATGCAGGAACCAATCCAGCAGATCATATTCACTTCACATTCTAGTTACTTATAATAGTTAGGTAGGCTCTACCCCACCTTTGACTGTACATTTGACTCCATCCAACTCAGTTGAACCATCAAGTGAGAGAGGAACATATTTTGTTTCTTAACTTGTTTCATTTGTCTCTTGTTGACCAGTGACATTCAGTCACAGCTCACGCAAAAGCAACGTGAATTTAGCAGTATTTACATACTATCTCCAAATATGACGACTCCAATCTGGAGAAACTAGTCACCAACCTGAAAATCAATTCGTTGTCACCCCACCACAACGCATCTGCGCTCAATCTAGAAAATTATAACTGATCTAAACAGATAATTTGTCATCACACAAGTCATTAACTATGACCTCTGATGTTTCCATTTTGTTTAACTCCTACAAGTGGATCAACCAAGACAGAGAAAGTAGCACTATACTCTTTTTTCTTTTTTTTTTCTTTTTTTGTGAAAGTAGATAGCTTAATATGTCGAAACAAGATTAGAATCAACATAGCCATTCCCACATAAATAATTTGAATACATTTCAACATCCAACAAAAACATTATCGCCCAAAGGCCCAGACAGATTGTTCACCTATGACAGTGACTATTTGTCTAATTGCTAGATCACATTGCCTATCAAGAAGGTTCATATTTCTAAATTTCAATAGACAACATATACCAGTACCACCACCAGACAGAGAAACCATCACTAACATCCATTTGTACCTCCACCACATCAACTGTCATGACCATTTAAAAACCAGTGTACCACACTATAATTTAAACTATAGCCACAACAACCATCTACCCCCCTAATGTCCCTTCTCTGCAAGGCCAGTTCACAACCCTTGAATCACTTGTGAACACACTAGTAGACAAAAGTTCACAACCCTTATTATATCATATCAATACTCAAATTAAAAATAAAAACTGAAAAAAAATGTTTAAATTGGAGAGGAACACACCTGTTTGGCCGGAGTGAGAGACCTGAAGTGAGAGAGGGGAAGAGGGTGAGATAGAGCGCCATTTACAGAGTTCACGATGGCATGAAGAGGAGCTGGAACGCATACGGGATAGCTGATGACTTGTACGGCGGTGGTGGATCTGAGAGGGGGCTTCAGAATTGTCTGGTCGGAGATGGCAGGATGGAGGAGAGCGAAGGGGAGCCGTTTAGAGAGAGGGAGTGTTTGAGATTAGGGTAATCGCCGGTCTGTTTGAACAGGGGAGAGATGGGAGGTGGACGCCGGATGGAAGAAGATGAAGGGATTCGCCGATTGTGGGCGATGCTGGTGCGGTGGCTTAGGAGAGGTCGTGCGATGAGATAGAGGGCAGGGAGTGAGTGCGGTGAGTTTAGAAAGATTGAGTATTTGAAATTTTGGGAAAACATATATATGTGGAGGGAATTTGGGGAATTTGGGAAAACCAGTGAGGGCGGGAGAGGAGAGCGGGAGAGTGAAATAAAATGTTTCCAAAAAAATGTATTTGAATATATTTGTTTTACTTGAATTTATTTTATTAAATAGACAAAACAATTTTATTTGAATATTTTCTAAATTTATACTTTCAATTTATAGTTTTTATTTTGCTTGAATTTAATTTAATAAAAACAAAGTGTGAGCGCGTTCTATGCACGGGTGTAAAACTAGTTAAATATTATTATATTTTATAATATAATATTATTAAATTACCAAATCCAATTTATTTTAAAAATCAAACGATTAACTACCACAATTATTTTTAAGTAAAAAATTAAAAAAAATTATTCAAAATTATTTTTAAGTGAATATTTTATATAACTTCCAAAATATTATACCGAGTTTTTTACGAAAATATTGTAGCTTTAATTAAATATTCCCAAACTATAGTATTTCTTAATCTAATTCCCAAATTATGGTACTTTCAAACATACTAATGATATAAGGGTACCAAGGTGGACCGAACTGATCAAACAAGTGGTTGGGTTGCAGTGGGATCTAAGAAAAATGTTTAGTCAAGTGGTGGGTGTTGGTACAGGTGATAGACAAAATGTAGAATGTAGGTGCTGGTACAGAAAAACCAATATCAAATGGGTGGTCAAAGGAAGAACTTTCTAGATCCACTGGTTGGGGAGGAACTAAATCTGTGAAAGATATTGATCAGCCTGGGTCAAGTACTTCTTGGGGGAAGAATGTTGTTAATGACAGCCAACCTTTGGTGGACCGAATTGAGCAGACCACTGGTTGGACTGCTGCTAGATCAGAGAAAAATCTAGACCAACCAGCATCAGTAAACCCCGGAGGCCCGAGGTTGAGACAAGTGGTTACATTACGCTACGTTAAGTTACGTCACGTTACATTACGTTACGCTACTTTAAGTTACGTTACGTTACGTTAAGTTACATTACGTTAAGTTATGTTACGTTACGTTAAGTTACGTTAAGTTCCGTTACATTACGTTAGGTTAAGTTACATTACGTTACGTTACCTTATGTTAAGTTACGTTACGTAACGTTACGTTCAGTTAAGTTACGTTAAGTTAAGTTAAGTTATGTTACGCTAAGTTAAGTTAAGTTAAGTTACGTTACGTTACGTAACGTTACGTTAAGTTCAATTAAGTTACGTTAAGTTAAGTTAAGTTAAGTTACGTTACGCTAATTTAAGTTAAGTAAAGTTACGTTACGTTACGTTAAGTTACATTACGTTAAGTTACGTTACGTTACGTTACGTTACGTTAAGTTAAGTTAAGTTACGTTACGTTACATTAAGTTACGTTACGTTACGTTAAGTTACGTTACGTTACATTACGTTGAGTTACGTTAAGTTACGTTACGTTACGTTAAGTTAAGTTAAGTTACGTTAACTTAAATTAAGTTAAGTTAAGTTGTAATTTGAATGTTTTAATTTTTGTAATTATATTGATGCTAATCATTTTAATTATTGATATTATATTATTAAATTAACATTTCAAATATTAATTTAATAATAAATATTTCAAAACATTATTTATTTTAAATTTACAAAGGGATTTTACAAAAAAAAAATATTTCAAAAACAAATATTAATTCCAACGACGGAATTTTCCATCGCTAAAGGTCACCTTTAACGACAGAATTTTCTGTCGCTGGAATTAAATTAAAATTAAATTCTGAACATGTCCAGTGACGGAATTTTCCGTCGCTAAAGGTCACCTTTAGCGAAGAAAAATTTTGTCGCTGAATATTTTCATAATTTAATTTTAATTTAATTCCAGTGACGGAAAATTCCGTCGCTGGAATTAATATTTGTTTTGAAATATTTGTTTTTTGTAAATAAATAATGTTTTGGAATATTTGTGTTTTTGTAAAATCCCTTTGTGTGTGTGTGTGTGTGTGTATATATATATATATATATATATATATATATATATATATACAAAATATTATAATCATTTTAATGAATGATATTTTATTATTAAATTAATATTTGAAATATTAATTTAATAATATATTATCATTCAATAAAATGATTAGCACCAATATAATTACAAAAATAATAATATTCACATTACAACTTAATTTATATATTTAAGAAAATAATAACAAAATTATATAAATAGAGTAAATTTGAATTTGCATGTGGTCATATTGTGGTGCATGTCTCTAGCACATTCCGTCGCTAAATATTTTCATAATTTAATTTCAATTTAATTCCAGCGACGGAATTTTCCGTCGCTAAATATTTTCAGAATTTAAAATTAGGAAACCCGCTAAACGAATGTATGCTTTGTCTTGAACAAATATTTTATCCGATTGGGTTTCACCTGATCGGATCGGGTCGAGACAAAAATGTAACCAGAATCTGTTGTGCTCATCATTCTATACAACATTGTCTTGAAAAATGGCATATTCATGTAAGTTAAGTTACGTTATGTTACGTAGTTTTTTCATGTTATAATGGTTCATCGTACTCCATTATACCATTTCGTCAATAGGCGTAGCGTGTTTTCATGTTATAATGGTCCATCGTAGTCCATTATACCATTTCGCCAATAGGTGTAGCATGTTTTCATGTTAAGTTACGTTAAGTTAAGTTATGGACCATTACGTTACGTTATGTTAAGTTAAGTTACGTTATGTTACGTTAAGTTACGTTTGCGTTGCGTTGTTGTTAAGTTAACTTACGCTACGTACGTACGTTGCTTTAAGTTATGGACCATTACGTTACATTAAGTTAAGTTACGTTACGATACGTTCAGTTACGTTACTTTACGTTATGTTAAGTTACATTACGTTACGTTATGTTAAGTTAAGTTACGTGCGTTAAGTTACGTTAACGCTAAGTTGCGTTAAGCTTAAGTTATGTTAAGCTAAGTTAAGCTAAGTTAAGATAAGTTATGTTGTTAAGTTAAGCTTGCTAAGTTAAGTTACGCTTACGTTAAGTTAAGTTACGCTTATGTTAAGTTGCCACGCCACGTTAAGTTAAGCAAAGTTACGCTTAAGCTGCTAAGTTGTTACATTACGCGTTACGCGAAATTGCTGCTGCTGCTTGCTGCTTAAGCTGCTTAAGCTGCTGCTGTTAAGCTTAAGTTAAGTTACAAGTTAAGTTGCTGCTAAGTTAAGTTAAGTGCTGCTTAAGCTGTTGCTTAAGTTAAGCTTAAGTTAAGCTAAGTTAAGCCACGTTAACGCCACGCCACGTTAAGTTACGCCACGCTTGCTGTTGCCACGTTACGCGTTGCTGCCACGTTAAGCTGTTACGTTAAGTTATTACGTTAAGTTACGTTACATTACGTTAAGTTACATTACATTACGTTACGTTATGTTACGTTAAGTTAACTTACGTTACGTTAAGTTACATAAGTTAAACTATGTTACATTACGTTAAGTTATAACATTTTGCTAATAGGCATTGTGTGTTTTCATGTTATAATGGTCCATCGTAGTTCATTATAAGATTTCGCCAATAGGCGTAGCGTGTTTTCATGTTATAATGGTCCATCTGTCGTACTCCATTATACCATTTCATCAATAGGCGTAGGGTGTTTTCATGTTATAATGGTCCATCAAACTCCATTATAACATTTCACCAATAGACGTAGCGTGTTTTCATGTTATAATGGTCCATCGTACTCCATTATACCATTTCGCCAATAGGCGTATCGTGTTTCATGTTATAATGGTCCATCGTACTCCATTATACCATTTCGTCAATAGGCGTAGCATGTTTTCATGTTATTATGGTCCATCGTACTCCATTATACCATTTCATCAATAGGCGTAACGTGTTTTCATGTTATAATGGTCCATCCGTCATACTCCATTATACCATTTCGTCAATAGGCGTAGCGTGTTTTCATGTTATAATGGTCCATCGTATTCCATTATAACATTTCGCCAATAGGCGTAGCGTGTTTTTATGTTATAATGGTCCATCGTACTCCATTATACCATTTCGCATATAGGCGTATTGTGTTTCATGTTATAATGGTCCATCGTACTCCATTATACCATTTCGCCAGTAGTCATAGCGTGTTTTCATGTTATAATGGTCCATCGTAGTCCATTATACCATTTCGCCAATAGGCGTAGCGTGTTTTCACGTTAAGTTACGTTAAGTTATGTTAAGTTAAGTTATGTTAAGTTACGTTAAGTTAAGTTAAGTTAAGTTACATTACGTTACGTTACGTTAAGTTAAGTTACATTTCGTTACGTTAAGTTACGTTACGTTACATTACGTTACGTTAAGTTAAGTTAAGTTAAGTTACGTAACGTTAATTTACGTTAAGTTAAATTAAGTTAAGTTGTAATGTGAATGTTTTAATTTTTTAATTATATTGATGCTAATCATTTTAATTATTGATATTATATTATTAAATTAACATTTCAAATATTAATTTAATTTAATTTCAATTTAATTTCAAATATTATTGATATTTTAACATTCATTAGAATTTAATTTCAGTTTATTTTCAGCGACGGAATTTTCCGTCGGTAAAGGTCACCTTTAGCGACGGAAAATTCCGACGCTGAAAATAATCTGAAATTAAATTCTGAAATATTCAGCGATGGAATTTTCCGTCGCTGAAAATAAACTGAAATTAAATTCTAAAATATTCAGCGACGGAATTTTCTGTCGCTAAAGGTCACCTTTAGCGACGGAAAATTTCGTCGCTGATAAATTCCATCGCTGATGCTCAATTTCTGTCGCTGAAAATTCCGTCGCTGAAGGCACGCTTTCTAGTAGTGAAGCTAATGTAGGAGAAACAAGAATTTATTAGACTTGAATATAGATAGATACCTTCGGAAAGTTTGATTTTGAGGACTTGGTTGGACCTTTGAAATAACTGAGACCAAATAGATTCGTGAACATATTTTTGCAAGGATGGACTGTAGCCTGTAAGCATTAATATGGGCAAAAGAGAAATCCCTGGCATTTGAAAGCCCCTAGTCCTGAATTGTTGTGTATGATCTTTGAGTTGCCTGACTTTTCTGGATTTTTCGGCTTTCCAGACTTTTCTGCTTTCTTGGAAAGCGTGGTGTCTGCACCACACGCCGCATTTCCCTAACCAAGGGTGCGCGGGGCGCGGCGACATTCCGGGGCACCCACAGCCCCACTTTAATACATGTTGTTATTTGTCCAATTTTATCATATTATTTATTATTATTTGGTTACAAATATTCTTCTTCTCGATCTCTTCGTCTCTAGCTAAGCCACCATTTGTTCTATCACCACTATCAAAACCACCGCCACCAACCACAAAAAATATGGGCTCCAAACCCTAAATTCACCTGAATATTTTATTTATTTCCACAACTAGGTTCCAAACCTTTAACCTCTTTCGGTCTTTACTTGTTTACTCTTTTCCATAGGACCCGAAAAAGTTAGATGAGAGAATCTCCTCATTCCTCTCCCATGGCTATCAATTTTCTTTTCTTCTACTCCCAATCTGGCCAACAATGAAGAAATCATGAACAGACTGGGTGTAAACTATACTTGGCTTGGAGAATTAACCAGCATCTCCACCGCTGCTGTCGAAGTAGCTGTCGAGTCATCCAAGTCCGCCGCCAGATACTCCAACATCTTACGACAATTCCAGGATGATGTTTGGTTAAGATTTGGGGAGTTCAGGCACGAGTCTATCGATCTAAAGATCAATATGGAAGCTCAGCGGAATGAGACTATGCGCGTACTGTCTACACTCTTCTACCAGCTTTTCAATAACTTCACCCTCCATCTTGCTCATGGTTGCCCACCCATCATTGAAATCAGAGACCACCTGCAGAAGGAAACTCAAGAGAGAATTGCTGCCGAGCGAGATCGTGATCTGGCCATCATGGAGGAGAGACGAATGAGATCTATGAACACTGTGCTGATGGACGAGATCAACAGACTTCGAGAAGAACTTGACTACCGTTCTCGTTCCATCAGACATCAGCATACCGACGAAGATTACGCCAGAAGAGTTGAAGAACTCAAGAGTAGACGTAAAGATCAAAAAGCTGCTGACAAAAGCAATGGAAAAAGACCATGGTAAAAATTTCTAACAGTCAGTATCTTCCTTTGTATCTATCTTTGTATTAATAAAATCTTTGTACATTTAAACATCTGGTTTGAAATACAGTTATATTTTCAAAACTCATATGTTTTAATTCCATATGTGCTTTTAAGTGTTATATTTATGCTTGGAATTTAAACATCTTGTTTTAATTTATTTAAACAATATTGCTTTGATCTCCTTGTGCTTGCTATCTAATGGTCTTATCTTGTATGCACTTACATTAGACGTTACATTTGAGGCTTTCTTTAGGATAGAGGCACGTCTACAATTATAAAAATTTCAAACTCTTCTGACATGTTATTATCTTTCCCTAAGCATTAAAGTTTTCATAGCCCTCATTTGTAGTAATGATGACCATATGCAAATATGAGGAGATTGTTATTTCTCATTATGTTATTTAGATCATACATTACATTAGGTTCTATGCTTAGTGGCTAAATGACTTCGTACTAGTTAGCATGACAACTGTGTATAGAATTTTGCCTTTAGAAAAGATTGTTGGACTCTTCGCAAGATCGATAGACCTCATCAAGCGCCCCACCACTTGACCAGCAGACTTGATCGACAGACTTCATCAGAGCCTTCAGCATTGTCACAGCAGCTCCACTAGCAAACTTCATTCTGCGTGCCAGCTGGCTGTCCCATCATAAGTCAAAGGTCAAAGATGTCCAAGCTATTTGAATTTCAGACATAAATATTTTCTTGGAATATTTATTTGAAGACATCTCTTAGTGGAGTTATTGAAGATATCAATATTAAGGATTCCTATGTAGTGGGGTTCCCACTATCATTGTTCCAAGACAAATGTTGGAATATTCCAACTAGTGCACAATGTGGGGCACGCCTCCACTACCTAGACAAAAGGAATCTACCACAACTCCAAG
Source organism: Codonopsis lanceolata (assembly GCA_013146195.2). Taxonomy (NCBI): domain Eukaryota; kingdom Viridiplantae; phylum Streptophyta; class Magnoliopsida; order Asterales; family Campanulaceae; genus Codonopsis; species Codonopsis lanceolata. The sequence goes on along the minus strand of CM028378.1, from coordinate 11,007,408 downwards.
ACAATGCTCTACATCGATTCAAGGAAAAACTGTAATACTTTCTCATTGTTTGAGGAATCATCAAACTCCAAGTTGCGGCTGTCCCCTCCTTGTTTCACAACGGTCTCAAGATCATCATCACTCATATATATACTACGCTTGAAGATGAAGAAGCTGTCTAGAAATACAGAGTTCTTCGCCATTGCTCTGAATCTACACAACAGCTTGCAAGTTCAATCTTCAGTGCATTCAAGTCATCTTCATCAGATCTGTGAAGTACTCACCAACAGCAAGAAGATTATTCATTCTCTAGCATTCATCTTATTCTTTCTTGTTGTTATCTTAGCTTTTCTTATGGCAAAATGATTATCTGTTTTCTAAATATTCACTAACCACCCACCAAACACAAGTCAAATATTTTGTACACAATCCGTTAGAGATTTCTGTAATATATCTAGTATAAAACATAGTGTACTTTCAAATCCAAGGTTGACTGCTTTGGTGGTGGACGTAGTACTATTTTACAGTACGGACCATCTCAAAATCATTGTGTTCTTTACAATTTCCATATTGCTTTCATAAATGTTTATCTATCTGTTACATCTTGACTCCTTGATTGCAAATTAAGACGCACTGCAAGTCTGCCTGTAGTTCTTATCAACAGACTTGGTGATTGGTTCCTAGTGTTCTTTCCACGGCTCTAACTTCTATAGTTTTCATCCTACATTTTTGGAACATTGCCTTGAATGTTTTTAAGTGTAACTAGACTATTCAACCCCCCCCCCCATCTAGCCTAGTATTGTGCTTGTTGGGACTAACAACGTAGTTGTCTCATTGAACCAAGTTTGTGGGATCTCCACTCATCATGATTGAGTTACCACTATGAACTTTTTTTAGTGTGGGTTTTAGACCCATTCCTCTAACTGCTTGGTACATTTGATCTTTGTTTATTCCTTTTGTAAACGGATCTGCTATATTTTCCTTTTACTTCACATAGTTAACAGAAATTATTCCAATAGAGATCAATTGTCTAATGGTATTATGTCTCCTACTTATATGTCGAGACTTGCCATTGCACATACAACTTTGTGCTCTCCCTATAGCTGACATGCTATCGCAATGTATCATAATAAAGGACCTTGTTTATTCCAACATGGAATATCCCCTAAAAAATTTCTAAGCCATTCAACTTCTTCGTCGGCTTTATCTAATGGTATCTATAAACTCTGATTCCATCATGGATCAAATTATGCAAGTTTGTTTAGAGAATTTCCAAGACACTGCTCCACCTACGGTAAACACGTACCCACTAGTGGAGTTGGAGTCGTTTGGTTCGATATCCAATTTGGATCACAGTATCTTTCTAATACAGCTAGATATCTAGTGTAATGTACCCAATGACTCAAGGTGTGTTTTAAGTACCTGAGTTATCTTGTCAATACTGTCCAATGGTCATTACTTGGATTACTTGTGAATCTACCGAGCTTTCTTATCGAGTAAGCTATGTCAAGAAGAGTACAATTAGTTAAGTACATTAAACTGCCAATAATCTGTGCATACTTAAACTGTGATATTGGATCTCCTCTATTTTTGGCTAAATATAGATTTAAGTCAACTGGAGTCTGTGGGTTCCCGGGATGGGCTCCCGCGCCCCGCGCGCCCTTGGATAGGGGTGTGCGTCCGTGCGGATGCGGTGACATCCACTGCTCCCGTTCCAGCCTCCCTTTTATAGGGGAGGACGAAATCAAAAGTGCGGGAGGAGTGCTGTTGGAATAGCGCATTGGAATGCGCCTCGGTTGCCTTTAATGGATTTTTGATCCAATATGTGAGCTCTGGGTTTCCCGTATCAAGTTATCCCTTGTTTAGGAGATACCAGGATATGGGAATTCATAACCCTTCTATTCCCATTTTCCCTTTTTAGGGGAAAACGTGAAAGTGCAAGGAAGGAATGTTGCAGCGCCCCCACTATGGATTTTATGAAAATAGCCTTATGGCCTATTTCAGATCACTATGGGTGCTTTGGGTTTTCTACGTCAAGTTATCCCTTGTTTAGGGGATACCAGGACATAGGAGTACATCACCTTTCCATTCCCATTCTCCCTTTTTTAGGGGAGAACGTGAAAGTGCAAAGAAAGATGTTGCGAGGCCCCACTGGATCCAAAATGTTTTTAGAGTCGCCATCTTTATTTTAAGGCAAAAATAAAGCAAAACCAGAAAAAGAACCAAAGATAAAGAAAACGGGTTCGGAGGCTAAGTTACGAGTTGGAAAGGTGCTAGGCACCCAATTCGCCCTTTCGGTCTCAAAACGGTTTTTAGCTAAAGTATGCTTTTTGTTATATTTATTTAACATATAAATAAAGCATTAACTGCCTACAAATACATCCATTATATCTATATTATTTACGAACTTGCAACAGTCTCTTTTGCAAACAATCACAAATATACTTGAAAATATTTGGCCATAGTAACGGCTATATTTAGTATTATTTCCTAACTAAATCCGGGCAGCATAACTGCTTATATATTTACATTGGACCAGATTGGAAATAATACTTTTACAAATGAAGACTTCAATGAATAAATAAAACAAATATTTACAAATACATCTGAAAAGATTTGGCCACAATAACGGCTACATTTAGTACTATTTCCTAATTAAATCCGGGCAGCACAACTGCTTATATGACTACATTGGGCCGGATTGGAAATAATACTATTACAAAAATGAAAAGACTTTAAAATAGACTTACAGACAGCCTAGGGTGTGCTCGCTCTGTCCCTCGGGGAGAGAGAGTCTTTTTGTTGTTGTTGTTGTTGTTGTTGTGTGTTGTGTGTTGTGTGTTGTGTGAATTTGGGCAGTGTGACTGCTCTGGAAAGTTACTTTCGGCCTATGGTTTTGGGCGGGGTAACTGTTTGTTTTTTGTTGTTTGTTGGCTTGAGGTAGGCTGAAATCGGGCATAATAACGACTTATTTATGGCTGATTTGGCCTTTTAAATCGGGCAGAGCAACTGCTCTTTCCACAATTTTTGGACCGGAAAAAAGGGTGGATACCTAGCTGGGGGGCTAAGGTTCACTTCTACCGGTTGGTTTTGTGTTTGGCGGAGGTTTGGCAGAGTTTCGAGGCTTTTTGAGGTGATCACTCACTATCTCACGTCGCTCTCTATTTCTCCAGCATAACGAGAACGCGGAGAAGCTTTACGAATGAATGTTGTGTGAAATGAGAAGCCGAGTGTCTCTATTTATAGGAGGAAGCAGGGACATCGACGGAATTTAATTTCCTTCTCTGTGCTCCGTTTGATTGTACATCGCGTTGTGAGAGTTGCATTTTATGGCAAAATATTTGATGAACAATGCACAGAGAAGCATTTTGGGCGCCACCCCCCTCCATTTTGGGCGCCAAGCCCAATTTAATGGGTAGCCACGCCCATTTTCAAAATATGCCATTTTGAACACTTTAGTCCCTGCAATTCGTCCTTTTGCGCATCATGCTTTGTCCTTTTGCACTTTTGACCATGTAACTTGACATTTGTTAATGTTTTAACAGGTCTTGATATTTTATATCATGTCACATACCAGGGGTACGAAATTGGGGTGTCTACAGAGTCTTAGCCGAAGGTAGATTAAAAGCATCGAATTTCTTGAGTACACTCTCAATATATTGAAATTGTAACAAGACAATTCCCGCGGATGTCCTAGAGATCTTTATCCCTAGTATGGCATCTGGATCAAGAAGATCCTACTACTTTGAAAATAAATTTCTCCACTTTTTCTCTGGACCACCTATCACTAGTCTTCGGCCAAAAAATCCACAAGAGGAGATAGGTACTTTCTTCATGCTAGCAAGGTGCTTGATCCCTTTTATTTGAATAAAAGAAAAAGAAGTTGGGAGTAGTACTATATTCGTACAATAGCTTTTACAATTATTAATAACGCATAAAAATTTAACAGTCTATACTAGGGGTAGCAATTAGGTATTGATGGATAGCTTTGGGTAAGGTCATTATCCATTAGGCCAATGGATTATGGCCTAACCCAAAGTTATTCCATTAACATCCAATTGTCACCCCTAGTCTATACACAAAGGTTAGACTAACTTATGTATTATTGGCATATCTTAACAAACTAAATATAATACTCCCTCCGTTCGATAATATATATCGTTTTGGGAGAGATTTTTTATTCTAAAATAGATGTCACTTTGCAATTTTCAAGGATTTTTTTCCTTCTTTTCTAATTCTATCCATAATTATTGACTTCGTAACTTGTGTTTGACTCGTTGGATAAGCGTATCAAAAAACACCTCATTAATGTTTGAAATAATAAGGGCAGTTTAGTTTTTACAATATGTTTCCTTAGTCTGTGTGAAAAGCTCCAAAACGACATATATTTAGAAACGGAGGGAGTATTACCTCCGTCCCAAAATAGTCTGGGTTGTCCTGGTAAATAGATTAATGAACAATAATTGACTTGGTTATTAATATTGGTTTGATGTGTAGCTTCTTTTAAAATGTAAGTGGCTCATAATTAAAGTAAGATAAAAAAATAATGATAAAATAGTGAAAGTGTTGTTCTGAAAAGAAAATTTCAAATAAGACAAACTAAATAATTATTTTTGAACGAACAAAAAAGAAAAATATGACCATAATTTTGGGATGGGGAATATGTTTTACCACAAAGACTACTTATGCACAATTATCAATGTCACCTACTAGATGCTTTTCTAGACAAAACATTCTATTAATAGGTGTCTTTCGACACGTTAACTTTTACTTAATTAATACTTCATCCGTTCCTAAATTATCATCCTATTTTTTTTTCGTCTGTTCCAAAATAATTATTCAGTTTCAAATTTACTTTTTAGAACATCCATTTTACCACTTTATCCTTACTTTTTTCCCTTACTTTAATTATGAGTCACATACACATGTGCTTTAATGAAAACTACACATTAAACCAATATAAATAATCAAGTCAATTGTTTTTTTCTTAAATCGTGCGCCGAATCAACTAAGACGATAATTTAGGGACATAGAGAATACAAATTTTGCTCAACTCAACATGCACAAAAAATAAATCGACTCATTTATGAGTAGAAGTAACACTCCTAACAGAATAAATTTTAAAAAATGAACCTTATAAAAAGAACGATTCAAAAAAAAACATATAGAAATCAATATTGTAATTAAATAATCGTTTAATTCTACTATTCGGTCTCCACTCAACAACATATCGATTTGTAAGACATATACAAACACATACTCCTTCCGTTACAAAATAATTGTCTTGTTTGACCTGGCTCACCGTTTAAAAAAAATCAACAATATTATAAATTATTGTATTTTTTGTACTTTCTTTAAATCCATTGTGCATGTGACCTTAATTAAAGTTTATCAAAATATGTGTCTTTAACTTCTTGGCCAATGTGTGTTTCACTGAGATTTTCTTAGGCTTGGTAATTGTAACACATTACCCATTAACCCACTCAATCTAACTCACTAATTACCCAACTCAACCCATTAATATTTTTGGGTTGAAGTCAGTAATCTGTTTCAACCCAATAATATTAATGGGTCGTGTCAGGTTAAAACGGGTTGGACCCGTTACCCATTTCGACCCATGAATTTTTTATGCTGCAAATTGATGTTTTTTGGGGGAAAATTTTGGGTATAGACTGGTTCGACTCGCTTTAACCAGTTATTCGTTTCAACTCGACTCATTCCGACCCAACTCATTTCAACCCGTTTGATATTTGGGTTGTAACGGGTTTCAACATGTTTCAACTCATTACACATTTCAATCCAACTCAACCCACCCAATTACCAGACCTAATTGTCATAAATGCTTGATCTTTACTTCTGAGTGTAACTGTAGCAAGCACGATCTTTTTAGAAAAGAGTAGGTCTCTTATGAAACAATCTTATGGATTATAATTCGCAAGACTAGGCTTCATATTTTTACAGCTTAACCCACCAACACGTGGTGGGTCGAGTCAGAGGATCTATAATACTTAAAATATCCGCAAGCCAATCTTTCCTAAGTTTTTACCTTCTAAATTAGTTCTAATAGGCGAGTAGTTTTGACTTTGAACTTTCTATCGTTGTTCGTTTAAAAATGAGACCTATTAATCAAAGAAGCAAGCAAATCAGAAGTTAATTGACAAACTTGACACTTTCAATGAAAAAAATTATACCTTAATTTTTAAAAGTGTACTATTTAATCCGACACATAGATTAAAAAAATAATTAACTATACTATAAATATAATGAGTCAGATTGTGAAAAGATAATTGATTTTATTACTAATATTATAATAGTGTGTATTTTCAAGGATGTTCATATAAAAGTGAAGCTCAACAATCAAAGTGGTGATCAAATTAAGAGTAAAATAATTAAAGCAACTTTGAAAAAAAGAACTATTAGAAAGTAAACATTTTTTTCTATTTCTTAGGAAATAGAGTAAAAAGTAGACAATTTTTTTTTCCTAACAACTTATAATGAAAAAGAAGGGATCTTCAAAAAATAGTGAAAAAAAGGGACTAATCGTATTACAGAGTATTTTTTTTAGGGTGATAACCGAGTTGGTCCCCTCCCATCAATATGTAACTGGTAAATTCCCCACGTTTTTAACTAGAAAAAGGCACTATTAGTGCAAAATGATGTAAATATCCTTGATGAACCAAGGCGCACACACAAAGCTCATATTCATGTATCGCAATACATAAAATCATGCGCCGCAAATACCATTGACTGTGTAACATAGCAAAGCATCGCGGTTACTATTATTACTAATAGAAGAGATATCTTACATTGGTTAAAAATGATGTTGGTTTTAAAAGTCTTTAGATAAATGACTTTAATTTTATCATCAATATAATAGAATAGATGTATCTCAAATTATTTAGAAATAGATGTTGGTTATAAAAAATTTTAAGATAAAAGACTTTTACTATTGTTACCAAATCAGAATATGTATCTCACATTGGTTAGAGAGTGATGATGATTTTAAAAGTCTACTATTATTAACAGTAGAATAGAAGTATTTCACATTAGTTAAAAAAAGTGATATTGATTTAAAAAAGTTTTTAGATGGTGGATCTCATATTGGTTACAAAGAATTGTATCTCACATTTTTTAGAAATGAGTATTGATTATAAAAGTTATTAAATAAAATCATTTTTGTGTTATTACCAATAGAAAATATGTATCTTACATTGTTTAGAAATGAATGTTGGTTAAAAAGTCTTTTATCTACTACTATTATTACTAATAGAAAATATGTATACCACATGGTTAGAATGTAGTGTTGGTTTTAAAAGTCTTTAGATAAAAGACTTAAACTTTCATTACCAATATAAATCGAAAATAAGTGTCCCACATTGTTTAACAATAAACTATGATTTTATAAGTTTTTAACACAAAGACTTCTAATATTATTATCAAGTTAGATGTTAATTTTAAAATTATTTAGGCAAAAAAATTGTTTAATATTAGTAACAATAGAAAAAAAATATTATAGACATAGAAAAGATTAACAATCTAATTATTATGTTCAAAAGTTATGTTATTATTACAAATATATATATATATATATATATATATATATATATATATATATATATATATATATATATATATATCTCACATTGTACCCGTGTGGAGCACGGGCTAAATAACAAGTATCCTTGATGAACCAAGGCACACACACAAAGCTCATGTTCATGCATCGCAATGCATAAAATCATGCGTCGCAAATGCCATTGACTAGGTAACATAGCGAAGCATCACGGTTCCCAAATTTATGCATCAGGATTCCAAACCAATGTGCCGAGATTGAAATTATAAGTGGGAGGAGCCATTGTCATTTTTCATTTGGGTGATTTATAAAAAAAGGGAACAAAGACACATAACAAGTAATCCACTAACATTCCTCGTGAAGAAGATGTTTAAACCATGTTGAAACAATCAACTTATGCTAGCTGATGTATAGAAAAATCACGATTTATAATTGAAATGACCCATCAACTTTGAATTTTAAACCATAAGTAAGTAACTTAAATGCCTTTATGGCATCAATTTTGAATGTTGGAGAATATATGATATATTTTTGAAATAAGCAACTTAATTACATGAAATTGATGATGCGATGTATAATTGAGAGGAATCATAAGTAAGCAACTTACATGGCATCAGCTAGCAATTATGGTTTGGGAAGTATCAACTAGCAATTATGGTTTGGGAACCATTAGATAACATAAGTAGGCAACTTACATGCCTTTATGACATCAACTAGCAATTATGAAATGAACCATAAGTAAACCAAAATTTATGCTAGTTGATTCTAGCAACTAATGCTAGTAAATATAAGTCGGTCGAAATTGATGATGCAGTGGTTGATGGTTGCAATTGATAGTAAATGGTTGCAACTGTTAATAAAATGGTCAGAGGCATGTGATGTACATCGCAATGCATAATTGCCTGATTTCAAATATTGGGTAACATATCGATTGTATCACAATTCTGATTCGTTGCGTCGTAAATCCAAATTGATGCATCATGATTCATTAATGACGTATCGTAATTCAAAATTGATGCATCGTGAAATATATCATCTTCAACGTCAAAGCCCAAAACATAGCTAGCAGAAGCAACAAATGAAAGAAAAAAAACTTGGAAGTCACCTTTTTTTGGGCATCCGACAAGGACTCTACAACATTAGTAATATGCTTAACCTAAACATCTGACAAGGACTCAACAACATTATCCAAAAGCCAACTAGCAGACCAAACGCGACACCATAGCCATGAAAATCAAAGCTCCAAAGCAAAGTAATATGTTCGAAACCTTCATCGTCTTTTTGTGTTGTGTGTTGTTACGTATGTAAACTATTCGATGAAATGACTAATTTTTTTTGTTGGTTGACACCTTTTTCAATCTAGATGCATCAATTTTGAATCACAATGCATTATTTGTGAATCGTCATACATCGATTTAGATTTGAGATGTATGAAAGATACATATAAATTTAAATAATTTATTGATTGTATAGTGGAAAGAAGGTACCTGAATGTCTGTTTTCCTAATGATTTTCGTATCGCGATACAAAATTGGACTAGGTAAATAAAATTGGATTAGATAATTAAAATTGATTTTTGCATAGAGATACAAAATTGGACTAGGTAAATAAAATTAAATTAGGTAATTAAAATTAAGGGATAATTCTACCATTAGTCCCTGAACTTTGGCCAAGTACATCATTAGTCCCCAAACTTTCAAAAGTTTCACCACTGACCTAAGTAGACCTTTTTGGCTCATCGGAGGTCCCTAGCCCCTCACGCCGTTTCTTTTCTCCGTTAATGAACAAATGGGCAGCTCACGTGAGGACATTTCTATCTTTTCCACAGGCAGAAAACATCAGACAATCGATATTGAGAAAATTTTCACTTTATTGTTATTTCGAATAACATAATTTTCTCCCAAGACTGGCCCATCTTCTCATAAACATCCAGTTTTTCCATAGATTCAACAGCTTGACTATCTAGTTTTTCCTTCTGCGTGTCTTTGTTCATCAGAAACCATTCAAACAAACACAAGCCCTTTTCCTAGCTACCACAAACATCCAAACCTCTCAACAGACCAACCAAATCAACCTCAAGCAACTCAATTGTGACAGAATCAAAGAAATCATTCAAATCATAAAAAAGGGTAGTTCCAGAATCGACTTTAAGATGAACTTACCATTTGATAGAAGGAAATCAAGTAAGCCATCAGCCAATTGAACAACTCCATTTCCTGATGTCCCAGCCACTCGACCAGTACTCGAAAGCCTTTTCTGGAAACGAGCACCTTGTAGTTCATGATTATCGAAGCGGGAATGAGCAAAAATTAATTGGGAGGTGCCAATTTGCAAAGGTTGGACGGGTTTGAACAGGTGGGTAGTCGAATTTTCCGAGGACTAATGGAAGAGGTGTGTTACAGGAGCGGGTCGAGAGGGAACGACGGCGGCGTGGGTGGCTGAGGAGGGACAGAGAGAGTTGTTGGATTGAATTTGAGACATGGGTTTGACTGGTTTGGTTTTCTCACTTGAACTGGGAAAGCTCGCCTGTTCGGGAAAAGGGTGCCCTCCATCACAGCAGCAGCAGCGATTTGGGGGTTAAGGGTTTTGTGGGCTCAATTCAAGAAAAAGATGGTGAATAAACAATAAAGTGAGTTTTCTCAGATGTTTGCTGCCTGTGAAAAAGACAGAAATGCCCTCACGTGAGCTGCACATTTGTTCATTAACGGAGAAAAGAAACGGTGTGAGGGGTTAGGTACCTCCGATGAGCCAAAAAGGCCTACTTAGGTCAGTGGTGAAACTTTTGAAAGTTAGGGTACTAATGATGTGCTTGGCCAAAGTTCAGGGACTAATGGTACACTTATCCCTAAAATTAATGCACGCGATGTAAAATTGGATTATGTAATTAAAATTTATTTCATTTAAATTGATACATCGCAATGTATTTCCATAGCGTGCCTCAAATTCATTAAAAGAAGGCAAAGACTTGTATAGGACGGTCTTACGGATCCTAAATCCGTAAGACGGAGCCCCATTTAGAATATCATGAGTTAATAACTAAACCTGTTAATAAAAATCATAAAAGATGGTTGGATGAGTTGGTGAAGGGTGGACCTTTAAGGTTTAACCCGCACACTGGTCCATGGTTTGAGTCCTTTCAGTAACAAAATTTATTTTTAATGTTCATTTCCTCTATTTGCTCCGGTGCCCCTCAACTTTCAATGTTTGTTAGCTCCGTTAGCCATCCGTTAGCATCAATTGCCTTGAGATACTTGACAGATCCTAACGGACTTTGACGAAATGCTAAATGACACATTTAAAACCAAACGTGACACATTAAAAACACAAAAAAGTGACATATTTTAATGTTAAAAATGACACTATAAATGAAAATTTATTACTCCCTCCGTCCCTAAATTATCGTCCTCCTTTCCTTTTTTGTCCGTCCCAAAATAATTGTCCACTTTGAAACTTACCTTTTTAGAACATCACTTTTACCACTTTACTCTTACTTTTTCACCCTACTTTAATTATGTGCCACATATACATGGGCTTTAAAGGAAACTACACATTAAACCAATATTAATAATCTAATCAAATAGGTTTTCTTAAACGGTGCGCCGGATCAACCAGGACAATAAATTAAGGACGGAGGGAGTATAATTTTTATTAAAATACAAAATAACACTCTTAATACTAAAAAGTGACACATTTAATTCTAAAAAGTAGCACTCTTAATACTAAAAAGTGACACTCTTAATATAAAAAGTGATACATTTAATACAAAAAAGTGACACTCTTAATACTAAAAAGTGACACTCTTAATACAAAAAGTGACACATTTAATACTAAAAAGTGACACTCTTAATACTAAAAAGTGACACATTTAATACTAAAAAGTGACACTCTTAATACTAAAAAGTGACACTCTTAATACAAAAAGTGACACATTTAATACTAAAAAGTGACACTCTTAATACAAAAAGTGACACATTTAATACTAAAAAGTGACACTCTTAATACAAAAAGTGACACATTTAATATTAAAAAGTGACACATTTAATACTAAAAAGTGACACATTTAATACTAAAAAGTGACACTCTTAATACTAAAAAGTGACACATTTAATACTAAAAAGTGACACTCTTCCTTAAATAATTTACCAAACCAAAATGAATCATCTTGTGTTTCAAGTTCATCTTCTACATGCCTAGATCATGCTCGCTCTGTTACGAAGGGAAAGAGAAAAAGAATTAAGGGAAGTATTGAAAAGTGCAAGAAAAAGACTACTGATTTTTTTTATTCCCATCAAGCCAAGGAATTTGGTTCCAAGACTCCTAATGCTCGGTTATATTAGACATATTTTTAGTAAATTTTGTAAGTTTGAGTAAGAAATATATACTTTAGCTTGAAAAAGTTATGGTTTTGTGTTTTTAACGATTGACACTTGGGATTATATACATTTCTATGAATGAAAATATATATTTCAGTAGTGTTCAATTGGTTATTGCTGTTAAAATCACTAGCTCAAAAGTGACACACTTTAGTCCTAAAAGTAACACACTCCAAGCCTAAAAGTGACACTCTTATTGATACAAATTGTATGATTATAAAAATGAGTTGTTTTATCAAAAGTGACACACCTAATGCCTAAAAGTGACACAATTAATACATAAAAGTGACATACTAAACGTGACGCTTATGAATAAAAATTTAAAGATGAAAAATGATTTTTTTGCCAAAAGTGACACACGTAAAACTTAAAAGCGACACATTCTTTGTTTAAAAGTGACACTCTGATTTAAAGTAACTAAGTAAAACTTAATCAGACCTAAGACAACAATTATCCAAAAGTGACACACTTTTGTTCTCAAAGTGACACACGTCAAGCCTAAAAGTAACACTCTGATTGATCGTAAATGTAAACAATGTAAACAATGTCAAAATAACACATCTCTGATAATAAAACTTAAAAACAAACCTAAGAAGTTTCAAACCCCTAGACCAAGCGTGCTAATTTGAACAACTTATGAAATTCATTGTAAACCATCTCACCATATTGGTTTCAAGCCTAAAAGTCGACCAAAACTTGGAGCAACTGTTCCGTCCATCTAGCCAAACTCAAAATTATGTTTTTTTATTAACATATTTAGTTATTAACCCGCGAATTCCTAAATGAGGCTCTGTCTTACGGATGAGGATCCATAAGACCGTCTTGCAGGACCCCACCTCTTAAAAGAATTGTTCTCTTTTTGCCCACAAAAATATCTTTTTCAAATTAAAAAACGGGAATAGAAAATAAAAAAATTTGATAAGTGATGGACCGTAATTATTTCTTTATTCTTTTTTTTAACAACGAACGAGTTGGGCCCGACAACATACACCTGATTAACGTCACAATATATTGATTTCCACGCATAGAAACAAGGGTTGCCAGTCAATATAAAGCCTCCATTTCACCTCACCCATTCTTCAGTCTCATTCTCGTTTACCCCGCCGATGCCGTAGGTTGGACTTGGAGCTCTATCTCCGAGCAAACCATCATAGTTGCCCTTTGTGTCACCGATCTCACTTGTGATTGGTGCCTATTTCTCTAATTCGAGGTACTTAAATTCCGTATCTAGATCTAGCCGTGCTTTTTTTACATTCAAACAATTTTTTTGGTCAAATCTATAAGAAGTAACTGTAATTTATATCCAGATTTGTGATAGATTTGAATTTTTATATCTTATCACCATTGATATTCATTTTTGTGTTGTTTATTTCTTTGCCTGTATGTTGCTTGCTTGATTGTTACTGGCTCAATTTGATCCCATTGAGATCTGAGTCGAATACATGTGCTCCACCTTCCATTAATCGGAGTCTTCTTGTGCAATTTATGATTGATGATGTATATGTTCTTTAGCATGATTTATGATTTTCGTGCTGTTTATGTTTTTTCTTTATAGGCTTTCCCAATTGTATTCTTCAGTAAACTCAAGTTGGAAACCGTTTGTTTCCTTTTTTATTTCTGATTGATGATTGATTTACTGAACTGGTTTATTTATTTTACGTTGGTGGTTTGAGTTTCTAAGATTTCACTTTGTGGATTTTTCCCACAAGATTACTTGTTTGATTCCTATATATAGGACGGAACAATAGAGGAAAAATGTTGATGTTTTTGAGATCTAACGCTCAATATGATAGAACTCTTGTTTAGCTTTAAACTCAGTTTGCAGGGTCTTTTTCTACGAAATTGTTATCCGGGAGAGTTTGCTTTAATTGTTAACTTAAGCCAAAGAGGAAACTTGCAGTTTTAAAGTTTTAACTTAAGCATTTGTCCGTCTCTCACGCTAAGAGTTTGAATATCCATGTTTAACTTTACTCATTGCCAATTTCCACTTGCAGGGTCTCATTTGTCTGTTCCCTGTGCATAATGAGGTGATTTTAACTGATTACCACTTTCTATAAATTTATTGTCCCAAAAGCTTCATTTTATTCTAATTGTGGACTATTGTTGCTATGAAGTTTGTTCATAACTCTTACTATGAAGTTTGTTCATAACTCTTAACAAAATTATGATAATTGTTTTGAGAAAATGAAGACAATGATCAATAAACGACAAATTTATTTGTTTTATAGTGGTACATTACAAAGTTTTACGTTCTTGGTTGACTTTATTCACGAAAATCTTTGAAATAGCAATTGTGGAAATAAACAAGTAATCACTTTTCCGCTTGTGTTTCTTTGTCCACGTTCAGGGTCTTGCCATGCTATCAAGTTATGGCTATTCACAAGCGGTAGAAGATAAGATCGTTATTCATAGCATTTCAGCTTACACAAGGTAAGCGATGAAGGCATTTTCCAAATTGTATCTTGTCATCTTACATTTTTGTTGATGTTCTTGATATAGAATGATTGTATATAAAGAGTTGAAAAATCAACGTGACGATAAGATCCATGAGTATAGGCAATCCTATCTATTTTTGATGTCTTGGTAGTTTTTCCTCACTCTTCTTGTAGATAAACGTGCCTAAGGCTTTACATTATAATCATTAGCGACTTTGTATGCTTAATTGCTTATCAGCTCAGTTATTAAAAGTCGTAGCATATAATTACCTGTTTGGGATAGGCAGTCACATTGTTTTAGATTTAAAGTTCCCTAAATATAATCTACTAGATCTAAGAACATGTATTCTTCTATCTTATGATAACTTTTTCATACATTTAATAGAATGTTGGCCAATAGAGGATATTATGTACTCCCTCCTATCCTAAAAACAAAATTTTTCTTTTTAGGCTATTCCAAAAAAAAAGTGTTCATTTTTTTAATATGTTTTCTTTTTGGGTAGTTACCTTTATCATTTTACCATTGATTTGATTATCACTTCAACTATTTTCACGTAGGTATCCTCAAAAAATACAAACTATTAAATACAGTCGATTATAATTTTTTTAATTTGTGTATCGCGTCAAACATGACATGAAATACATTTTTCTTCTTAGTAACGGAGGAAGTACATGATTCTTTTTTAGGGTTTCCAGTGTTTTGTTAAGGGATGCAAAGTAATATTGTGATATAAAAACACGAAATATAGAAAATACAAAAAAGAAAGTGCATTTTATTAAGTGTTTAGTTCATCAACATTGCCAAAAATCCTAAAACCTTTCTTCTTAGAGGGAGAGGGAATAGAATCGACACCTACCGATTAACGTTGTGCATGCAGATTTTATATTCAACGACTTATTGCCGTTGGTAGTTTTGAAATAGCTTTACTGATCCTTTTTGACTACATATCTTGTGAGGCTCTTTCTCTTAGAAAACTATAGGTTAGTTGGATATGTGTGTTGTGGTTATTCGGTTTAGCTGGAACCTGGCCTATATTGATGATCTAGTTTAAACCAGTAACATTGTTATTGTTATTATCATTATTTTGTAAGCTTCTTGTTATTATTATTATTTTTTCTTACTTTTTGGTGCTCTTAGTTATGTTTCTTTTTATCCACTGATGGTGATTGGCAGAACTTCCGGAGAATGCTAAATGCATAATAGACTGTAAAGCTGGAGGAATATTACAAGGAATCCAAGACCATATGATTGTATTGTCTACTGATCCAACTATTAAAATTCCCACGTGAGGAAACCTTATTTTGTTGCTCAAAAGCACGGCTCGTTATCAGCGCCTGACGCAATAGAATTTCAGTTTGCTGTTAACAATTACAAATTGTTTCTTTTCAGTTCATTTGACAGGGCATTGCAGTATGCCACAAGAGGCAACCACTATAAGAATCACCAGTCTGTGAAACGAGCACTTGAGTATCCTTGTAAAGACTAATATGAGCATTGTTATTTTTCTTTCATCATTATTCTATAATGTATCTTTTCTTTCTCACGAGTTATGGCTATAATATATGAGCGATGTGTTGTTGATCTGTTAACTCAAAATAAGAACTCTCAAGAAATACAGTGTTGCTGATGGCGAGGTACTAATCTCAACCTCAATTAGTGAATTATGGAAGTGCAGTTCCTTAAATTTTACAACTTCACATTGTAAACTTGGCAGATGTGCATGATTGCGAACACTGCTCCTGAATCTGTTGATGAAGTTTTTGCTCTCGTACCGTCCTTCAAGGTATGCTAGGCTTAGGAAATGGTTTTTGCTCTCGTACTGTTCTTATTGCCAAACTAGGTTCTGACTGTTTAATGATAAAACTTTGGATACTGCAATGACTCAATGTGGAAGTAACTGCCATAATGAACCAATATCTATCAATTCTTTGAAAATGTACAAGAGATTGAGCATTTTGTTGTTGCTGTTTTCCTTAGTCATCCAAACCTCTGTCTTACAATTCTATTTTCTTTCAGGGCAAGAAAAACAAGCTGCGGGAACCCTTGGAAATTGTACTGAGCGAACTGGAGAAGCTCAAAACTCCAACATAAAGGCTGACTAAATCGATCCATGTGAAGGTATTAGAATGCCTGAGTTGGTTGTCTAGAATAGGAAGAAACTTTGAATTGTTATAGGATTATCCTTTTGGCTAAAATGTATTATATTGCCTTAATGGTTGTGAAAAATCTAGTTGGAAATCATTTTATGACTTGGCTCTGGTGAAGGAGATTATATGATTGATTAGGCTATTCGTGAAGCATGCAGGTTTTGTTGAAACTGACAAGGCTAGAAGGGGGTGAATAGCCTTTTAAAATTTTTAAGGGTAGTTTTGAAAAACTTCAAAAATTGCCGCAGAATAATATAATTTTGTTAATCAACTGATATGGTGTTAGTTGGCTGATGTTTCAAAGAAGCTGATGTTGATAAGAGATTAGTCAGCTGGCTGACAAAGCCAATTACTTTTGAAAATGGATCACTGAATGTAAAGAAAAGAGCTGAAGGACAATTTATCAAAACAGATAAGTAAACGATTTATGTAAGTAACTGACTGACACTTCAGTTTGTAATAGCAAATAAAATATCAGACAAATGAATTGAATTGGTTCACTGTAAAAACTGCTACGTCCACTACCAAGTTGGTCAAACTTGAATTTTTGAATTAAGTGCACTAATTTTATTAAAAATCTGCGTGAACTCTAATGGATCAGTGTACAACAAAGACCAGTGTTTATGGAGTATGATTGAGATACAATCACACTCGTGAGACAATCCAACTGATTTTTTAAAAAATATGAAAGAAGTAATTCATAGATTATCTAAACAATAACTAGAAAATAAATATTAGTGAAGAATGCCTAGCTAAAGTTATAAAAGCTGAGGCACGTTGCCCCCACTTGGATTTTTGTGCACAAAGGGATTTTTTTATTTATTTTTTAAATAATCTATTATTTTAAACAGTTTGCCCCCACCTACATAAGATTTATGCATTTTGCCCCCACCTAAACTTAAAATGGCTAAATGCCTAAAGGAAAATTTATGCACCCGAATGATTTATAAATTTTATTAAATGTGTGCACCTAGTTGAGAATTTTTCTGCGTCCGCCACTGTGTGCAGTCCGTTAGGAACACATTTGAATTTGAATTGTATTTTATAATTCAGACGTATCTTCTTACAAGATCATATTGATCCTGTTAAAGAGATAACAAACACAAGATCTATCAAAACAAAAAATAGGAAAGTGTCAGTACCAGGAAATGTTCAAGCAAAGAAGATAGAGAAGCTGACACTTTAAAACTAAGATCACCTGCTTCTAATTGACTGATATGAATATATCTCAAGCTGACCATAATAATTAATAACATATAAGTTCTTTGATTGACAAAAAGTAAAATGATTTTAAGTAAATTTAATTAAGCCAAGATTCAACAACATGCACTTATCAAATAAACACAAAAATTACAAAATAATAATAATTTTCTTTTACAAAAAAAATATATAGTATATATATGTATGATATATATATATATATATATATATATATATATATATATATATATATATATATATATAATTACAACCACACTGATTGGAAAATGCCAATATTTTAACCTCTGTCACCATTTCCAATGCAACAAAATTTCTAAAAAGAACTCAAAAACTTTACATGACGTGTTAATGTTGGCAGAACCACTAATAATATCAAAACAAGAACATATTTTCATTTTTGTTTATGTTTAATAAAATAAAATGCTCACTTAGTTCCTTAATTTTTACGTCAAATCGATTGCTTTTAAATATAAATCAGATATATATATTTTTTATAACCAAAAAATACGTAATTTAAATCATTTGTTGGTTGTAGTGGAAAAAGGTACCTGAATGTCTATTTTCCTAACGATTTTCGTATCGCGATACAAAATTAATGGACTAGGTAAATAAAATTGGATTAGATAATTAAAATTGATTTTTGCATAGCGATACAAAATTGGACTAGGTAAATAAAATTGAATTAGGTAATTAAAATTAATACACGCAATGTAAAATTAGATTATGTAATTGAAATTTATTTTATTTAAATTGATGTATTGCGATTCATTTTCGTAGCGTGCCTCAGGTTCATTAAGGACATCATTGTCTTTTTTCCAACAAAAATGTTTGTTTCAAGTTAAAAAAACGGGAATAGAAAATTAAAAACTTTGAAAAATGATTGACAACATTCATGATTCACCTGATTAACGTAACAATATATTGATTTCCAAACTAGGGTTGGCAGTCAATTTAAAGCCTCCATTTCATCTAACCCACTCTTCAGTCTCATTCTCGTTTACCCCGCCGATGCCGTAGGTTGGACTTGGAGCTCGATCTCCGACCAAACCATCATTGTTGCCCTTTGTGTCACCGATCTCACTTGTGATTGGTGCTATTTCTCTAATTCAGGTACTTAAATTTCGTATCTAGATCTATATATAAGTGTTGTTTTTAGGGATCCGTGAATTTTCATTTTTTTGGGTAAATCTATATCGTATCATCATCGATATTCAGATCTGTTTGTTTGATTGTTACTGTCTCAATTTGATCCCATTGAGATCTGAGTCGAATGCATGTGCTCCACCGTCCATTACTCGGAGTCTTCTTGTGCAATTTACTAGTGGTTGCTGTTATGTTTGATATCTGATCATGTATATGTTCTTTATCATGATTTATGATTTTCGTGCTGTTTATGTTTTTTCTTTATAGGCTTTCCCAATTGTATTCTTCAGTAAACTCATGTTGGAAACCGTTTGTTTCCTTTTTTATTTCTGATTGATTTATTTTACGTTGGTGGTTTGAGTTTCTATATATCCATGTTGATTAATTATTCCAGTGTCCTTGGCCTTCACAATTTCTAAGATTTCACTTTTACTTGTTTGATTCCTATATAGGACGGAACAATAGAGGAAAAATGCTGATGTTTTTGAGATCTAACGCTCAATGTCATAGAACTCTTCTTTAGCTTTTAACTCAGTTTGCAGGGTCTTGGGGCCCTAGAACCGCCCATGAGATTATTTTCTACGACATTATTTTCCGGGAGAGTTTGCTTTAATTGTTAACTTAAGCCAAAGAGGACACTTGCAGTTTTAAAATTTTAACTTAAGCATTGAAAAAAACTTTGCCTTTGAAACCTGTTAGTGTTAAATTGATGCATCAAATTACAATAAACATACCATATTATGTGCTTAAGCTTGTGGTAATCCGACAAACTTTATTGTTAGTGTAGTCATTGTCAAATTATATATATTAAATCATTTCATCGTCAAATCAAATTTGTCATTTTCTAAATAATGACGTAAGCATTCCAAATAATCATCAACTTAACCATCTAATTGTTGTAACTCTTAATGAAGCTGGTAACAATCTTTGTAACATGACTTGACCATGTAATTGATAACTCTAACATAAGAGACCCGTGCCATCCATGTGTTCTGGAAAGTTGTCGCACTAATGTAGTGTAACGTTCCTAATGCTTCTTGACAAGTAAAAATATCGTTTAATGTGTTCAACAATAATAGTAAAAATAATCATAATGATTCATTTATTAATTTTGTTCTTCAAATTACTGTCGTGGGTAAACCTTTACAATTGAACTAGCCTTAAATGATTAGCTTTAGAATGGAGCTCCGAAGTAGGAAGTATTGTTAATTTCGCTCGCGTCATCTTAGTGTAAGCGAGCCAAGGCGGGATGAACGGGCCTAGAATCATTTAAATATTTTCTTTTAAATGTCAAATGTTTGCTATTTAATTTAAGACGCTTAATAAAAATATTTTATTTATTAATATTATACCTCAATCTACATAATCTTTTAATTGTATCCTTGAAATGTAATATAAGTATGTTGCTTATGTTTAAATATTTTTACAATCGCAACTAATTTTTGTCATTTTGTGTGTGTGTGTGTGTGAGAGAGAGAGAGAGAGAGAGAGAGAGAGAGAGAGAGAGATTTGAAGATGAAGAAGAATAAGAAAATGAAGAAGTTGTGGCTGGCGAATGGGGAACGTCAGTCTCAAATGAAAATAGCGTAGAAAAATGAACACATTCAAAATATTCTTTTAAAGACCAAGTGGGGAAAAGTGAAATGAGAATACAATTGTATTAAAAATTGTTTGGTGTATTAAATACTTTTGGGGAAAGCCTTTACCGGCACTTTGTCATCTTATCCGACTATTTGATGAGTTAAATAGATACTTAGGCTAATTATTATGAGAGTTTTTAACTAGTAGCACTTTATGATCTTACTTAACTCGTAGGAAACCAATAATAAAAATATAAATATCAAGTTTAGTTTAATGTATGTCAGTGGACCTAAGTACTAATTAGCGTCAAACTTCTATCCAATGTTGTTGACGTGACACATTGATGTCCGCCTTTTTTTTTTGTTAGAGCATCGGCAATGTTTACTTTTTCTTATATATTTTTTTAGTTGGGTTTCATTGTTATTTATACATTTTTATCTTTTTACCCATTTAAAAATATATTTTTTATTGTATAATCTTCTTACATATCTTCTTATACAAAATATATTAAATTTAACACTATCCCACATAAAATATAAAACCCTTCCCCCACACACACACACACCACAAGTGGCTGACAGCCGCCCCACTTTTTTCCTCTCTCCCCAAAAGGTGACTTCTTATTTTGGAAGTATTTTGTTTCTTTCTCCTACTTGACAAGGTAAGAAAGTGTACAATAGGAAAAAAAATGTATGTTCTTAATTGGAAGAAAGGGTAGAAATTTATTGATTAAAAAATGTATGATTAAAAAATGTATGCCAATTTCCACATGCAGGGTCTCGGAGGCCTTAAAGCGTTCCCTGTGCATAATGAGGTGATTTTAACTGATTACCACTTTCTATAAATTTATTGTCCCAAAAGTTTCATTTTATTCTACTATGCATCCATGAGTAACAAAAAGGGAAACTTGTATACCAGCTCGTTAGTAATGTCTTCATTCTCGTAGTTGAGGGTTTTTGCATGATGGTTTAGTTCTGTGAATTTTAATCATTCTGTACTTTAACATCTCACTTTTCTTTTAGCTTCATTAATTTTAAAAAAACTCGAAGAAATGACTTCTACTTGTGGACTATTGTTGCATGTTCCTGAAGATAAAGAAAACCTTACTATGAAGTTTGTTCATAACTCTTAACAAAATTATGATACTTGTTTTGAGAAAATGAAGACAATGATCAATAAATGATAAATTTATTTGTTTTATTGTGGTACAATACAAAGTTTTACGTTCTTAGTTGACTTTATTCTGGAAAATCTTTGAAATAGCAATAGGAATAGACAAGTAATCACTTTTCCGCTTGTGTTTCTTTGTCCACGTTCAGGGTCTTGCCATGCTATCAAGTTATGGCTATTCACAAGCGGTAGAAGATAAGATCGTTATTCATAGCATTTCAGGTTACACAAGGTAAGTGGTGAAGGCATTCTCAAAATTGTATCTTGTCATCTTACATTTTTGTTGATGTTCTATGAGTATAGGAAATCCTATCTATGTTTTAAATCTACTTGGTAGTTTTTCTTCATGTAGGCATAGAGTGGGGTACTGTACTATGGCGTTTGAATGATTTATTTATAGAATTATATTTCAAATTTCAAAAATTTAGCAAACCAAGCATCACAAGTAGGGGTGAGCTTGGTCCGGTTCGGTCCACTTTTTTGGAAAAATTGAAAGAACCAGGACCAGACCAATAGTCCGATTCTTAAAAAATATAGAACCAGAACCAACCCAATATGTCTGAGAACCAATACATTGGTCCGGTCTAGAACCAATTGAAGACGTACGAGAACCAGGACCGGACCAATACGATGTGTATCTTTGATCAAGAGGATAACTAGATTTTCTAAAAAACAATGATCAATAATCAAATCATGTTCTTCTTTCATACAACATTTTGTTGTGTTTGTTGTTCTTGTAAAAATAAACTAAAGGTAAAAATCAATACTTCCAAATTAATAAAGAGAAACGAAAAAGAAAGTTGTAAGGAAATTTATTGTAAGTCATCTTCCTCTCCGATCCCCTTATAGGTAACAATCCTTCAAACTAATAATGTTTGGAATCACAAAAAGAGGCAGGAAATTAATTAATAGGGAAGAACAATGTTTTCCCCCATATCGTCTCTTTAATCAAATAAGGAAACTTGGTTGAATATTGAATCAAATTATTATATATTTTCTTTAGGTTGTAAGTTGCATCCCTTTAATTATCTTCTTATCAATATATATATATATATATATATATATATATATATATATATATATTTATACTATATTAGTATATTAAATATAATAAAATAATAATAAATACGAGCATATAATTACTACAAAGTATTGGGAATAGAGTCACAAGAATTGAACAAGGCTCTTTGACCTGTCTTGCCCTTATCACTCTTCTTGTAGATAAACGTGCCTAAGGCTTTACATTATAATCATTAGTGACTTTGTATGCTTATCAGCTCAATTATTAAAAGTCGTAGCATATAAGTATATACATTGTTTTAGATTTAAAGTTCCCTAAATATAATCTAGGGTTAAGTATACCATTAGTCTCTGAACTTTGGCCAAACTCATCATCAGTCCCCCAACTTCAAAAAGTTTCACCATTGACCAAAGTAGGCCGTTTTTGCTTATCGAAGGTCCCAGCCCTAACGTCGTTTGTGAATTTCCATTAAATGAGCATATGCCACTCACATGCACAAAATAAGGGGGCCATGTAAAGATCATCAAAATAAGGGGCAAATGTGAAAATTTTAATACCATCTTCTCCAATCATGGTTTGATGATTCATGTCGGATCTGCCTCCTCCAATCAAAGCACTGTCAGCCTCGTTTCTGCCTCATCCCTAACCCAGAGAGCATCCGGCTCCTTCTCCATAGCCGCAGGCCTCCGTCTCCACGGTTTCGATTTCGTCTCCCCAATTCGGCATCATCAGCATAAGAACCCCCTGTTCCATTCTCTCTCACGCCACCACAACAAATCCAAAGTTTGAGATAATTGAAATCCCTCATATTGCAAAACAAGTAAAATCTGCCTCCTCCAATCAAAGCGCCTTTAATAACATCCTACTTCCACTACCATTTATACAATATGGAAAAATAATTAAAAGTACTATGAAAATATAGTTGGACGACATCGACGTGACTGTAGGGGATTATGGGGTGTTTCCGTCGAAGTTATTTGTTGGTGGAAATTTCTATTTCTCTGATTTCATCCACATAAATATGCCTATTCCTGCACACTTGACTACAAAACCTTGATCACCCCTGCACAAAAATCAAAAATATTTTGCCAAATGAAATATTGATCATGGATAGAGTACGTGATTCCAATTAATATTCTTGATGCTATATAACTTTAACTGAAGAATTAATTTAGTTTTACACGAAATACATGTTACCTGTACAAGTAGACATCTTTTATGGGGCTTAATGTTTTGTTGCAAAGAAAACATTATTTGAGAAAGCAAGAAAGTACTGTGGAGGAGAGTTGTTGTTGTAGACCGGAATCCGATTCCTTTGGGATTTGGGTTTGGTCAGTTTCAATTTGGAATTGACCAGTATGTAATTGGAATCGCCCTTTGAAATATGAATAAGAATCCACAATCCAACACTACAGAATTTGAAGCTGTATCACGGCCGTTAGAGCTAGAGTTGCCAACAAAAAGAGAATCTGTGACAACCTACCACCATTTCCATCCACTTTGAATGGGATCCTCCAACCCATTTGGAGAAGAAAAGTGTGTGTTTGAGTGTGTTGTGCGTGAGAGAGAACAAGTAAAGATGGAGAGGTAGGTTGAGGTTTGACAAGTGTACGACTGTTGGATATTTAACATTAGTCCCTGAATGGAGATGATGGTATTAAAATTTCCACATTGTCCCTTTATTTTGATGATCTTATACATGACCCCCTTATTTTGTGCATGTGAGTGGCACATGGTCACATAACGGTATTACACAAGCGACGTTAGGGCTAGGGACCTCTGATGATTAAAAAAGGCCTACTTTAGTCAGTGGTGAAACATTTTGAAGTTGGGGGACTAATGATGAGTTTGGCCAAAGTTTAGAGACTAATGGTATACTTAACCCTATAATCTACTATCAAATCTTTTCTTTTTAGGCGATTCCAAAAAAAAGTGTTCACTTTTTAATATGTTTTCTTTTTGGGTAGTTACCTTTATCAATTATCAATTTAACTATTTTCGCGTGGGTATCCTCAAAAAATACAAACTATTATATAGAGTCGATTAGAATTTTTTTTAATTAGTGTATCGCGTCAAACATGACACGAAATACATTTTTCTTTTTAGTAACGGAGGAAGTACATGATTCTTTTTTAGGGTTTCCAGTGTTTTGTTAAGGGATGCAAAGGAAGTATTGTGACATAAAAACACGAAGTATAGAAAATACAAAAAAGAAAGTGCATTTAATTGATGTGTATTGCCCCATCATAGCGTTGATAATTTATGTAATGCATGCTTTTTCTACGAGTGTAGTATGCTAGCAGAGTGATTATTCTGCTTCTAATGCTACTGCTAACTTTGTTTTGTAGGATCGGAGGACCCCAATCATTTATGATCCAATGTGCTAAATGGGTAGATCATAAACATTGGCAACATAGACATGATAGTTCCTAAACGTTGCCAAAAAGCCTAAAACCTTTCTTCTTAGAGGAAGAGGGAACATAATCGACACCTACCGATTCCTTCACTCGGTCAGGTTCCTTGTGTTCCTCGGTAACCTCAGAATATCTCCCCGGCTCTGGTAGTTGTGTCGTTCTTCAAATTCTTCCTTAACATTTTCCCCAAATCCTCCTGAACCCTTAGCACTTTCAGTGTTGTTTTCCAACCCATCATAGAAGCTCACATCAATTTAGTTGAATTACGATGCATCATTTACCCCATCATTGTCAATGTGTCGACAAAGAGAGAAAACTATTGTGTCCTTTGTCTTCAATCCCTTTGCCTTCACAAACTCATTCCAACCCCTGGTGAAAACATAACTCCGACTACTCTTCCAATAACAATACCAAAATTCCCACACCCTCATTGACTTGTCGTAAAACACCAGCTGCACATCATCAACCTGTCAACCTCTTCCCATGAGTTCCTCTGTTTATCATAGATGTGAATCTGCTAGCCTTATGTCACCCCTAGGCTAGTTAGTATTGCAAATGGGACTGTACTAGGGATGCTGCAATGAAGTATAAGCATTCTTTGATTATCGCAGTGATTTTGGATGGGAGGGTCAAAGAGGAGTCAAAAAGTGATGTGGTGGATCTCAATGCCGAACCAGAAAACACTTATGTTAAACAACATAGTCGTACCAATGCGGGCCTTGTTGGTGGATGAGTTTTTGAACAATGAAGGCAAGGAGAAGGATGAAGCAGACCCTACATGCAAAGCTAGAACTGATCAAAGTGGTTCTCCTTCTGTCCCCAAAATCACTTTGGGAGTAATATGGTCTATGGTAGTATGGAACTCAGTGCTGATGTATGTTATATGAGCATGCACTTAAGTTATGAAATTTTCATGGTGGATTAACTAATTAAGTTACGGTCTAGATTTTGTTGTAGTTCTATTGTCAATGGCTTGTACATCACTATGTAATTAAGGCTTGCTTTCTTGAACTCATTTTCTAAATTACCTACCTCAATTGTATGCCCTTGATTAATCACATTTTGC
Source organism: Codonopsis lanceolata (assembly GCA_013146195.2). Classification (NCBI taxonomy): domain Eukaryota; kingdom Viridiplantae; phylum Streptophyta; class Magnoliopsida; order Asterales; family Campanulaceae; genus Codonopsis; species Codonopsis lanceolata. Next base: position 10,981,284 of record CM028378.1, on the reverse strand, counting down.
GGTCAATTAATTACTAATTTTCATTACAATACTGTTGATATGTTGTTTTCAGAATCATTATTTTGTTTTAATACTTTAATATTTTAATTTTCAAAACAAACTGCAAATTAGCACTCTACTTGGAAGAATTTTGTAGTTTTAAGAAGAGTAGGTCTCCTGTCACTACGAAAAAACTCAGTATTGCCATGGACACATTTCCTTGGTAATTTATACAAATTCCTTGGTAAAAGCAATTTACCGTGGAAAAAATTTCCTTGGCAAAAATCATACTTTTCCTTGGTATTTGCTCCCTTGGTAACGTTGCTGAGGAATCGTAATTCCTTGGTAACTTGCCTAGGAATTTGCCAAGGAATTGGTCCTTGGTAATGTCAGATCCATTATTTGAAAAATGGACATATTTCCTTGGGATATTTTTCTTACGAAATTGCCTACGAATATATTTCCTTGGTATAAATAAAAAATTATTATATATAATTTTTAATCTCCTTGCTAAATTTCCTTGGCAATATTTATTTTACCAATGAATATTTCCTTGCTAAAATTCCTTGGTATCTATTTATTATATTTAATATATTTATATTTTAAAGAATTCCAAGGAACTTTCCTTGGTAATATTCATGGCTAAAGTAAACTATTAAGAAATATTCCTTGGCAAAATTCCTAGGTAAAATGATGGTATATTTATTAATATTTATAAATAATATTTGCACCTGAACAAAATATTGAAAATCTTAATAAACATAAAAAAATATCTTTAACATATATTCATTTGAAACAATATCAAACACCCACTTGTTCATTCAAAACGATATCTAAATATCCACATTTGTCAAAAATCTCAACGATCAAAAAAGAACTTGATACAAAGATCTTGAATCTAATATCAGTTTGGTAAACAATTTCAACCCAAATTTTGAATCAAAACTCACAATGAACGAGGTGAAAATAGGATCAAGGAATGTGAATGTTGTCGCCCGTAGAATAAGGAGTCTGAGGAGAGGCTTGGTTCTGATTTTGCATGGATGACAATACTACTCTAAAAGCCTCTTGCCAGGCAGGCATTTTTAATATTTCAATAGCCTCTTCCGTCGTGGCGTCTGCTAAAAGTTGTGATGCTGTACAATTGCAATTCTTTGTTGATGATGAGGAACCACTACTATTGGATGTGATTACCGGAATGGAGTTGCCAAACCCGTAGAGACGATCCTTTCTCCCGGTATTACCCCCAACCTTCTTAACTGCTTCTCTCCAAAGAGACCCAAAAAACTTTGAGGCGTGGTCAAGTTGGGTTGTAGCCTCTTCTTCAGCCATAGGATCACTCTCCAGCTCATTCAATGCAACTTTTGAGTTATACTCATTCTGAACACAATAAAATAAATAAAACATTAACTGCCTAAACGAAAAAATAAACAAATAAACAAATAAATCAATGTATCATTACTGTTATCTAGAAATCGAGGACGTCATCAACTTATCGGCTTTGCCTAAAACAATGATATTGTTTTGCAAAAGAAAACCAATCCAAGTATTACAAATTCTTAACTCTTAAAATGACCCAAACACTTGTTTGATTCACCATTTTTCTAGAACATTATATATCAAATATTATTCCTTTACACATATCCAGTTTGTCACCTAACAAAATGTACAATATCATTTCCAGTTATGTGTTCAACGTGTTCAACTGCACGAGGAACCAAAAAGATGCAAGTTGGAACACATCACATATGCAAGTTTACAACACACTAATCACTGGTTTGAATATACTTACAAATGTTTCCTTTGCCTTTTCATCCACCCACCCGGTCTCCAAGGTAGGCTCAATATTAGGAGGGAGTGTCTTCTTGTGAGTGTATTGGAAGACATCAGCATCACCCACAACGACTCCAGGTGGGGCCGCATCAACCTACGAATATGCAATATGTGATTGACATTTAAAGTGATAAACATAAAGAAGATAGAGACATTATAAGTAATGACCACAACGTAAACAATCATAGAGGAGACATAGACATGGAAACAAAATTACAACATAAAAAACTTATCAACAAATTAGGCTCTTAGATATGTAGAGAAGAAGTAAGCTTACGAGTCTTTCTAAATGCTCGTCAATTGGAATTGATCCTACAGTTTGCATCGTCAACCCGAACTTACCCTTCAATCTATTTTCCTTATTTTTCCTTGATATTTCTTTACATTCAAATGACTCCCACCTTGCAATATGCTTTGCAAATACTTCTTCTCCCATCCAAGTTGGCTTTGTACCCTTAAGCCAATCCTTTTTAGCATCGCTAATAGCATCTGAATAACGTGCACTTGCCACTGAATTCCAGGCTTCGCGTATAACATCGTCGGTATACCCAGGCCATTCATTCCCCTACATACAACAAATTAAAAAAAAGAAATTTGTACAAATTAAAAAACTGGGAACATAACAGTTTGCACACGAAAAATTAGAACACTTTGTATATATACCTTGTTATCCTTGTGAGGCCCCCAGTAGAACTTTGCCTAAAATTTACATTTATAACATATAATGAAAACAATTATTTTCAAGCAAAAGATAAGTAATAAAATGTAAACTTAGGCCATCATCATTACAATATAAAATAAATTCAAAAACTACCTTAAAGGAATCCCACCATGCTTCTTTAACTTCATCGTTCACCATTTTAAACTTAGGCCAATACTCCAAACCTAATTTCTTAATCTCTTTACGGAAGAAACGGGGTGGCTCAGTACTACCTAAAAAGCTGACAAGATAATACAGGACAATTTCTTTAAGCATGAACACGTCTAAAAACAATAATATGAACACAAATTCTTTGTTTATATGCAAGAAATTATTTTAACATGACAAGTTTTTTCAGCAATACAAGAAAATATTTACCCTTTCTTGGCCCTATTCAGTCGGATAATGATTCTCCCATCAGAGCTTAACAATTCATCCCTTTTAGGAAGGGGAACCCGCTTAACAATGCGGGGGAAGCTGGTGGTCACAAACGGCTGGGGGACCAAAGTACAAGCCGGAGTTGTACCCGTTGCATCAACGGGTGTAGGAGCAGCCACTGTAGGGGTTGTGCCAATAGTGGTAGGAGAGGTTTCAACATGGGTGGCTGTGAGATTGGGTGTATGATTTGTACCATGTGAGGTGGAGGATTGAAAATGAGAATTATTTAATGGATTATATGAGGCTGATGTGGTGGGGGTACGATTAGCACTATGCGATGGGGTATAAGATAGACCCCCTCTACCATAACGTTTCCTAGGTGCCATGTCTACAAAAAAAAAATACAAATTAGATTTCGATAAATAACATCAAAACGTTATTGTCATACTCTATAAAAATAATTCCAAAAAAACCAAGAATATTATTTTGGATAGTCAATAATAACAAAAGTTTAATGTATCACACATATGTTAGTTTCAACATTTATGAAAAAACCACATGCAATAACAAAGCATCTTAATCTTCTTCTTCCTCGTCATTTTCATCTTCATCCTCATCATTTTCATCTTCAGATGAGTGCTCTGGTTCTGATCCTAGATCTGATTCTGATTCTGATTCCACCTCAACTCTATTATCAAATGCATGTGTGTTAGTTTGTGGTTGTGACAATTCGTTGGGGTCAATTTCTTCAATATCTCCTTCCCGAGCGAGAGTGTGAGCATCGTCCGCAATATCTAATACAATAATAGGCGGAATAGGCATAACATCCTCTTGTAGACATCTATCAAGCGATGATGACAATGAAACTGAACCAATGGGGCTTTCACTATAATGGATGTCGATGTTTCTCCTCGCTTTAGTTTTCCACACAGCACACCACTCACTTCGATTAGAATTTGGCTTTGTCGTTCGAGGGTAATGTGAGTAGTAAACTTGTTCTGCTAGGATGAAAACATCATGTCCTCGGTGTTTTGACTTGATATCTACATCTACAAGATCATATATAGCATGCTTCCGAACACCAGTTATCGAGTTGCGCCAATCACACTTAAACAAAACCACATTGTTCATGTGACCTGGGTAACCCAATTCAACAACCTCATTCAGCACACCGTAGTATTCTTGACTCCCCCTTAGGCTCACTCCACTATGTGATGTTACCCGAAAATCATTAAATTCTGAAGTGCGGAATGCATATCCATTAACAAAATACCCTTTGTACAAATTGACAAGTCGGTGCGGCCCCATGAGCAAATACCTACATTTGTGCAACTCTTCATCCTCCCGATGTTGTGTTGCCTACATATAAGAGAAAATTGTGGTATTTATGGAAACGTGCACAAGTAAATTTTTGAAATATATTACATGTTTTAAAGAAGGGACTTACGTAATGTCTAAGCCATTCTTGTATTTCAACATCTGTCGTATTTGAGAACTCAACAGGTGAAAGATTTGGACATCTCTTCTCAAGTTCTTCCTCATAGAGTCTACATTAACCATGCAAGTTAATGAACAATGCACGTGGGATATCGAAGCACAATTAAGGATCAAATAATTGAACAAGTAATTGATAGCTTACCGAATATAAGGTTGTAGCTCAGGACAATTCATGATGACATACAACCCAGCCGCACGGATCTCATCAGGTGTAAGAAACCTCGTATGTACTGGTCTTTTACCAAGGAATCGACCTGACGGGGTATTTTTTGGAAGAACTCGTCACTTGCACCCCTTTCATCATCATTACGAATATCCTTGTTTAACCTACTACGTACCTCAGAGCTAAGGTAACGAGCACAGAACGTGGCTACCTCTTCGGCAAGCACTGCCTCAGTGATACAACTTTCAACGGCTGAGTTATTTTTTACCTTCCTCTTTAAACGATTAAGAAACCTAATGGATAAAGGCAATATGTTAAAAATTAAGATAATATTTCAATGTGGTTGAACTTAAGAAGTAAGTTTGTACCTTTCAAATGGATACATCCACCTATACTGAACCGGGCCGCCTACCCTAGCTTCATATGCTAAATGGATAGAGAGATGTTCCATAGAGTCAAATAATGCCGGAGGGAAGATTTTCTCCAATTTGCAAAGAGTAACAACAATACTTGCCTCCAAATCTTTCATATGCTCCACGCTCAACGAACTTGCACATAGACACCGGAAGAACTCACATAACTCTGTTATTGGATTCCATATGCTAGGTGGCATCAACTCTCGCAATGCAATAGGGAGGAGCCTTCCTAGGAAGACGTGACAGTCATGGCTCTTCATGCCGGACATCTTACAATGATTCATGTCAACACAAGCACTTAAGTTAGAAGAATAACCATCAGGGAGCTTAAGTTCTGTCACCCACTTCAATAGAGCACATTTTTTCTCCTTAGTAAGGGTATAAGCGGCAGATGGTTTGAGTAGCTTCCCACGTATTTCCTTTACTTCTAAGGGCCGACGATTGCATAACTCTGCAAGGTCAAGACGTGCTTTTATGTTGTCCTTTGTTTTTCCCTTGACATCCATGATTGTGTTAAAAATGTTATCAAATATGTTTTTCTCGATATGCATCACATCAAGCATGTGTCGCACAAGAAGATCTTTCCAATAAGGCAACTCCCAGAACACACTCTTCTTAATCCAATTATGGCTTACTCCAAACCCTGCATGTCTTTCGTTGACATATTCTTTCCCAAAGAGATTATCCGGTAGCTTCTCAACATCTGCTAGAACCTCCTCACCGATCAACACGCGTGGTGGTTCATCTAAGATTACCTTCCCCTTGATAAAATTCATTTTGTCCTTTCTGAATACATGTCCATCTGGTAAGAATTGTCTATGACAATCAAAGAAGGAAGTCTTGCCACCTTTTGTTAGCCTGAAGCCTTTAGTTTGACCCATACATACAGGGCAAGCCAATTTTCCATGTGTACTCCAGCCCGATAACATTCCGTAAGCAGGGAAGTCACTCACAGTCCACATGAGAGCCACTTTCATTTGGAAGTTCTGTTTTCGCGACGAATCATATGTTGTACAACCATTTTTCCATAAATCATTCAACTCATCTATGAGTGGCTGCAAGTAGACATCTATGTTTTTACAATATAATTGATGCTTGCAGTCTCGCGCTCGATTATCTCTATCGTTTGGACTGGGCGCACGAAAAAGAGCATAACTTTTGACTCGGGTGGAGTTACGGCGCCCGTCGCATATCAAAACGAAGCTCTCAAAAAGACGAACAAAATTAACCGAGTTAAACTCGGTTATGAGCATTTTTTAAGGCCAAAAAACGTCGTTTAGATAGTGTTACGGGCAATTGAAGTTTTTTTTATTAGTTTCGGGTTTTTTTGTAATTTCAACTATTTATTGTTTTGAGAGTTTTGGTCATATTTAAACACTTTTAGGGTTGTTTGAGAGGCATTTTTTGTCGTTTTATGAACAAGTTTTTTTCTCAATTCTGGTATTCATTGAATCAACGAGAATTGATGCCTAGATCGTGGTAGATTTGTGAACCTCAACAGGATTTGGAAGATCAACGCTGGTAGTCGTGTGCGATCTCAACATCTTGATATTTATCAGTTACTTTTAATTACCTTCCGCTACATCAATAATCAATATGTTTATAGCAAATAATATATATATTTTTTTAAATTCGACTCTGAAAGTGAAACATCTCAAGATAGTATGATTGACTCTTTGCTTGGAACGGAGGGTAATATGGTAAAACAATTTTTTTCTTCCCATCAAAGATCCGAGCCGCTAATCATGGACCGTCGTCTTCTTTTGCATCTCATGTCAGATATCGTCTTATGAAATCAGAGTTTGTGTTTCTTATATATTATAAATTTTTTGAAACGAACTTGAGAATTTTATATGTAATATCATAAATTATAAAAAATAAAATTTTTATACCATTTAAAAAAATACTTATACAGAGATGAGTATTCTAATTTTTGTAATTATGATGGTGGTTAGATACGTAAATATTAACTAAGTAATTAAGATATATATATATATATATATATATATATATATATATATATATATATATATATATATATGTGTGTGTGTGTGTGTGTGTGTGTGTGTGTGTGTATTTATATATTAGTTTTAAATATATCTAATATAAAATAAACATATTGTTATATATAAATATAAGTATTTTTCTATTGAGAAACACATATAATAAATTTATATGTGTGCGTGTCTAAATTATATATATATATATATATATATATATATATATATATATATATATATATATATATATATATATATATATATAATAGATCATAAAATACCCCAAGGATTTCACCAAGGACTTATTTCCTTGGTATTTATTCCTTTGCAATTTCCTTGGTGATTATGGCGGGAATTTTTCCCTCAATTTTTTTCATGGTTTTCATAATTGCCTAGGAATATATTCCTTGGTAATTTTGGAGGGACATTTTAGAGCCAAAAAACAAATTGGATCCAGAACATATTTCCTTGGTAATTTCCAAGCTAAATACATTCCTTGGTAAATTCCATGTAAATTCCCGTATGAATTATTTTCCTCACAAAATTCGTAGGTATTTCCCATGGAATTTAAGTTCCTTGGCCAAATCCTAGGAAATTTCCCTACGAACATAACTCCTCTCTGAATTCCTTGGCAGTCACCATGGAAAATATATTCCTTGGTAATTTCCTCAGCTTATTCGGGTAATAGAATTCCTGGGTAATTTCCATGGGAATTACCATGGAATTATATTTCCTTGGTAAATTGTCCTTGGTAATACCGAGTTTTTTCGTAGTGTGTAAGATTCTAAGCCGTAAGATGGTATATCACTTTTTTACAACACGCGGTGGGTGGGGTCAAAGGTATCCGTCAAAACCAGAGATGGTGTGGCAGCTGCTATTAGTGTATTTACGTTATACTAAGTGTCTCTCCTTTTTCTTTTGTTAACTCAATTTTTGCTTGAGTAATTTTTGTTAATATAATAATTGAGAAAGAACATCTTTAATGAAAAATTAAGCATGCCCAACCCTTGTATCTTTCTGGTAAGCCTGACAATTGTAACCTATTACCCATTAACCCACTAATTATCCAACCCATTAATATTTTTGGGTTGAAGCGGATAACCCGTTTTGACCCAATAATATTAATGAGTTGGGTTATGTCGGGTTAAAATGGGTTGGAGCCGTTATCCATTTTGACCCGTGACTTTTTATGTTATGAATATATGTTTTTTTGGGGGAAATTTTTGGGTTGAAACGGGTCGACCTGCTTTAACCCGCCACCCGTTTCAACCCGACTCATTCTGACTCAACACATTTCAACCCGTTTGACATTTGGGTTCTAATGGATTTCGACCTGACCTAATTATCAATAAGATAGGTGTGGACGGTTGGGAGAATCAATGTTGATATCCATTGTATCTGCTGCCTGATAACAGAAGCAATTCCTCCGAGACAATAAACAATGGCTGCAACAAAAACATGGACAAGTGGAGCTTAGGTAATAGTGTAATATATTTGGTGCTTGTTTGGTGGAGCGTTTTGACAAAAACGCTAGTAAAAAACGAAGCGTTTTCTCTTTAAAATTGTTTCAATACAACGTTTTAAAGCCCTCCAAAAATGTGTTGTGTTTACAACTATTTTATTTATAAAAATAGCATTTTGAAATAGTTTTCCAAACATGTTTACAAGAAAAAAAATTATGTTTTGAAAATGATGCGTTTTAAAAACGTTGCGTTTAGAAAAAACTGCACATCTTGCCGTTTCTGTTGTTGTGACTTGAGACCAAGGTTGGGATTGAGGTTTGCAGAACTGCTGCCAATAGACTTGGCTCTAGCTCAACATCTCCACTAGATAAGAATTCTGTATTGGAAATAATATATGTATATATATAAACCATGAAAATGGTGGAGTACTATCTTTTACAACCACTTGTCATTTGGGTTTTATAGTTACATTTTTTAATTTTAAATTAAATTATGATTCCAATTTTTATCATTTTCGTAATTTCATAAATATATGATGTTTTCGGTTGCTATCATTTTTTAATGACATATTTCATTATGTTTCCAATTGTTAAACATTTTTTTCATTTAATAATTTTTGATGTTTCCAATTTTCATTTTTAGGGAATAAAAAGTTAGTGGTTTCACAAATATGTTCCGTTACGAGGGATTCGACCCTTTGTCTACAATAAAGCATTGTTTTAACTTTTAATCAATGTATTATGGGCTTATGAAAAAGAAACTTAGAAACATCACTTAATTTTTCCATGAAAACAAAAAAGAGCAATATAGAGACAGATGACGATTCTTCTTTCTGTTGTAATTGATGTCAAGCAAGGTCGTCATGATAGAGACCAATGTTCATTCTATATTCATCAATTTTTGAATTACTTACATGTAGGAATTTGTTATATTCCATGCAAATAGTCCATTCATTTGATTAAAGCATTCATAAAAAGTAAGAGCAAATTATATCTACATTTTACAGCAACTTGTTTACGGAATATATTGATAATAAGCTTAATTTTTCCATGATGCAACGACATTCTTGCTAATCAAACCAACATTTTCATGAAGTCAATTGCTTAGCACCATAACATGACGCTTTTGCCTTCAATCCGTTTCCCTTCACAAAATCAGCCGTGGCCTTTCCTTTGATTTCAAGACAGACTTATACGAAGTTGAATTGCTTGATAAGAATAAGATATTCCTAATCTCTAATTACAATAAAGCAGGCTAATCAATCAAGCTAATTGACTGTGGACAGAAGGATACAATAAATCAAGCTAATCAATCAAGCTAATTGATTATGGACAGAAGGATACAAAAATGTTTTCAAAGCAGACTAAGAAGATTTTGTGCTGCTGCTATCAAAAATGGAGGACAAATGAGTCTTACCTTTGAAAAACAAGCAAAATAAAATAAACCTAATAAACAAATAAAGAAAACTAATAAAAACGATAATTGGGATTTTTCTTGCGAGGACCGGTTGTTCTGACTGTGACTGGAATTGAAGCAGGATTGCACATCCGAAAACTATGATGTGAGGTTTCCAAATTTAGAGCTTCAATCTGAGAGGTGTCATTGCTCGGATCGTCATCCTCAAAAGTTTGTAGAACGACAAATTTATTGGGAGAGATAAAGTTCAAAGTTTCTTCTTGATGTATATTCTCTGTATCGTCTGTCAATTTACAAGAAAGATATTGAATTAATGTTTTTAGTCCAAAATTTTGATCATCCATTTCTTCACATATCAAGCAAATTCGGTTATGTTTTCGGATGTTGTTTCATACTTTCATTTACAACCATTCTTGTTTTCTTGGAATCCTATCAATTGTATGTCACAAACCCTAGCTAGATCTAGCTAATTGAAAAGGAAAGTTCAGTCTAATCTATCACGGAATCTGACGGATCCTAGCTAATACATACATTGTACCTTGGCAAAAATATGTATGCAATATAAAATCTTACATGTATCGTGAAGAAGAACGACAAGATTCGTAAGCTAATCTATAAGAGAAAAAGGGAGAAGTTGATTTCGTGATCTTCACGCAATTCATAATTTCTTTTCACTAGTTACTTGATCTTTTTCGTTTTAAGTAGAGAGATCAAGATAAGGATAGAATGGTCCACTATATTTGGTTGTTGGTCTTGTATGTTACATACCCCTTACGGACATTACTTTTAAAAGGACCGACATGATATAGGCATCCTAGGAATAATTAAATCATTGAATAACCTAAGACGAGAGAAAATATGATGTTTTGGGGTGTCCCACTTACAAATATACGGAAATATATGCAATTGTTGATGTACTTTGAGTGTCATTATATATTAACTCTTCACGTAAATAAGATTTAATAAAACTAGAAATCTTGAGTATGATATAAACAATGTAATATAATCATTTTAACTTCTTATAGACAATGTAATATAATCATTTTGATTATTTGTAATTAGTTATGAATTTTTAAAAAGAGTAAAGAAAGAAAAAAAAATGTACAATCTTCACTGGGAAAAAAAAATTAAAAGAATATGTTGAAGGATAATTTAATAATGGTCTAAAACATTCATGTGCAATAAAAAAAATACTTTTCAAAAAATTAAAGGTATTATCACATAAAAACATGAAGAAAAAAAAGTGATTTACTATTTGGGAGAGTTTAATCGCCCTTGTGTCCGACCCGTCTTACAGGATTAATCTTGGGCTTAGCATAGAGACTCCTTTGGGAAACCAAAAAAAAAAAAAAAGTGGATAAATTCGGGTCAGTCACTTTGATAAGTTTTTCATCGCTAGAGTAGCTTTTTTTTTAATCGAAAAAAGTCACTTTTTAGGACGAAAAGACTACGATACCCGTAATGAGTCTGAGTCGCTACAGATCACTCATTCAACTGTTACAAAGACCTCGTTGATAGTGTACACTATGCAGTAAGGCTCCGTTTGTTTTACGGAAAAACATTTCTAGAAAATGATTTTTGGAAAATCATTTTCGGAAAATGAAAAGATTTCATCTTCAGACGTTTGGTAAATCTTTTGAAAATATGTCAGAAAACATTTATGCGTGTTTTGCAAACACACGAAAAATGTTATAAAAAAACAATATATGAATAAATACAAAAAAATATGTTTAAATATTAATGCACATATTGAATATAAGATAGTGTTGAACTTTAAGTAGTTTTTCTTTAATAGCCCTCAATTTATCACTAGTGGTATGAAATCAATAAGGTTTATCTTTTTTTAATCTCACAATTACAAATAAAAAAATTTATAATTGATATGAAAAAAACCGTTTTAAAATAGAAAATAGACAATGTTTAGGATGTATCTAAATAATATAGTTGACACTAATTTTAGGACGTAGTGATTATTTATTAAAATTATAATTTATAAATAGTGCGCACAAACTTTATTTATATTTCTAAATAATTTATTTGTTAGTGTAATTGTGAAAGGGGACGGAGGGTACCCGAACATTTGGAAAATGATTTACGGAAAATGAATCCGTAAGTCATTTTCCGGAAAAAAAAACATTTATTTTCCGTTGACTCGAAAAATATTTTACTTTAACTATATTTTCCTAAGGCTACCAAACATCAAAAAATTAATGAAAAAAACGTTTTCCGGAAGTCATTTTCCATAAAACAAATGGAGCCCAAAAATAGGTAAAAACCAAAACTGAAAACTGGAGGTTGTTGAAAATGAATGCGGTTTGCGTGAATAAGTGACAACCGACAAGGTTATACAGCTAACAGGACGTCATACTCACATGGCTATCACCTTCGAGACCCTTCTCTTCTTCTATATAAAGGGCTTTGGTATCAGCTATTCTCCATCACCCTTCTATCGCATAGCTAAGCTCGCCCTCCCTATAAACCCTACCCCTAAACAATCAATCTAAGTTGCCGTTCTGCCAAACTGTGGTACTTTGATTTCTCCTTTATTTTTTCCCGATTTGATTTCATTATGTTGTTTTTAGGGTTTATTTTGTGTTGCTGATTCTTCAATTTACAACTGAGATTTTGAATTAATGTTTTAGTCCAAAATTTTGATCATCACTTTCGTCTCAAATTAAGCAAATTCTGTCATGTTTTTGGCTGTGGGTTTTCTGTGCATGTTGTTTCATTTGTAGATCCATTCTTGGAATCCTATAAACTGTAATTCATAAGCCTAGATCTCTCTAGTTTGTAATAGATTAGTACAACCAAGAAGTTGATTACGTGATCTCCACGCAATTCATTCCGACGTAGTGAAGTATATAAAAGACAGTAATTTTTTTCACTGGTTGCTTGATCTTCTTCATGCCAAATACATTATCTTTACCATATGACCAAACAGCCCAATTGTATCATATGTTTGCCAAGTTCAATTTCGTTAACAGACACTCCAAAACCGCTTCCTGATACAAAAGCTGCATTGTCGCAAGTTCATACAAAAGATTTGTTTCCATTTTCACTTTCTGTTAGTTCTTTATTGGCTTATAGATTCTTTTAATGACAACTCTAACGTATTTCCCTTTTAGGAATGAGATCTGCGGATTACAATGAAGAAGCAAGAACTTCGTGAAAAAGCGAATAATACTCTTCTGGATAACTCACCATTTGAGGAATGGATTGATTTACTGCAGAACCGGCTACTCAAAGCCATTATAGAAATAGGCCTTAAATGTAAGAGCTCCCTTCCTTTTGTTTAATATCCAATATCCATCCCTTTTCTTCATCTTTAAAATTCCTAACTCTCTCTCCACGTCACTCGTGCTCTCAGATATTATGATGCATATAATATCTGAATTTTGGATGGGAACTCATGAAGTCGATGGCGTTGTGAATGGAGGATCATTGGAAACCATGGCTGGCTCGAGTAAAGGAAATGTGAGCCCAACATCTTGGATTGCCCGTAACCCCAAAGTTCTAGGCGATAAGGTTGTCGAGGAGTGGGGCAATTATCTCCCTTTTGTTCAAGGTAACACCACATCCCAGTTTTAATTTGTTATTTCAAATTTTATGATTCAATTTCTTACTTTAATTGACTAAGTTATTGCTTCAGTCAACTGAGTTATTATTGTTTTTATCATATATTGGGATGATTTGTTTAGGATGACTATCTTTCATTGGCTTAAATATCAATTTAGTCACTACTTTTACCAAAAATTCCATACTCATTTAACATTTTCTTCCTTTAAATTAATCACTCTACTTTGGGATTGATGCTAATTGAATGTTTGTAGATGATTCGTGGCTCTCGTTTGACAAGCCTAGGGCATTTCAAGAAGGTTAACTTTGGTGGACAACAACCTCACGGGATACATACCACAAGGTATCGGCGAGCTTCGCAGGCCAACCTCGAAGTCCTCTCATTATGGAACAACTCCCTTACCGGAACATTGCCGCAAAAGTTGGGGCTAAATTCGAAAATGCAAAAGCTCGACGTTAATGCACTCAAAAAATCATTAGAGGAAGGAAGTTGTATCTATTTTAGTCATTTTGAAGATTTTCGTCCAACATAATGAACATAATTTTGCTTCTTGTGTGTAACTTTTAGTTTATCTTGTCTTATTTGTAATATGTATACATAATTAATAATTATTAATCAAATTAAAGGTCGGATGCAGGATGGAATTAATTAATTTTACTAGCATATGACATTTATTCTCTTCCAATTTTTTATTTAAGGACAAACAAACATCTCTCCTTCACTCAGTTATTGATGTATTTTTTATTTTGTAACTCTTAGAGTTTAGATATGGAGATCTTTATATTTTGTACACATTTTAGTCCCAAGATATAGACATTTAATTTAACTGTTTATCTTTAAAATGTTTCAAAATGTAGTTTTTTTGTGCTTAATGTAAATTAGATATATATATATATATATATATATATATATATATATATATATATATATATATATTTGAATTTCCTTTTGATTTAGTTTATTTTCTTCTAAAAGGATTTGAATATTGGTTTTCTACAAAAATTATGAATTTTGTGATGTTACAAAAATGTGGGCATATAAACTATCGATACTATAAAATTGTGTGTTGTCTTTTACAAATTAATATATGAACAAAATTAACATTTAATTTATTAAACCATCCACCATTTATTTAAAGACAAAAAAGTAAATTTATCATGATAAAAGATAATATTTGCACAAAAATAACCATAATTTATTAAATCACTCACCATTTAATAAGGTCAAATAAGTAAATTTGTCATGGGCTAATTAATTCTGATGTGCCCGGCCCAAGCCAGGTCACGAGCAAAGCATGAGCCATCATCACGTGTCAATCACGTGTAAAATTAGTGTGGGACCTGCCAGCCTGGAGGACAAAGTAACAAGGCATCAAGCAATGGATAAAGCAACTCCAACATAAGCCTCGCCGGGCATAGGCCTTGTCTGTTCGACCAGGGGCCATGCCCGGGGACCACACTCACACCGGGCAAAGAATCTAATTCATCTCGTCCAAACCTGGTCGAGCACTAGCCTTGCCTGCCCGACCAGGGGCCACGCCCGAGATCTACACTTACCTCAAATCAGTTTGCACCAGATAGCCGGACAGAGCCTTGCTCGCCTAGGCACGCATCTAGCCGGAGACTCCAGAAACTTGCTCCCCAATACAAGTCAAAGGTTTCCTTATCCGAGCAGAACACTTGCCTTATCTGCTCCTACATTCACGCAGCTAGTCATCTGTCATGCCTACAATTAAGGGATTCCACCATTAATTGGCTGGGTATCAATGGAAACTAAATCTCATCAGGATTTTAGGTCAATTGGGGCCAATAATACCCCTCCATAAACCACAAACAAGGTACGCATACTTCCTTGAGCCTAGAACCTTTGTCAAATTCTCTTTTGACTTATACATACGATACTTACTCTTACGCCGGAGTGGTTTCGCAAGGCCAAGTCTTGCACTTCAACTAAGGTTCTTTAGTGTTCTTAACCACGTTCAAGGAGGCAGATCAAACCCAGATATCCAACCCATCACATGGACGGCCCAAGCTGCATTTTTGTCACATCAGTTTGGTTCCGTTGCCAGGAAATTTTAAGTTTCAAAACTTTCTTCAAGGTTTTCCGGTAAGATTCTCAAAATATGTGTTATTGTAATGGCTGGCAAGGGAAGCAAGCATCACGTCATCATTAGCCACCACCAGGCTGACAGCCATCTGGCTGGAAACAACAACCCACCACTTGGGGACTTGCCACCAAGGGCTCCCCAAGGGGTCCAAACAAGGAATCAAAAGGTCGTGGCATGGCACGCGGCTCACGATGAAAATGTCCCTTATGTTGAGGAGCAGCTGTCTCATCATGCTAGCCAGAATCAAACAAGCCAGCGAGATGCTCGCCAAGTCATCAACAAGCAGAGGGATGCTCGTGCTCAAGACTTAAGGATTCAACTGAACCGTCAGCGGGAAAATGGTCAGGGAAGTCAAGTTAGCCAGCCTCGGCAAACCCCTAACCAACAGACACTGCTCTGCAAATCCAAGCGGTGTATTACAACAAGATGTATGTACTCAATCAGTAATTGCTCGCCTTGGGCCATGCCCCGGTTCAAGTTGCAGATTTGGCTCTGCTCGTTCTCAGCAATCCAGCACTTGTTGGTGATGGCCAGGCCTCCCAACCTTTGCTCGCTCCGAGCCGACGGATTCCTTCCGTCATTCACGTACCCTAAAAGCAAGCCAATGAAATGCAGAATACAGATGATCAGGCGGAAAGTAGATACAGCTGCCAGAATCTTTCCCACAAGCATCATCGTAGACAAGATCACCATGCCTGGGTTGAGAGCCACAGTCATCGCAAAGCCCGTGAATATGTAGAGGGAGAGTCATCCCAGGCTAGGCACAAGCCACGAGTTGAGCGAGAAGCGGAAGCTTCGTATGAACCAACCTTTTGCCTAGAACCAGCGCGCAGTCGGTAGTCAGACCCCGCCCACTTGTCCAAACTCACCGTGGACGCAGAAAAACAACTGTCCGAGCGGATGGAGGCCATGAAGCGAGACATGGGCAAACAAATGGCCAATTTAGCCGTGGCCAAGCCCGGTTATAGAGCTCCGAAGCAGCTGGAGGGCAGTCCGTTCACTCCAGAAATCGAGAACGCGCCACCCGTGTAAGGAGTCATCTTTCCATAGTTTGAAAAGTATTTTGGGAAGACGCGGGCAAGTGACTAGCTCAGATCATTCGAGGCACAAATCCGGATGGTCACTTACGTGGAGGCTCTAAAGATGCGAGCATTTGAGGGTGCTCTTCAGGGAAAAGCACAGGCGTGGTTGGCAGAGTCCCCCGGGGATCGATTGGCAGCTGGGAGATGCTTCGAGAAAAGTTCTTGGAGGAGTTTGGCACAACAGGTCCCACGCCCAAAAACAGATTTGATCTCAATAAGATCAAGCAGGGTGATCACGAGTCATACATCAGCTACTTAAAAAGGTTCAAGGAGATGCTCGATCAGGTAACGACTACCAGTGATCCTCGAGATCACGTTCTGCTACGTAAATAATATGAGAGCCGGCCTCTTGAAAACAATGCTGGCTATGAATCCGAATGCCTCAAAGGGAGAGCTATTGGCCAACTCCCACCTCTTCTGCTCGACTGAGAATGTCAAGGGCGACAAGCCCAAGAACAAAGACAAGACTTAAGACAGCTCGGCCATGCCAGCTGACTAGAGCCAGGGGGAATAACCTCCCGAGCAGAGACATGAAGCGCACATCAACTCATGGACAAAGATTCAATGAATTACAATTCACCCCGCTGAACACTACCTACGAGGAGATCATGTTCCAGATTGGGGATGCTTTGCCAGTTCCCTACCCGCTTGACCCTGAGCTCACTCATACCTGGGACAACATGAAGTATTGCGATTACCATCATGGTAGCAGCCATACAACAGAGGAATGCAATGTGTTGAAGCGAGAAATACAGAAGTTGATTAATGCAGGTAAATTGGATCGCTTCAAAAGGGATCAGGGAGCGGGCAACAATGCAAATAATGACCGACAAAGGAGGCCCCCAAGAGGAAGAGGTGGCCAGGCCCCTCAGATTCAGGGGGTAGTTAATGTGATCCATGAAGAGCTCTCGTCCAATACTCAGATATGGAAGCATATATACTCCCTGTCTAAGGCCATGTACTCTTCAGCAATATAGCGAGTAGGTGAGCCCAGTATCTACTTCACCCGCAGGGAGCTAGCGAGCACATCTCTAGCATCCGAGCAACTGCTAGTTATTTCCTGTGTGGTAAAAAATTGGCAAGTACATAGAGTGCTGCTGGACACTAGGGCATGTAGAGACATCATGTACTACTCTTGCTTCAAGGGGTTAGAGTTGTCAGACACCAGGCTCAAGCCTTATCTGGGGAAGCTTGAAGGGTTCACCAACCATCAAGTGAGTGTCAAGGGCACCATCGAGTTGGAGGTCTTCATGGGAGACGAGGCTCAAACGCGAACAGAGATGATTACTTTTCTGGTGATTGATCTCAAATCCGCTTGCAACTGCATCCTGGGTGCCCCGGCCATGGCCAAGTTTCAGATGGTCACTTCCATTCCCCACCAAAAGGCTAAGTTCTACACTGAGGCTGGAGTGGGGATTCTCAACAGTAAGCCACGGGCAATGCGAGGGTATGTTCGAGATTCCCAAAGGAAGAAACAGAGGCTGATCGTGGACACTCTCAAGCAAACAGCCACAACTCTTGAGAAGGAACCCGCTACTAGCATCACACCGAGCCCGATCTCCATTAACAATATTGAGCTCGGGGAAGCATCTGGAACAGCGGTACTGATGCAGGTTGACGAGGCCTAGCACACTCCAGCACCAACAAACTCTTGGCGTAAGTCCCGGTGTCCCGAGGCACAAGACATTGAAATGGATACTTTGCAAGTTCGAGACGAACCCGAGATCCAACCAAAGGGCGGAATGGAAGAGATCATCATCAACCCTGCTTATCCCGAGCAAAAAATTAAATTCTGGAAGGCCATGCCTCCTGAAGCTCGGGGAAAATTGATCGAATTGCTCAAGAGCAGCCTTGATGTGTTCGTATGGACCATTGAGGATATGCATAGAATCAGTGAAAGCATTGCTCGCCATGACTTGAATGTCGATCCAACTTTTCGACCCATTCAATAGCGACCAAGGCAGTACTCCCCCGAGAAAAGTGCAGCGATCAAAACAAAGGTTGAAAAGCTCTTGAAGGCCGACATCATCGAAGAGATCCAGTACCCAACCTGGCTAGCAAATGTGGTGATGGTCAAAAAAGCCAACGACAAATGGCGCATGTGCGTTGACTTCGTGAACCTTAACAAAGCCTGCCCAAAAGACTGCTACCCGCTGCCACGCATCGACATGCTCGTATATGCCATGGCCGGGTTTGAAATGATAAGATTTCTGGATGCGTACTCAGGGTACCACCAAGTAAGAATGAACGAGCAAGACAAAGCCAAAATAGCTTTCTGGGCAGCCGGGGGCCTTTACTGCTATAAGATGATGCCCTTTGGACAGAAAAATGCAGGGGCCACTTATCAACGCATGGTCAACAAGGTCTTTGGCTCCCAGCTTGGCAGAAACATGGAGGCCTACATTGATGACATGGTAATCAAAACCAGAGGCCGCGACCATACTCTAGACCTCGTTGAAACATTTGCCAATCTGCACAAACACAATATGAAGCTGAATCCGAGCAAGTGCGCGTTTGGGGTCCGAGCAGGGAAATTTCTCAGATTTATGGTCAACCAGCGTGGGATAGAGGCAAATCTGGAGAAGATCCAGGCTTTACTTGAGATGGAGCAGCCTTATTGCATCAAGCACATCCAGCCACTAAACGACAGAATCATCGCCCTTGGTCGCTTCATCTCCCGGTCACCGGACAAGTGCCTTCCGTTCTTCAAGATCTTGCGCGGCAGTAAAGGGTTCGAATGGAACGAAGAATGTGCCAGAGCCCTAGAGCAGTCAGGGAATATCTTGGCAATCCTCCACTCCTTAGCAGCCCCATACCCGGGGAGCCTTTGTACGTGTATCTAGCGGTCATAGACCAGGCTGTAGCCGCTGTTTTAGTTAGAGAGGAGGTAGGAATTCAAAAACATGTGTATTATGTATCAAAGGCCCTCAGTCCTATTGAGGGTCGTTATTTTAATGTAGAAAAATTAGCTTACTCGCTTGTCATAGCTGCCCGAAAGCTAAAGGCTTATTTTTCTGCACATGTAATCATAGTATACATAGACGCGCCACTGCGCAAAATCCTCTACAAGCCCGTATCATCAGGTAGACTACTCAACTGGTCAATCGAGCTAACTGAATTCCACATCGACTACTTGACCATACGGGCAATCAAGGCTGAAGCCTTGGCTGACTTCTTAGTAGATACAAGCTTTACTCAGCAAGCAAAAGGAATCTGAAGCTCAACAACCAACAGAGTATGGGCACGAACATCTTCCTCAGCCTCGGCCGGCCTATTGTTGGGACCTTTAGGTGGACGAGGCAGTGAGCAAAGTCGGGAGCGGAGCCGGCATCCTTCTCATAGCTCCCAAGCAGATCACGGAGTTCGAATTAGCCCTCCAATTCAAGTTCCCTGCTTCCAATAACGTGGCCGAATATGAAGCAATCATCGCTGACCTCGAGCTCGCAGCCAATATGGGCGTTGAAGTGGTCACAGTGTACTCGGATTCACAACTAGTAGCGAACCAAGTCCAGGGGGAGTACATGGTGCACCACCCTTCCTTGGTCAAATACTGCGAGCTTGTCAAGGAAATCTTGAAGAATTTCAAGTTCTAGGAGATCACCAGAATTGATCGAGCTGACAACATGCGAGCAGATTACTTATCCAAGATCGCAGAGGTGAATCTAGCACTACTAAATCCGCCACCATGATCGAAAGCACTTGGAAACTCGCCATTAACGCACTGCTGGTAATGGACATTGAGTCAGCGGTCAAGAGCTGGATTGACGACTACAAGGACTACATCGAGCAATGAATTCAGCCCGTAGAAAAAGTCAAGGCCACAACAATTCGGAGCCAAGCTTGTCGCTACTCGGTAGTAAGGGGAATCCTATACAAGCGATCTATGGTTAGACCTATGCTTCGCTGTGTTCCCCTAGAATTAACCGAGGGCGTTCTGTACGGGGTCCACGAAAGAGAGTGTGGTGGCCATCCGGGCACCCGAGCTTTAGCAGAAAAAGATTCTGCGCACAGGATACTACAGGATTACCCTTAGAAGAGATGATGAAAAATATGTCCGCGGGTGTGACAAATGCCAGCGGTACGCAGACATACCAAGGCTACCCTCTACTATGCAAACCCCGGTAGTTGCAGCCTGGCCGTTCGACATGTGGGGAATCAATCTTATCAGTTCTTTTCCCCTAGCGCAATACAAGTACAAGTACGTGGTTGTCACTATCGACTATTTCACCAAGTGGATCGAAGCAAAGCAACTGGATAAGATTTCTGGCGTAAATGTCCTTAAATTTGTCCATGATCAAGTGTGGTGCTGGTTCGGTCTTCCACGAGCAATCATTTCTGACCATGACACTCAATTCTCGAACAAGTTCACAGCTAAGTGTGCTCGCCTGGGCGTCAAGCATTGTCAATCATCCGTCGCTTACCCACAAGGCAATGGTCAAGCAGAGGCCGGGAACAAACAAGTATTGTATGCACTCAAAAGAAACCTAGAGGGGCAAGCTGGGAAATGGGCAGAAGAGCTACAGTCGGCCTTGTGGGCAATCAGAACCACTGTCCGGGGTCCAACCTGGGAAACTCCGTTCACGCTTACCTACGGATCTGAAGCAATGATCCCTGTAGAAATGGCCTTGCCTAGATACCGAGTTTCGCACTACAGTGAGCAGAATAATTAACTTTCCCAAGCGATAGACCTTGACATGCTCGACGAAAGAAGGCTAGATGCGCAACTAAGGATGGTCAACTATAAGCAGCGAGCAAAGGCTCACCATGACAAAAGAGTCCGATGAAGAGCATTCATGATCGAAGACTGGATCATGTTATAAACATATATGTAAATCAAGTATAGCTGTACATATACTTGCACACATCACATTGATCATGTTATAATGTACATTGACTCAACATAATTAAACACATAATTAGGATAAACATGATGCGGTGTCAAAATCTGGACCAACAACCTGATTCAGCTCTCTTAATTCAGCCCCAAACCCGACTCAAACCTGCCCAAAATTTGCTAGCCAATTAACCAATAATTCCTAGCCCTTTAGACTGTCCAAACCTGCTCAAAACTGCCTCAACTTCCGCCACAAAACCTGCTCAAAACCCCTTCTAAAACAGCCCTGAATATCGCCTCGCAACACCAATTTTTAACAGCCGAAAATCTGTCCAGATCTACACGAGCAGGCTGTTCCAAACACAAGTCCAAAACAACCAAGTAACAGCCCTGAAAACACGCACAACACAGCACCAAATGAAGGACGGGTAGACGGACTCACTAGTCGAGTTTCACTCGCTCGACGTAAAGAAATCGACGAAGAAATCAACCTAGGCTTCACTCACCTTGGTATGATTAATTTGGTTTGAGAGAAGAACGAACTCATTCTTTGAAGTTTCTTTGCGTTCACAAAATCTGCCATTTCAATAAGATGCAAATGCCTTATAAAGGCTACAAGAATTCATCCTAATCTACTTACCAAAATAAAAAGAACTCCTATCAAACTAGGAAAGAAAAGTCCTACCTTAATTAATAAAAGAGTCCTAAATTACTAGAAAGAAAAGACTTCAAATGACATAAGGAAACCACGCTAAAGGAAATAAAATATTAATCTTACTAAAGGCAGATTCTTTCCTAAACAAACTAATCCCCTAGCCGCTTGGATTCATGAAGGTTGGTCACCCCAAGACTTGTAGCTGCCGAAGCCTTGCATGGTGTGCCATGCACGGCTAGGCAATTTCGCGCCCCTCTCCCACGAGCTGCACCAAGTCCTACCCGACCCTTGTTTGCCCATCTTACCTTTCCTTTCAAGACCACCCGTGTGAATGACTTCCTTCAGCCCACTCCTACGCATGCCTCGGTTGTTTGGCAGCTCCTTATCCAACAAAATCCAGCCCATGTTCCCTTGATTAACACTTCTCGTTCGTGTCATACCTATCCCGGATGCCCAACCCGCATCAAACCCTCCTTCTTTGAAAAGGATTGACCCCAATCCTTGACCCACTTCCTTGCTAAAACTTTCTTCCTGATTAATACCCGTTCGGTCTACCATTTCCTTTTTGCTTCCTACGAGTTCGTACCCCATGGTTTGAGCCTTTTCCCTAGCCATTGCCCATCATCTTCCAGCCAACCCTTCATTCATACGAGACCACACATAGTTCAAAAATGCTTCACTAAACCCCTGCCAACCCGTGGCTTCCTATGGGCTGCCCTTCTTCTTTTTTTCGGCTACAACAGCCCTACCCTTCGTTCCTTTCAATTTTCTTGCGGACAAATTTCTCTTGGTAGACAAGGTAGTTGCTGAACCTTTAAGGTAGGATGTCGAAGGCTTGATTCTGAACTTCTTCTCTCCATTGGTGAGGGTGTAGGTATTCTCTCTTCCGTCGTGTATCGCGCACCTATCATACTGCCAGGGTCGACCCAAAAGTACGTGACAAACATCCATAGGGACTACGTCGCACATAATTTCATCTTCATACCCACCCATCGAGAACGCGATCATTGCCTGTCGATCCACCTTTACTTCCGAACTGTTATTAAGCTAATGAAGCTTGTATGGACGTGGATGAACCGTCGTGGGAACCTTAAGTTGTTCAATGAGGTCGGCTGCCACTGTGTTCGTACGACTCCCCCCGTCAACCACGAGTCTACATACCTTATTATTCACAAGACAATTAGCATGAAATATTTGCTCCCGTGTTTCTTCATCCAATTGACTTGGTTTCACATGCAAGGATCTGCTTAACACAAGGGTGTTATCCTGTACCTCTTCACAATCCAAGATGTCCTCTTCTTCTTTCCCAGTCCACTTCGTTTTGTTCTCGAGTTCTTCCTCAATAGCCCGAATTTCTTATACCGTTAGAACCCTCTTCGTGGTACACTCGGACTAATAATGCCCATATCCTTGACATTTGAAACACTTAACCGAGTCTTTGCTTCTCACTGGCCGCTTACCTTCAGTCTTGTCCCCATTATCCTCCTTAGTCGCAGCCTCTTCTTCCTTGGCGGTTGTGCTACTTGGCGTCGTCTTGAGCCGCACAGTTCCCTTAGTAGCCGTCCCCTTGCCTCCCTTCTTCTTCTGTATTTACCTTTCACAATTGATTGCCAGTTTGCAAAGTTCTTCGAAAGTGAATCACGGCTGCAATTCCACCATGTTCGCCACCTCAGAATCTAACCCCGTCATGAATCTTGCAATCCTTTGTTCTACCCTTTCTTGAACATCACACATAATAGATAATCTTTCGAACTCTTCTATATACTCGCTCACATTCAAACTGCCCTGCTTGAGTTGATGAAGGATAATAAAATTATCCTATAGGTATGTAGCGGGTAAAAACCTTCGGTCCAAGTACTTTTTGAGTTTGTCCCATGATTCGATTTTCTCTTTTCCTTCGCGTCTCCTCTGAGTTTTCAAGTTTTCGAACCAAACAGAGGCGTACTTTGTGAGTTTCAGGATAGCTACCTTGAACTTCTTCCGATCACTGAAGTCTTTATACTCGAAGACTAGTTCTGCTTTTCGAACCCAATCAAGATATTTTTCTGTATCCATTGAGCCTTCAAACTCAGAATATCTAACTTCAAACCCCGATCGTCATCATCCTTGCTCCTGAGAGGCCGCACCCTAGCATCCCCCTCCTCATCTTTAGCGTTCGGTCCCTCTAACAATGCCGCCCTCGCTTGCAGCCCTTGCAGTCCTATCATCAACTCCCCCATCATCTGCCTTAATTCGCGGAGTTCATGGTCTCGTCTCATGTTGTGTGCCTCCTCCAACGTACGTCCCCTCGGGCAAGCTTCATCTGCCATGATCGATTACCAATAAGAGTTCGTAATAATTGTGCTCTGATACCACTTGATGCGGTGTCAAAATCTGGACCAACAACCTGATTCAGCTCTCTTAATTTAGCCCTAAACCCGACTCAAACCTGCCAAAAATTTACTATCCAATTAACCAATAATTCCCAGCCCTTTTGACTGTCCAAACCTGCTCAAAACTGCCTCAACTTCCGCCACAAAACCTGCTCAAAACCCCTTCTAAAACAGCCCTGAATATCGCCTCACAACACCAATTTTTAACAGCCGAAAATCTGTCCAGAACCACACGAGCAGGCTGTTCCAAACACAAGTCCAAAATAGCCCCGTAACAACCCTGAAAACATGCACAATACATCACCAAATGAAGGACGGGTAGGCGAACTCACCAGTCGAGTTTCACTCACTTGACGTAAAGAAATCCGACGAAGAAATCAACCTAGGCTTCACTCACCTTGGTATGATTAATTCGGTTTGAGAGAAGAACAAACTCGTTCTTTGAAGTTTCTTTGCGTTCACAAAATCTGCCATTTCAATAAGATGCAAATGCCTTATAAAGGCTACAAGAATTCATCCTAATCTACTTACCAAAATAAAAAGAACTCCTATCAAACTAGGAAAGAAAAGTCCTACCTTAATTAATAAAAGAGTCCTAAATTACTAGAAAGAAAAGACTTCAAATGAGATAAGGAAACCACGCTAAAGGAAATAAAATATTAATCTTACTAAAGGCAGATTCTTTCCTAAACAAACTAATCCCTTAGCCGCTTGGATTCACGAAGGTTGGTCACCCCAAGACTTGTAGCTGCCGAAGCCTTGCATGGTGTGCCATGCACGGCTAGCCAATTCCGCGCCCCTCTCCCACGAGCTGCACCAAGTCCTACCCGACCCTTGTTTGCCCATCTTACCTTTCCTTTCAAGACCACCCGTGTGAATGACTTCCTTCAGCCCACTCCTACGCATGCCTCGGTTGTTTGGCACCTCCTTATCCAACAAAATCCAGCCCATGTTCCCTTGATTAACACTTCTCATTCGTGTCATACCTATCTCGGACGCCTTACCCGCATCAATACAGTTGTAGGCGAGCTTTCCATCTCGACTTGTATCTCAAATACCATAGCTGTGTTGCTACCGCATTACACGCACTGATACATGTCTGATCACATGCTGAACCATGTTAGAACCCAATAGTATCCAGAACTAAGGACCTTGGGACTTAACCAGGAGTCTCATTACCCCGAGTTTTACCCAAGAGTCTAGCCTTCTGTTTGTCATGCGAATTACTCTAACAATGCTACATCCTTGTTACGGCCAATAACAAGGGAAAGACCCATGCAACGAGCCGTAGCGATTAAGAGATTTAACTCTCGTAAAGACTATTGTTGTCCCATTGTCGACACAACCACATATGCCAGTTGGAATCAATGCGATGCACAAGTAGATGTTTACTTGCTAATAAACACAACCGTCAAGTCCTAAAGTAGGGGAGCTCAACACACGTAACAAGCATGCTTATTTGTCTATAAATAAACACTTAAGCATTTATTTGCTTACACACAAATACCAAGGTATGTAATATTTTACATAAAATAAACTACACCAAAGTATTCCTTATTATCGTAGGAATCGAGCACGTTACTCGTTATACTTTATTATCCCTAAAACAACTTCGTTGAGTCATTTGTTTAATATTTATAAATTTTGGGCATCACTGCGATTTGCAGGATTCATCCCAATACAATCTCACCGACGTATTACTCGGCATAATAATGGTTTAAAACTATTTAACACATTAACCAGTTAAAATTAATAATAATTCGTAACTGAATTATTTATACTCTATATTCAAAACAAATCATATGGTAGTAGCCCACAGTTCATGTATGTAATTATTACATACAAAGAGGAGGGGATAATAACTTACCTCTACCGAAAAATATCAATGAAAACACAAAATATTCGGGTGTAAATGTAACCCTCAACACATAAAATATCCTTGCAGAGTCGGAATTAAAAACGAGTAATTTTTCATTTACAAATCGAGCCTGAAAACTCAATCCCTCAAACTCACTCACGGTAAGGTGGACAGATGTGGGAGAAGAAGAAATTGAGTTGTTACTGCTCATAGACGATTTAGGCCTCGTCTGGTGCAGCGTTTTGAAAACGTAGCTTTTTCTAAACACAATGTTTTTAAAACGCAGTATTTTCTAAACATAATATTTTTCTTGTAAACATGTTTGGAAAACTATTTCAAAACACTATTTTTATAAACAAAATAGTTGTAAATGCAGCATATTTTTAAAACGCTCCAAATTGAAGCGTTTTAAAACGTTGCACGTTTTTAAAACGTTACGTTTTATAACGCTGCATTGAATCACTTTTAAAGAGAAAACACTTCGTTTTTTACCAGCGTTTTGATCAAAACGCTTCACCAAACAAACACTTAGAAGATAAAGAGGTGGTGTGACGACCAAAGTTAAAATAACAAAGGGAAACAAAACTTCTTGTTCACTGTATTCAAAACAAACTAAAGAAGGAAACCAAATCAATTGTTTCAATAAGAAATGACATGCGGTCCAACTAGCAAATTGGTCAACTAAAAATAAAATAACACACACACACACACACATATATATATATATATATAATTAACTATTTAAGGTATCAATTTTATTGGTGGGTCAAAAGTCAAAAGTGTCAAACAAATGATCACCAACTAAACCCAAATTAAACATTAACTAATCACTATTAATTAGTTAAGTTCAAAATAAAAATATACTTTAACAATATAAAAAGAAACACATACCATACACGTCAGGTCAATCTAGACGAAAATATATATATTTATAGCTTTAACGTTTCATTTCCTATTTCAACGTTATAAATCATAACTAACACAATCAAAGTCCAATATAGACTTTAAACACGTCACACATCAAGCTCAACATATCTTGAGCTCAAATGGACTCTTGTAGGACAATTACCGAAGTCCACAACATAAAACACATAAACACATTAAATATAACACGTTACACGTAATTAATCATACTAATTCATCGTAATGCACACTCAATAAAATATACAATTCCCGAGTGTTACATGTGATGTACATCGTGATGCATAATTACATTATTACAAATATTGTGTAACATAGCGATACATAACAATTCCAATTCGCTGCGCTGCAAATCCAAATCGATGCATCATGATTCATTAATGACATATCGTAATTCAAAATTGATGCATCGTGAAATATATCATCTTCAACCTCAAAACCCAAAACCTAGCTAGCAGAAGCAACAAATGAAAGAAAAAAAACAACTTGGAAGTCACCTCTTCTTCGACATCCGACAAAGAATCTACAACATTAGTTATATGCTTAACCTAAACATCCGACAAGGACTCGACAACATTATCCAAAACCCAACTAGCAAACCAAATTCGACGCCATAGTCATGAAAGTCAAAGCTCCAAAGCAAAGCAATCCATTCGAAACCTTCGTCATCTTTTTGTGTTGTTACGCATGTAAACTATTCGATGAAATGCTTAAAAATTTATTTTTGGTTGTCTGACACCTTTTTTAATCTGGATACATCAATTTTAAATCACAACGTACACATTATTTGTGAATCGTGATGCATCAATTTGGATTTGGGATGCATGAAAGATACATATAAATTTAAATCATTTGTTGATTGTGTAGTGGAAAAAAGGTATCTGGATGTGTGTTTTCCTAACATTTTTTGTATCGCAATACAAAATTGGACTAGGTAAATAAATTTGGATTAGATAATTAAAATTAATTTTTGCATAGTGATACAAAATTGGTAAATAAAATTGAATTAGGTAATTAAAATTAATGCATGCGATGTAAAATTAGATTATGTAATTAAAATTGTTTTCATTTAAATTGATGCATCGCGATTTATTTCCGTAACGTGCATCAGATTCATTAAGGGCATCGTTGTCTTTTTTTCCCACAAAAATATCTTTTTCAAATTAAAAAAAAACCGGAATAGAAATAAAATTTTTTGAAAAGTGATCGACCATAATTATTCCTTTATTCTTTTTTTTTTTTAACAACACACGAGTTGGGCCCGACAACATACACCTGATTAACGTCACAATATATCGAAACTAGGGTTGCCAGTCAATATAAAGCCTCCATTTCACCTCACCCATTGTTCAATCTCATTCTCGTTTACCCCGCCCATGCCGTAGGTTGGACTTGGAGCTCCATCTCCGAGCAAACCATCATAGTTGCCCTTTGTGTCACCGATCTCACTTGTGATTGGTGCCTATTTCTCTAATTCGAGGTACTTAAATTCCGTATCATAGTTGCCCTTTGTGTCATCATCAATATTCATTTTTGTGTTGTTTATTTCTTTGCCTGTATGTTGTTTGTTTGATTGTTACTGGCTCAATTTTATCCCATTGAGATCTGAGTCGAATACATGTGCTCCACCTTCCATTAATCGGAGTCTTCTTGTGCAATTTACTAGTGGTTGCTGGTATGTTTGATATCTGATCATGTTTATGTTCTTTATCATGATTTATGATTTTCGTGCTGTTTATGTTTTTTCTTTATAGGCTTTCCCAATTGTATTCTTCAGTAAACTCAAGTTGGAAACCGTTTGTTTCCTTTTTTATTTCTGATTGATGATTGATTTAATGAACTGGTTTATTTATTTTACGTTGGTGGTTTGAGTTTCTAAGATTTCACTTTGTGGATTTTTCCCACAAGATTACTAATGTTGATGTTTTTGAGATCTAACGCTCAATATGATAGAACTCTTGTTTAGCTTTTAACTCAGTTTGCAGGGTGTTTTTCAACGAAATTGTTATCCGGGAGAGTTTGCTTTAATTGTTAACTTAAGCCAAAGAGGAAACTTGCAGTTTTAAAGTTTTAACTTAAGCATTTGTCTGTCTCTCACGCTAAGAGTTTGAATATCCATGTTTAACTTTACTCATTGCCAATTTCCACTTGCAGGGTCTCCCTTGTCTGTTCCCTGTGCATAATGAGGTGATTTTAACTGATTACCACTTTCTATAAATTTATTGTCCCAAAAGCTTCATTTTATTCTAATTGTGGACTATTGTTGCTATGAAGTTTGTTCATAACTCTTACTATGAAGTTTGTTCGTAACTCTTAACAAAATTATGATACTTGTTTTGAGAAAATGAAGAGAATGATCAATAAACAATAAATTTATTTGTTTTATAGCGGTACATTACAAAGTTTTATGTTCTTGGTTGACTTTATTCACGAAAATCTTTGAAATAGCAATTGTGGGAATAAACAAGTAATCACTTTTCCGCTTGTGTTTCTTTGTCCACGTTCAGGGTCTTGCCATGCTATCAAGTTATGGCTATTCACAAGCGGTAGAAGATAAGATCGTTATTCATAGCATTTCAGCTTACACAAGGTAAGCGATGAAGGCATTTTCCAAATTGTATCTTGTCATCTTACATTTTTGTTGATGTTCTTGATATAGAATGATTGTATATAAAGAGTTGAAAAATCAACGTGACGATAAGATCCATGAGTATAGGCAATCCTATCTATTTTTTATGTCTTGGTAGTTTTTCCTCACTCTTCTTGTAGATAAATGTGCCTAAGGCTTTACATTATAATCATTAGCGACTTTGTATGCTTAATTGCTTATCAGCTCAGTTATTAAAAGTCGTAGCATATAATTACCTGTTTGGGATAGGCAGTCACATTGTTTTAGATTTTAAAGTTCCCTAAATATAATCTACTAGATCTAAGAACATGTATTCTTCTATCTTATGATAACTTTTTCATACATTTAATAGAATGTTGGCCGATAGAGGATATTATGTACTCCCTCCTATCCTAAAAACAATTTTTTTCTTTTTAGGCTATTTAAAAAAAAAGTGTTCACTTTTTAATATGTTTTCTTTTTGGGTAGTTACCTTTATCATTTTACCATTGATTTGATTATCACTTTAACTATTTTCACGTGGGTATCCTCAAAAAATACAAAATATTATATACAGTCGATTATAATTTTTTTTTAATTTGTGTATCGTGTCAAACATGACATGAAATACATTTTTCTTCTTAGTAACGGAGGAAGTACATGATTCTTTTTTAGGGTTTCCAGTGTTTTGTTAGGGGATGCAAAGTAAGTATTGTGATATAAAAACACGAAATATAGAAAATACAAAAAAGAAAGTGCATTTTATTAAGTGTTTTGTATGCCCCATCATAGCGTTGATAATTTATGTAATGCATGCTTTTTCTACGAGTGTAGTATGCCAGCAGAGTGATTATTCTGCTTCTAATACTACTGCTAACTTTGTTTTTAGGCTCTTAGGCTGCTAAATGGGTAGTTCATCAACATTGCCAAAAATCCTAAAACCGTCCTTCTTAGAGGGAGAGGGAACAGAATGCAGATTTTATATTCAACGACTTATTGCCGTTGGTAGTTTTGAAATAGCTTTACTGATCCTTTTTGACTACATATCTTGTGAGGCTCTTTCTCTTAGAAAACTATAGGTTAGTTGGATATGTGTGTTGTGGTTATTCGGTTCAGCTGGAACCTTGCCTATATTGATGATCTAGTTTAAACCAGTAACATTGTTATTGTTATTATCATTATTTTGTAAGCGTCTTGTTATTATTATTATTATTTCTTACTTTTTGGTGCTCTTAGTTATGTTTCTTTTTATCCACTGATGGTGATTGGCAGAACTTCCGGAGAATGCTAAATGCATAATAGACTGTAAAGCTGGAGGAATATTACAAGGAATCCAAGACCATATGATTGTATTGTCTACTGATCCAACTATTAAAATTCCCACGTGAGGAAACCTTATTTTGTTGCTCAAAAGCACGGCTCGTTATCAGCGCCTGACACAATAGAATTTCAGTTTGCTGTTAACAATTACAAATTGTTTCTTTTCAGTTCATTTGACAGGGCATTGCAGTATGCCACAAGAGGCAACCACTATAAGAATCACCAGTCTGTGAAACGAGCACTTGAGTATCCTTGTAAAGACTAATATGAGCATTGTTATTTTTCTTTCATCATTATTCTATAATGTATCTTTTCTTTCTCACGAGTTATGGCTATAATATATGAGCGATGTGTTGTTGATCTGTTAACTCAAAATAAGAACTCTCAAGAAATACAGTGTTGCTAATGGCGAGGTACTAATCTCAACCTCAATTAGTGAATTATGGAAGTGCAGTTCCTTAAATTTTACAACTTCACATTGTAAACTTGGTAGATGTGCATGATTGCGAACACTGCTCCTGAATCTGTTGATGAAGTTTTTGCTCTCGTACCGTCCTTCAAGGTATGCTAGGCTTAGGAAATGGTTTTTGCTCTCGTACCGTTCTTATTGCCAAACTAGGTTCTGACTGTTTAATGATAAAACTTTGGATACTGCAATGACTCAATGTGGAAGTAACTGCCATAATGAACCAATATCTATCAATTCTTTGAAAATGTACAAGAGATTGAGCATTTTGTTGTTGCTGTTTTCCTTAGTCATCCAAACCTCTGTCTTACAATTCTATTTTCTTTCAGGGCAAGAAAAACAAGCTGCGGGAACCCTTGGAAATTGTACTGAGCGAACTGGAGAAGCTCAAAACTCCAACATAAAGGCTGACTAAATCGATCCATGTGAAGGTATTAGAATGCCTGAGTTGGTTGTCTAGAATAGGAAGAAACTTTGAATTGTTATAGGATTATCCTTTTGGCTAAAATGTATTATATTGCCTTAATGGTTGTGAAAAATCTAGTTGGAAATCATTTTATGACTTGGCTCTGGTGAAGGAGATTATATGATTGATTAGGCTATTCGTGAAGCATGCAGGTTTTGCTGAAACTGACAAGGCTAGAGGGGGGTGAATAGTCTTTTAAAATTTTTAAGGGTAGTTTTGAAAAACTTCAAAAATTGCCGCGGAATAATATAATTTTGTTAGTCAGCTGATATGGTGTCAGTTGGCTGATGTTTCAAAGAAGCTGATGCTGATAAGAGATTGGTCAGCTGGCTGACAAAGCCAATTACTTTTGAAAATGGATCACCGAATGTAAAGAAAAGAGCTGAAGAACAATTTATCAAAACAGACAAGTAAACGATTTATGTAAGTAACTGACTGACACTTAAGTAGATTAAGGCTTCTTAAGTGTTAGATCAGTTTGTAATAGCTGATAAAATATCAGACAAATGAATTGAAGTGGTTCACTGTAAAAACTGCTACGTCCACTACCAAGTTGGTCAAACTTAGATTTTTGAATTAAGTGCACTAATTTTATTAAAAATCTACGTGAAATCTAATGGATTAGTGTACAACAAAGACCAATGTTTATGGAGTATGATTGAGATACAATCACGTGAGACAATCCAACTGATTTCTTAAAAAATATGAAAGAAGTAATTCATAGATTATCTAAACAATAACTAGAAAATAAATATAAGTGAAGAATGCCTAGCTAAAGTTATAAAAGCTGAGGCACGTACTTTAAGTTAGTGATTTGCTTTGAGAGTATGAATGTTTCAGATGTTTTCTTCAAGTGATTTATGTGGGTATTTATAGAAGAACTTGATGTGCAGTCCATTAGGAACACATTTGAATTTGAATTGTATTTTATAATTCAGACGTATCTTCTTACAAGATTATATGGATCTTGTTAAAGAGATAACAAACACAAGATCTATCAAAACAAAGAAGATAGAGAAGCTGACACTTTAAAACTAAGATCACCTGCTTCTAATTGACTGATATGAATATATCTCAAGTTGACCATAATAATTAATAACATATAAGTTCTTCGATTGACAAAAAGTAAAATGATATTAAACAAATTTAATTAAGTCAAGATTCAACAACATGTACTTATCAAATAAACACAAAAATTACAAAAAAATAATAATTTTCTTTTACAAAAAATTATATATAGTATATATATATATATATATATATATATATATATATATATATATATATATATATATATATATATATATATATATATATATAATACAATAGAGCTCAGTCCCATAAAGAGCGGCTGAGATCGCTTAATTTACTTTATATCAAACGGCTGAAATTGCATATATATGTTTATATCAAACGGTTGAAATTATGTATTTATACCTATATCTAACGGTTGACATCGATTCCAAAAACTCCTCCCTCTCTGCGTCCCCCTCTCCTATACGACACCAACTCACAACACTTCTCCCTCTCCTTATACTACTCCAACTCCACCTTCCCGTCTTCCGATTAGAATGGGTTTCTCCACCTTTTATTCAAGCTTCCCTCCATCCGGCCCACTGCCCTCTCCTCACAAACCGAACTTCGTCCCCGCCGCAAAGAAATCGCCTTCACGCAAAAGAAACCCTCCGTTCAGGTTTTCCGCTGCCACCATTGCCCGCTGCCACCATTGCCCGTTCCAGCACTCCCTCTTTCTCTCAATCCAGGTACGATCTCTCTCTGCAACTCTTTTTCTTCTCCCTTTTTCTTTTATTTTTTTGGTTGATTTGTTTCCTTGATCTGGATGTTTTGTTTGAATTGGTGTTGAATTACTCAGTGTTTCTTCCTAGGAAATCGCCTTCACGCAAAGGAAACCCACTGTTCAGATTTTCCGCCCGTTCCAGCACTCCCTCTTTCTCAATCTAGGTACGATCTCTCTGCAACCCTTTTTCTTCTCCCATTTTCTTTTATTAATTGATTTAGTTGGTTCAGATAATATTTTTTGTTAATTCTCTGTTTCTTCTCCCTTTACATGTGATAATATTTATAATATCTGAATAGTAAAGTTTTGTGCATTTAAGTTCCAACTCAATCAATACAACCAATCAGTATCCAAACAATTGCCAATTTAAGCATGTGATAATATTGAAGTCCAAATAAAGTTTTGATAATATTTAGTTTATGATAATATTGAAGTCATAATATTTTTTGTTAATTCTCTGTTTCTTCTCCCTTTACATGTGATAATATTTAGTAATGTTTTGTGCATTTAAGTTCCAACTCAATCAATACAACCAATCAATATCCAAACAATTGCCAATTTAAGCATGTGATAATATTGAAGTCCAAATAAAGTTTTGTGCATTGTCATTAACGCTAACAGTGACATACCAGTTGGAACTTTGGGCTGAACAACAGCAATCCAAGTATTCTGAATAGTAAAGTTTTGTGCATTGTCAATTAAAGTTCCAACTCAATCAATACAACCAATCAGTATCCAAGCAATTGCCTTTTTTTTATCCCATTTATGATAATATTGAAGTCCAAATAAAGTTTTGTGCATTGTCAATTTAAGCATGTGAGCCAGGATACATAAACTAATCATTAACGCAGATGAAACAAACTATAACAGTGACATACCAGTGGGAACTTTGGGCTGAACAACAGCAATCTTAAACAAGTCAAGTGTTCCTGAGCTTGCCAAGTATCTTAATTTATATCAGTATCTTAATTTTTGAAGCTTCTTCAGTTTTAGTTAAAAGTCAAAGCTCTGGGGGAGTAAAATATCAAAAAAACTTCATATATGTTTGATAATTTGCAGTCCCCATTACCCAAATCTTTTTTCTTGAATATTCTGAGATCAACCTCCCAATCTCTCCCACCAAATGATCAACTGGGCTATAAGCAGGACTACCATAATACCCTCCACCACCTTCTTCTTCTTTGTCATCAACAGTCCATTTCAAGAAGTAGAAATCCCGAAGATGAAATCCAGAAGTAGAAATCCAGTAGGACAATTTTTTTTAGCTAAGCAAACCTTGAATTTAAGGAAGATGTACGTCCATATCCGCTGGACAAGATTATGGCTGTAGAGTGGATTTATATGGAGGAGTTTTCAAATTTTAGCTGAATATCATTCCAAATTTTGAGCATAAAACAACCAAACAATTAAGTTATTAACGAACAGAACTTTTTTTGGTTGATTATTCAATGAACACCGTGCTAATCTAGATTGTTTTTACAGCAAGTAGATAATCTGAGAGCCCCCCTGTGATTTGAACCGGTATCATCAATTGTTGGTATTGCAGTGACAATTATCAAATCTAATTTCCTTAAACACCCAAAGATGACAGGTTGAAAAAGGAACTATTAACATGTTCAGGTAGTCAAGGAAAAGAAAAACCACACACACACACACACACTGAAACTCTGAAACTCAAAAGGGGACAGAAAGTATTGGTTTGAAGGAGGATTATGGGTCAGGGTTGAAGATTTTTCAGGATAGTAGCTGAAATGTATCTTTTTGGCAGTCAAAATTTCAAAGATTGAATCTTTGATAAAAAAATGAGTTTAGTTTAAGTTGAAGTTTGACTTTTCCAGATGTTTGGATATCTATGTTGTGAGATTAATGGTTAGGTTCAGATGCAGGATTTCATCATAAGGGGACAGAGGCGATAACTAAGATAAAAATTAAGATAAAAATCGCTTGGAATAACTAAAAAAAATATAGAAAAATGTTAGCTCGGAATTAAGATAAAAATTCTACTTATAGAAAATTAGAAAGTACTCAACAACCTGAGAGTAACAAAACAAACTATCAAACATCTGTGCTTACCAATAATAAAACCTCAAACTAAGTATCACATGTTCTAGCAGGTACAAGGATGAATACATGAATGGGTTACTTCGACAGTACAAAAATTAGATCAATCTACAAGCATATACTGAGTTTTCATTTCATTTTATTTTTTATTTTATTTATTTAAAAGGAAAAAAATAAACAAAAAAGTCCCAATTACTGGAAACAAAAGTTCCTGAAGCATACATACTACAAGAACTAAACTTGGGTAAGAATTTATTTTGAATAAATTTTCTTAGCAGGCCATGACAGGCTGCCTCATGGGTTGGAGTTGGTCATATATGTATGACTAGCAAGTTATGTGATATGCAAACGGAAAACCCACCAAAACCAACATGACCCTCTACACTTCTTACAAACAGACTGTCGACCAAGACAATTCCCGGAACCATGGATACGGACCTGCAAACATAAAAACCATTGGAGACTGAACCTTGGAAGTGAAGATCGTATGTTTGGCAGGTTGGAGTGCGTAACCAATGCAGCCTTTAGTGCTGCGATTCTTTTTCAAAGCAGTTTCCACTTGAGCTGGAGGTAGCTGGAGCAGACAGTTAATAATGGACGGAGCAGGGGAAGTGGGGAAGGGGGGGGGGAGACCTTGCATTACTGCAACAATCTCAAGAATCAGAAACACCCCCACGTATCAAAAAGAAAAAAGTAACTCCTCCAACATAGAAAGTGGAGTAGGAGTTATTGAGTGGGATGAAGGGAGTAAATGAGAGATATACTTATCCAA
The DNA here is from genome assembly GCA_013146195.2 of Codonopsis lanceolata. Classification (NCBI taxonomy): domain Eukaryota; kingdom Viridiplantae; phylum Streptophyta; class Magnoliopsida; order Asterales; family Campanulaceae; genus Codonopsis; species Codonopsis lanceolata. The sequence goes on along the minus strand of CM028378.1, from coordinate 10,944,542 downwards.
AAAAATTCTACTGATAGAAAGTACTCAACAACCTAACAGTAACGAAACAAACAAACTATCAAACATCAAAGCTTGCCAATAACAAAACCATACATGAATGGGTTACTTCAAAACCTCATTCTATCTTAACTTAATACTCCCTCCGTTCCTAAATAATTGTTTCCAAAATAATTGTCTTAGTTTCTACACTTTCCTTTATAGACAAACACTTTTACCATTACTTTTTCTTCCTACTTTAATTATAGTCACATGCACAATGGCTTTAAAGGAAAGTACACCTAATATCAATATTTATAATAAAGTCCATTAACTTTTTTTAAACAGTGTGTCAAGTCAAACATGATAATTATTTAGGAACGGATGGAGTAGTTATCACTATCAGCAGAAAATGAGATCGAACTACAAGCATATACCAAGTTTTCTACTTGAATATTGATCCCAAAAAGGAAAAAATATAAAAGTCCAAATTACGCAGGCACTGGAAACACAAAAGTTCCTGATGCATACTATAAGAACTAAACTTCAGTAAGAATTTATTTCTACAGAAATTTTCTTAGCAAGCCATGACAGGCTGCCTCATGAGTCATGGCTAAGGGAACGTTTTTCAGGGGATGACACCTGCTACAAACTAACATAAGTGTTGCTCAATGACCTCCTTTGCAAATACAAAGACAAAGCTAAAACCTCAAACCCCAAGAATGGGTTGGAGTCGGTCATATATGTATAAGTTAAGTGATATGCAAACAGAAAACCCACCAAAGCCAACATAACGATGTACGCTTTTTACAAACAGACTATCAAATGCGATGACCAAACTTTGCAGGAAATAGTGGAGAAATCCACATATTAACTGGCAAAAAGATTGTGGCTGCTTGCTAATTTCCCATGCTCGAGCTATATTTTATAATGTCACTCCAATCTTTTGACCACACTAAAAGCATAATGAAAGAAAAAAGTTCACAGATCAGTGGATAATGCAGTGAGCAAAGTTTAAAGAATTTGACACATTACAATAGACTTCAGTGACAACAGGTGATTGAGAATTGGCAAATGATCTTTTGCAAAGTCTAGTATTTCTCTTTGCTTTGCACATTTTGGGAACATTTTCATTAGATTTTTTTAATAGTTAGGAAAACTACAGATAGCTTTGACTACAGATAGCAAGATCTGAATTTTTGGGATTAGCTGGTTTTTAAATTTTTTTGATTGTAGGTTTGTTTGTGTAAATGTGCATGAAGGCTGATAATGCTTTTAGTTCCATTTTTTTTCCGTAGTATTAATGCAAAACCTAATGGGGATGAAGACTGCAAGAGAGGGTTCTGTGGCGTAAGATGTTGAGAGTGAGGGTTAGAGAGAGATACTAACTGTACAGCTCTCAGTTTATGAAGCCAAGATACTCCTAGCATACCTGCTTCAAATGCCCCAACAATGGCACCTGCTTTACCTGCTGCAACAATTGGTTAGGTTTTTTTCCTTTTCTGTCGAGGGGTTGTCTCTTTCTTCCCCTCTTGCCCGTGTCGCCCATACCCCAAGCCATATGTTAGAAGGACTGGCCCCATCCCCACTTAACAGGTTTTAGGTTTGTCATTTGCAGCACTTCTGCAGTAAAATTAAGTAAATAAAAAATGCAAAGACATGATGGGAAAACTAAGTAAATAAAAAATGAAGGATGCAAAGAAAGCAAGGTAGAAGTTATACCCCCAAACCATCAAATAATGCTCTGATTCTTTCATCAATATGAAGGTCTTCTAGAGTCACTGCTAAGGTTAAAATCTCATCAGCTAGCACTGATGAAGGGGCCGAAATTTCCTCACCGTAGGATTACTAGATTGTGCCAAATCTCCAACATCGCCAAAAGATTTCCGTGAGCCTCGGGAGGGCTCACCGGTTGAGTGACAAAGATCGAGAAGATGGATGGGGAATTAGCCGTCATCAATGGAGAAACCGCATTTTCAACAACATAACTGGAAGGTCCCTGCTCCACACGACCGAATGATCCGGGTAGAACCATTTCCGTTGGTTGAGTCCGCCACAATCGGGCATGTGGTGGTGTAATCGCTTTGCAAACCGATTAGTAAAATCAACCCCGCATAACAAAGATTAGTGAATCGCTAGGGGGTTTCTTTTTGCAGGATGTTTTTGAATCGGCTCTGCCGACTTCTAAACAATAATATTTTAGCCGCAGGAATGGTCAAAGCCTTTTATAACTACATGATACCCTTCTCGCTACTCACTTTCCTCAACGACAACATTATTGATGCTCGAACCCTCAAAAGCCACACTATCTCAAGACCCATGAGACCACGATTGAATCCTCGCCGACTTCTAAACAATAATATTTTAGCCGCAGAATGGTCAAAGCCTTTTATAACTACATGATACACTTCTCGGTTACTCACTTTCCTCAACGACAACATTATTGATGCTCGAACCCTCAAAAGCCACACTATCTCAAAGACCCATGAGACCACGACCACGCCTCCAATTGCACCGTTTCGGCCCAAAGTACCCTGGGTCAGTGGATAAAAGTGTGGGTCCCAATGGGCACAATAATAAGCTAGAAGGGGGGGGGGTTGAATAGCTTATTAAACACTTAAAACTTTTAAGTAAATACTTTGAAAGATACTTTCAATCTATCGAAAAGATTCAAGTAGCGGAAGACCTTCAAAGTAGTTGTTCCAGGTCTGCCGATAAGGACTACCGGTAGACCTTTACAAGTTACTTAAGTTCTGCTGTAAATGGATAAAGATAATCAACGTAATTTTGCGCTCAAATATCGACAAACAAGAAGGAATAACACAAGTATTTTGGGATGGTTCACACCATAATGAGTGATACGTCCACCACCAAGGCAGTCAACCTTGGATTTAAATTGTGCACTATGTTTTCCACTTAGATCAATTACAAATAATATCCCTAATGGATCGTGTACAAAATATTGACTTGTGTTTGGGTTCTAGGGAATTAAATATCTGTAAATACAAGATAGTTAATTCGTGTAGATGTTTAGTTAATGAAAGTAAACAACAAGAAGATAAAACAATAAATGTTGATGAGCTGCTTCTTGTTGTTGACGAGGACTTCTAGATTTGTTGAGGATCTCTTGATTGCACTGAGCTGAAAGACTTGGAGTTATGAAGTTTCAGAGCAATCCTTTTAGTGTTCGATTGATTCTGTACAGTGTTATATGTTCCAGTCTTCAATGGCAGCATTTATAGCAGGTGCACTTTAAAAGATCTGTTGGAGAATATGAATACTTCAACAGCTCTTTTCATCAATGCATTAAATGCATGGGGCTGTCAGTCAAGTAATTTCGTCTTCTCAGATATCTAGAGCAGGGAATGATTTCTGAGATCTCAAAAAGGTGGGCAATTTAGGTGTCAGATCTGAGAGTTGTTGCAGAAACTAGGGGACACCGCTTTTCGCTTTCATCGGACGAAAAGTCTTCCGCCAAAAGGTTGCTTTTGGCGGCTTGACATGTCAGGGAATGTCTTAGATTTAATTCAAATAAAGATGTAGAATAAGAATGAATTAATCCAATGAGTCGTTGCTGGATTGGACACGTCATAAGAGACCAGGTGGACACAAGGTCTGCCGTTCTTAAGCTTCAAGCAGGTCTTCCGGTGAAGCTGTGAAGAGGTCTTCCGCTGAACCTGTGAAGTCCTACAAAAACTATACAAGGCAAAGTTCTATACACAGTTGCCACGCTAATCGATACGCAGCCCGATTAGCCACTGAAGTATAAAACTAATGTAATGTACTTGAACAGATATAAATCTAACATAAGAATCAACAATCTCCTCCTATTTATATCTGATCATCATTACTACAAATGAGGGCTTTAAAACAGACTATTTGATAGATAATAACATGTCTGAGAGTTTTGTATATAAGGTAACGGAAGACATGCCTCTATCAAACAGAATAACACCTCAAATGTAAGGGACTAATCTAAGTGCATACAAAGGTAAAGAGTCATAGAACAGCACACAGATTAGCAGCAGTTCAAATAAATTTTAAACTGATTGTTTAAATTCTAAACAGATATGAATATAAAGCAACAAGAATTTAAACAAGATAACCTTTTTGAAAAACAAGTAATCTTCTGTATTTACAAACAAGAAGTTTACATATAACAGAGTTTTCAAAAAAATGAAGAAAAATACAAAGGTAAGGGAAGAAAAGATACATAAACTACCAAGGTCTTTTTCCTTTTCCTTTGTCTGCAGCCTCCTTTTCTCTTCGTTCTCGCTCAAGCTCTTCCACTCTTCGCTCGATTCGCATCCGCATCGGTCGGAGGTCCGTGGAACGAGAACGGTAGTCCGCTTCTTCACGAAGACTGTTTCTCTTCCATCAGCATTCTGTAGATTGACCTCATTTGCTTCTCCTCCGTGATGGCCAGATCACGATCACGGTTGGCATTCATGACGTCGTGTGCAGAGTTCTGAGCTAGGTTGTTGAGTTCTAGAACAAGAGGGCGACCGTGGCCGAGATGGAGAGTGATGGCATGGAATAACTTGAGGAATAGTGAGGAGCAGATACGGACACACTCATTTCGTTGAGCTTCAATGTTGATCTTGACATCGGTAAAGTCGTGTCGCATCTGTCCAAATCGAGTCCAGACATCCTCTTGGAATTGTCGTAGAAGGGCGATGTGGTTTGGAAGCCGCAAGGCTATTTTGGCGGTGGCGGTAGAGATGCTTGTAAGCTCGCCTAGCCGCTGGTAGATGGCATCCAGCCGGGACAAAATTTCATCATTGGCTGGCTGATGGGAAGTAGTTGCTTGGCCAATATGAATGGTGCCGGCAGAGGTAGAGTCTGTAGGCCGTATGGTCTGTTGGAGTGGAGGAGTGATGGAGTCGGAAGAAGATGAGTCTTGGGTTGGTATGGTGTTGGTGGAGGAAGATATGTTAATGGGTGGAGGGGGAGGTGGTGTTGGAGGGGAATCAATCTCAATGTCAGTGTCCGAGTTGTCACTGATATGAGAGGATTCGGGTAAGGGGTCGGTAGAAAACCAGAAGGAAGGGGCAGGGTAGAAGAGAGATTTTGGTTTTCTAAGGAGAGGTTGAGAAGGTTGAGGAGGTTGATGAGTAGGGCTAAATAGGTCTACTACTGACGAAAGTTCGAAAAGGAACTTGGCAGCAACAGAGTCTAGTGGCTGGGTGGGAGGGGTTTGAGTTGGCTGTGGTGTGGTTGAAGAAGTTGGTTGAGATTGGTGAGGTGAGGAAGGTGTAGATGGGTCAGGAGAGTAGTTGAAAGGTGAAGGAGGAGGAGGAGAGGGGGTTCTGGCTGTCTCCTCCTGAGTGTGAGGCTCCTCCTGATGGATAGACTCCTCCGGAGGTGGTGAAGGGTTGATAGGTATAGATGAAGGGTTGACAGGTATAGATGAAGGGTTGACAGGTATAGATGAAGGGTTGACAGGTATAGATGAAGGGTTGACAGTTATGGGTTGGGCGCCGGTAGTTGGTTGTGCGTCGGTAGATGGAATAGATGAAGGGTTGACAGGTAAGGGTTGGGCGTCGGTAGTGGTAGTTAGTTGGCTGGTGGTAGAAGGTTTGGGGCCGGCAGCTCTCCTTTTCTTCCTTAGCGGCTAAATAGGAGACTCAGCTGCTTCATCGGTAGAGGTTGGAGGGACTGTCGGTGGCTGGTCTTCAAAGGTTTTACGAAGTCTCCTTCGTTTTGGTTTGGGAGTGGGTGCATGAGATGGTGAGGGAGATTGACCGGTTTTGGTAGGTGGCTGGGAGGATGGCTGGGCTTGGGCAGGTGGAGGTGAGGAATGGCTGGATTGGCCTGGTGCCTTGTTCTTTTGGCCTTCCTTCATCTCCTTCCTAATCCACTTGGCCTGCTCCTCTTCAGTTGGAGTTGCCTCTGCCGGCCTTGTCTTCTTTGTTTTGCCCTTGGCTGCCATCTTGGTCCTTAGCAGCTGCTCTGCCTCATCAGCCAAGTCTTTGGCCTTTTGATGGAGGTCCGCGGCCACTTGATCGTCGAATTTTGCAGAGGCCTTTTTGTAGGTCCTGCTAGCCGCGTCATGTGCTTCCATGTTGAAGCGGGTGACCAAGATAGGTGCAGGCTTGGCCACTTTGTCGAGAGTGACTGGCGGTAGACCTTTCTGCAGCCGTCGCTTGTTCTCGTATTCAGTATACTTACTGAAGAACGAGGCTCTGAGTTGCTTCTCCTTGGCCACTGTAAACAACTCATCTTCTTTGAAAGAAGAGTTGTTATTAGCATCATCCCTTAGAAGGGCATTAATCAGCCTGACGAAGGGGCGTTTGCAAGTGGGGTTGTTCTTAGCTTTCTCCACCCACTACTTTAACTCATTGAAGATGATAAGTCCCCAGTTGAGACGTAGCTGAAGGAATACGACACTTGTTAAGTTGATTTGCTGGGCCGTAAACATATCATGAGCTCCACTCTTGAATAGGAGCCCTTTGTCAAGGAGGTGGCTTGTGCAGTAGACGTCAAGAGGGAACAGATTTCGGAGCATTTTCCCTTGTGGCTCCCTGAGGGTGTCTACTCCCCTCATGGCTTCCCAGGCATGTAAAGCCTCAGCCATAGTTGCTGCAAGAGCTCCACTGTAATGTACGCCGATGATAGTGGAGATTGATTTAGCGGTAATGGAGATGGGACGGCCGCGAATCCACCCTCGTAGAGCTGTCTTGTTCATGAGCTCCATTCTTCGATAGAATTCTTCTGCCCGAAAGATGCTATAGTTTTTGTCGTTGAGGCAGAAGAGGGGTAAAATCCCAGAGGCGTCCATGTCCTCGCAAGCTTTGACACCGGCAGCTATAGAGTTGATTGACTGAAGGTCAATGCACATTCCTGGAATATATAGCTTCGGGTCCAGAGCGACAATAATGTCATGAGAGGCGGGAAAGGTGGGGTATCCAGGAAGGTTGACATCCGTACTGGGAGGAATGTCAGTTTCCGGGTTCAAACTCTTTCCGCTGTCTTGCTTCGTTTTTGAAGTTCTTGCCTGAAAGAAAAGTAAAATAAAAATTAGGGCTTTTCATCTCGACAACTAAACAAGTAGGAATTTCAAGGTTTTCTGAAATAATTGAAATTTTTTGAACCGAAAACTTGAAACCCTAGGATGTTTAGAGTATCCACACCCGAGAAAGGTAAGACAGAAGTTTTCCATAAGAATGAACGTTGAATATACAAAAACGACTGTTAGTATTCAAGGTTTGTAAGAACAACAATGGCGGAAACTGTATAAACTTGAAAATGACCGTTTGAATTCCAAAACATTTTTAGGTTATGAAATGAAATGCAGAACAGTACGTAGTAAGTTTCAAGAAGAGAAGAAGAAGAGCGTACCATTGTCGTCGATTTAGAAGAAGAAACATGAAATATTTGGATTTGCAGAACGTAGTTGTACAGATAGAGAGAGAGAGTATGAATAGTGAGAGAAATATTTTGTCAAAGGGTTTCGTAATGTTTTGCAAATGACGGTTCAAGGACTATTTAAAGGCGAGAAAATATCAGTTTTGAAAAAGCGGGAACTTAAGATATTTTTTGAAGTACCAAATTTTATCCTTGACCCCCTTTATTGCTTTAGAAACCTCTTTAGCAAAAAATAGACTAAGTAAGAATACTGACCTTTAAGTCTTCCGGTAAATGAGAACTTACGTCTTCCGATCAGTCTAAAACTAGGTCTACCGGTATGAAAGAAACTTAACAAATAACTTTGAAAATTTAAGCAGTAGGGTCAATAATTCCAAGATTTCTCCTTAAATAAGCAAACCTGGTGGCATCCAGTGGTTTTGTGAGAATGTCTGCCAATTGATGCTCAGTTGGAACATATTCCAAACTGATGTTACCTTTTTCCACATGATCTTTGAGGAAGTGATAACGGATATCAATGTGCTTGGTTTTGGAGTGCATCAACTGGATTTTAGAGGCGAAATTGCGTGTGTTATCACATGATTGGGCGGTTCTGGATCTTGATGTTGTAGTCCACTAGTTGTTGCTTCATCCATAGGAGTTGAGAGCAGCAGTTTGCTTCGGCACAATGTACCTACGTGGTTGAATTTGCAAGCGATCCTTGTTTCTTGCGACCATGAGACAAGTCTATTTCCAAGGAATTGACAAGTCCCTTGGTGCTTCTTACGCACTTTGCGGTGCATAATCTGCATCGAGTATCCAACTAGATTGAAATTGTTGGTTTTGGGATACCGGAGTGCCTAGATTTGTTGTTTGAGACATATCGATGATACATTTGGCGACAAGCAAATGTGACTCTTTTGGATCTGCACGAAATCTAGCACAAACACAAGCGGCAAACATAATGTCGGTCTACTAGCAACAAGGTT